>JAYEPQ010000011.1:42593555-43049566 GCA_036321105.1 Dracaena cambodiana
GTTATTGTAAGATGCAACTATTTAACACTCACAACTGCCATCTAGTTGAAGTTAGTGAAATCTATGCATGTGAAGTGTTCGAATTATTGCTTGATAAGCTTATTTGTGCCTGTCCTGAGTTTATGCTCTCCTTGTAGGATTAATATAGTTTGCTCTCACTTATTCTTGAATTTGAATGAACTAGATAAATAAATCCCACAATTCCCGCAAACTTACTAGCCTCGTGCACACTCAAACTCTCCTATCAGGATCAAATCAACTGCTCTATCGAAAATTTTTCGTTCCTTGCTTATTTTCGTGTTGATGCAACTTATCACACATCGGATCAAGGTCCACCTCTCTGTCATATTATTCTGTTTTCACAATTACTGTTCCATTGCCAAGATGAAATCTATGCAACAGAGTTGTGGACAAATTATTCGTTGAGTCCTGGAAATTGACCTGTGATGGCTACCAGCATAACAATATTTTCTATGCTTTTTGAGGAGATGAGAGGATTTACATCCAAAGTCAAAGGGACGGAATTGGGCCTTTCATGTGTTCAGCAAACCAATAGTCGTAGCACTAAAATGTTTCCAGTATCAGTAGTGTCAGTCCATTTCTGTTAACTTCCACTCACATAATTATGTACTTGGCTAAAGGCAAGAAGCATTTTATGCTAGACAGTATGGAGATATGAATGCTCAACCAACACCAATCAAATCATTCTCTAGCTAGGGTCGATGATGATTCTGGCTAGTACCTGTTCTGATATAGCATGATCGAACCAATGACAACAAACGTGCAGCCTACATATCATCTCACACCGTCATAATCCTAGTATCTTTCAACCATAACCGCCCCATCATGACCGATCCCATCACAAAATTCATTAGAATGATGCCTTATTATGCAATTCAACCGACAAACAGAAAGTATCCTGCCCTTGTAAGCACTCAGCGCTTGCCATTTGATGATCAGAAATTGGATGGGGCCGATCGGTAATCCTGTCATGCGAAGATATTTGGAGATGGACATGACTAAGTGGTAATCCAAAGACTCAGGGATGTATTACAATTGGAGTAGACAATCTAAAATTTGAACTGTGAACTAGTCTCGATCAAAATCGTGATTTTGTCTAATTTATAAGAGGAACTTGGCGTGTTGGTAAAATTCTTGTGATGCTCATACTCGTCCAAGGAGAATGAGAGTTTTCGACTGTAACATAGATTACAATACTTTATTTCTCTCTCTCTTTTAGTAAACAAGTGAATTATTGGTCTGATGTAATTGAACCTAGTAAAGAATGTTGGAAACAAATGATAATATCATAATTTATATGTAAATAACATGTTAGCTATAAATAAATCAACAAGTCACATATGATGTATAATATTTACTTGAAAAATCTTTACGGAAAAAATCACGGGACAGTCAAAAAGCAAATTTTACTATTGAAGATAAATAGTACAACTTTTCGAGTCTTAACCAGAGAGCTCGGGAACATACAAAAAATAGAGAGTGATATAGTATTACGTACCTCCTTTATGAAAGAAATCTCTAATTTTTTTTAGAGAACTGTAGTCTGTAGTGATAGATACTGTCTAAAAAGAGTATCCTGTGAGCACATCAAGCTTCTTCTCTCCTCTCTTTCTCTCTCTATCTTCTATTTACTCTTCTCCTTCTTGAATAATTTTTGGATTTTGGATGATGGATGTAATCAATGGATGTGCATCTATTTATAGGTTTAAACCTGAAAATAAAATTATTTTCAATTTTGGTATGCGGTAATCTCTCATTTTTCATATGTTTTACTATTTCATCAACTATCTAATTATGTCACGTAATCATACTCATCTAATTTTAATTTCTCCCATCTAATTTTATTTTTGGATTAGATTAATTCTAATCGCAAGACTTTATTGAATCACCATGGAACACTGTTGCACTACCAAGAATATCCTGCGCATAACCATTCACATCAACCAATATCCTAAACATAATGCGGTTCAGTAATATATAACATCTCTCTTCCGAAGAATCTTATAGGGACAACAAATAACGCTCCATTATTCTAGTGAAACAGCTCTTATTCCCCCATGAGATGCAGATTCAGCCTCTCTAGGTTGATCATCCGATAAATTTTATTTTACAACGTTAAATTGCTGAGAGTTTTTGCAACCTCTTCGTAAAGAAAAAAAAAGATTATGTTGAACACCAAATGGAAGTGGTGTCCATTCTTTTGAATCATACATAGCAAAACTCGAAAAATCATAAAATGCAAGCAGATACATATTGTTATTATATATAATCTGACAATTTAAGTCATTATAAGAAGGAAAATTATGTTATTTCCCTTCATTATGGACAATAAAAAGATTGAATATGATAGAAAAATTACACTAACAACAAACTGATCAGCCTGTGAAGTCCCAATTCGACCTCAAATTAGTTCTTCTTTCACTACTGCTTGAGTGCATGCAGTGTTACGACTGATACGGTTGGATCCTGGCCCTTCACCTTTCAACCATGTTGATCTCGATTTGGCCAATGGCTGATGGTGCTTAACAATGGAAGAAGGAAGCAAACTGATCTCCTTGATAATTAGGATCGTTGATGTCATATTCCAAAGGGAAATTTGGTAAGTTCGAATTGGAACAGAAAGCTGATTCACTTAACTGTGATGCGAACTTGCCCAAGTCCCTCCAATCGACGAATATTGGCCCCCTGGAATCATCTCTCTGACCTGAGTTTTCCCTTTTATTAGACACGGAATTAGTTGCCAAATTTGTCAACGCATTTGGGCTGTCTAGTACATGAATATCAGAGACACTGCAGGTTAGCTTAGGGTCATGTTCCCCTTCAAATCCAAAGGGTTGTCCATAAAAATTGACTCCTGGATTTGATTCCATTATGCGTGTAGGTAGAGCATCTCCTGCAGGGAGTCGTTCGAGTGCACATTGGTCATAGTCTCTAATGTAGATAGAACCGTAAGTAGTATTGTAGCATGGCCTTGGATTTGGAGTGGGCTTCCTGAATGCACGGCAAACAACCCATCCTTCTTCCTGCACTAACCAATGCCATAAGAATCGATCCGTTTCAGTAGGATACATGCACGATCAATGAAACAGTGACAACTTGCCTGGGTAGGACCATGTTCGCTCGACTGCAGACGATACTCATGCATGATCCAGTCAGTCTTCCTCCCATTTGGTGCGCGACCCTCATAGAACACAAGTGTCTTCCTCTTCCCAATAACTTCTAATCCTGAAAGCACCGCCTTGTCCCTCCCCGTAGCCTTCCAGAATCCTGCATTCGTCGCCCTATTAGTCCTGGTCCCGCTCGGGTGCTTCTTATCTTTGTGGCTGAAGAAGTACCACTCGCTCTGCTCCTCCTTGTACATTCCAAGCTTGCACCTCTCTGTCAGATTTGAATCACAAACAAGTTACACAGAATCGATGACAAAACAATCGTCAGTAGATAAAGAAGTTTTGTTTATACGTACCTTGGAGATCCCATGGCTCTATCCTGTAGAGGTCGATGTCCGTGATGACTCCAAGATCAATCTTTTGTGAAGAGACTTTCCTTGTGAGGTAATACCCCACAAGCTCTTCCTCTGTGGGATGAAACCTAAACCCAGGTGGGACACAACACTCCCCAGCTTGATCCATTGCCCAAGTATTACTTCTTGATGATCACTCAGAAAGCCTAACAAGAGATATATCACCATCATGCATGACAACAACACAACTACTACAGTGCACCATACTGTTTGAACAACTTTAGATTATTTCCATAATTTGCATGTTCACAATTGATTGCCATACTATCCAAGATTCTAAATATCGAATATCGGGTCCGTATTGGATAGATAGTTTTTATACAAGATAGCATAATACTAGATGATTTATCGGGAATATGAGGCAATAACAGGATTTCATATCGTATCGACAGATCCTCCAAAACGATAAATCTGGTGATACATCGTTCATCCATCATGGCTGATATTTGAAACAACGCTACCAACTCGATCCCCTTGTTAATTTTTGTTTGTGTTGGTGTTAGATGTGAACGAGTGAGACATCCATGAGAGCAACTATCAAAACCTAGATAGGGAAAAAATAAAGGAGACAAAAAATTTGACTATTGAGTTGAAAGCATGCTCTATTGCTTGAATTAATATTTCTTAGAGTGCACTCACATGGTTGGCAATGCTTTCACATCAACCACCCAAAACACCCAAACTTTGGTTAAAAAAAAAAGAAGAAGAAGAACACAACAGCATGCCATTAGTCTAGATCTCATTAATCTTCCTTAAAAAAAAATTACTGGAAAATAGAGAAGGAAGAAGCTAAGAATAGTATATGAACAAGTGACATGCATCTCTCTGATTGCGCCGCAGTTTGATCTAGCTACCATACCTTAGACTGGCACAAACTAAGCAGACATCGCCTGAGAATTGGTTATAGCAGCTGTGATCGATGTGTTATTTGGATATAAGAGGGAGCTGTAGGGATCAATAGAGAGGAGGAAGCTGGCTTGATAAGCTCCACGCAATGCTTGTTCTTAGAACGGGAGGAGAATATAGTACATGTTGTAGGTAAGGGGATCAAAGGATATAAATATGCGATAAGATGGTAAACATGTATATACACACACGCGCACACCTTTGATTGTAAAGCAAGAGAGAGAGAGAGACTAGTAGCCATCAATTGCGCGTGGGGTGGCAAGTGATATGTAGTGAGTGTGTGTGTGTGTGTGAGAGAGAGAGAGAGAGAGAGAGAGTACAGTCGATATGGACGGCCAGACAGCAAAATATCCTCATTCCACCTCTCTCTCTCTCTCTCTCTCTCTCTACATATATATATATATTATGTTACAAGACTTTCACTACTTAGTCCATAATTCACTTGCAACATATTAAGGACATGGACATATTGGCCTTCAAGCAAAAGCCACCTTAGCAACTTGCGCCGACCAATGCTGACATGTCAGTCCAAGCATCCGCCACGTGTAACGACACACGGAATCTTATTATATACCTAGTGCCCTTAATACTTGCATCGTACAGTGGTGTGTGCTTGGTGCCAACTGCCACTCATGCTCTAGTGTTTACCTCTCATGGGCTATACATACCTAACTCTACATAGACTGCTCTCTCTTCTATAAATTAAGCTTGGGTTTTTAAAATGAATGGATAGGATCTGTGACTTAAAACCATAGACATCTACTTGTACGAAAAGTGCACACATAATTTTATGCGCACAGGAACAGAAATATGTTTCTTTTTTAGGTAAGTTTGTGGCAGCAGATCATTGACCATGCAGGAGTTATAATATGCAGAGCCCTACCTAGAGAGACATTCTCATTTTTTCTTAAAATACTAAGTGTTAATTTTTTTTATGTTACGGGTTGATTAAACAAGGCTATTACGTGTCGTTTGTTGATGTTTTTTTTTATTACTAAATGATCCTGAAATTGTTTATATTTTACGAGTTTAAGAACATGGTACAGCTAGGTCTACGATCTTGAATCTCCAAGTAGGCTTACACTGAAACCTCACCACCTGCATGAAGTCGAAGAGTGAGATCTCACTATCTCATTAGGCTTGTTATTTGTTAAAATTCATCCAAAGTTAAATTTTGTTTAAGAACTATTTGAAAGAAAAACACATCAAACACTTTTTAATGGACATTAGTTCCTATTTTGAATATTCCTGAATTTTTTGTCTTTATCATAGATTCTCAGGTTTATGTTAATTATAGCTATATATAAATTTTAATGTTAACAGTAATCATTTTTAAGTGACAGAATTTTATTTTTTTGGTAGATTAATTAGTAAGACATGTAACTTACGATAAGAGCAGTTCAAGACATCATAATCAAATAATATGAAAAATATATAGTTAATTTAGAATCTAAACTCTTGAAGAGGAACTTGGACGGTTGGTAGAGCGCTTGCTTGTGATAAAAATGGTCACATGTTTAAGTTTAGATGTAAACGATCATATTTAAAGAATATGAGTTATCAGCTAGCCTAATTCCTTCGAACTATGCAAATACTTCTACTTAGTTAGCAATGGTTGTTTTTATTTGGCATGCACTAACTTTAATGTACAACATGTATACTTTACTGGGAATGGTTTATAACTACTTGATGGTGAACTGTGTCATATTAGTCATAATAGAAGCAAGTGAGCAGTTCTAAGTTCTTATTGGCCAAAGCTTGACAAAAGGGTCCTCTTAGGTTACCTCTCCTAGTCCTTTGGAAGCTTTGTTCATGTGTTCAAGAGTAAAGGGCACCGTCTAAGACAATGACTTGCAAACCATCTCACCGTGTGTGTTTGTTTTAGCTTCACAATTAACATTGCAGCCCAGGGTTGCTGGTGGGCCTTGGGGCGGTTGTGGGAGGTGCGTCTCCACTCTACGCCTCCAATATTATATAATATCCTCTCTCACCTGTCTCGATAGAGCATTGTAGGAACTAAAAATTATGTTTGGGGGATCATGGATAGGCTCTACACTCGAAGATCTAGCCAAAATAGAGATTGACATTGAGTGAATCAAGTCTGCTGAAGGTTGTGTAGCAATATCAAATTCAAATTCAAATTTGACGCTGATGCAGATAGTACTGGAACATTTCTATATAGAGAAGTTGTAGAGCTGTGAATTTACCTTCTAATGTTGTTTGAATCAAAAGTTATGTCTATTTTACTGAAACATAACATTGTTGAAACTGGCTGGTTGAATAAACTAACTGATTGTTACAAAGAGACATCGATGGTTGTTATTGATGGATCGACTTGCTACTAACAAAGATCCTTTGCTACAAAGTTTGGAAAGGCACTCGAAAGGCCCTCACCCATGGGCACTTGGCCCATCAATGAGTCAACTACAAGTAGATGGTTTTGATAGGAATTTTGACTCGTAAATTTGCAATTTGCCTTCTTTTGAGTTGGGTTTTGCTCCAAGCAATTCTAAATTTGGAAAGAGTGTTTGGATGACTTGAATGAGGGATTTAAAGACCCAATGAACTCTATAAATACCTATGATATTTAACTTTGAGAGAGGTCCAAGGAATTAAGAAGTCATTAAGAGTGATATTTTCATAGCAAGAAGGTACTTACATTATTCTCAAATCTTCATTGCTACACACAAATGAGGTAGGTTTTTTTATCAAACTTAACAAGAAGGCTCAAATCGCGGTGAAGTACTATTTGCTATATTTTCACAGTACACCTCTAACCAGTAAGTCTTTCTCATTATCTCTTTTGTGATTTTTTTCGCAATCTCCATTTAAAGATTATTGTCAGATCATCAACAGGGTTAAAGAGTCGCTCTAGTTAAGTTTTCATTATAGGTTTCGGAAACATAGATAAGTTGTTATTTTTCATTCAACGATTGTTATAATGAACTCAATTTCATCTATTTTAATAATTGAACTATATATTCTTTCTCGTGTAATTTTAATTACATAAAGACACAAATTTTCCCTACTTTTATATGTTTCGATTTTCCAACAAATATTTTCATTTTCCAGGCTACAAAGAGAGGGTGCAAGTGTAACACAAGGTCCTAGAGGGTTAACTAGCATAATAATGACTTCCCCTAGCTCTTTGATCAAGTGCTAATTGGTAGGGGTGAACACGACTGCAAACTTCGGTGGCTTCGCCCAACTCTGACTGAGATCGATCGGAGTTCGGTCGGAAAATTTTTCCGGCGGCGGTTGGAGTCTTCTACCCTCGGATCCAATCGAAGAACTTCGATTTCTAACCGATTGACCAACTGAACATCCAAAGACGAACTCCCCCATCGACTCCGGCGATTTTGCCTGACTCCGACTGAAATTAGTCAGAGTTCAGTTGGAAAATTTTTCCGATGACAGTCGGAACCTTCTACTCTAGGATCCGATTGAAAAACTTCGATCTTCGACTGATCAACCAACTGAACATCCCTACTAATTAGCTTTCTATTGTCATCTATACACAAAGCTAGGGCTCCTAGAGGGTTGATTGCCTATTGTTCAAAGCACAACCACGTTTAATGTGTAAAAAATTATTTTATAGGTAGCTACTATGTCCTTGGGCTTTTGAAGCTCTATGCTTGCTCATATTGGCTTCCAATTCTTGGGCCATCTGTAAACCTTTAACTTGTCTAAAAGGAAAGGACAAAATCAAAATTAAACGGAGGAAGAGAGGGGAAATTCTAAATGCACACCACTCTTTTCTTAGTAAGCACGAGCTAACTTAAAATAATTACAAGTTTGTTATTTATTTAAAATAATTACAAGTTTGTTATTTATTTTTTTGACAAAAATGACCTTTACCATTTTCTTAGTGAGTACCATGACCCTTCTTCTTCTTTGCCTCCCGCACACCCAAATAAAAAAAAATGTGTTTCTAAACTCTAAATTCCCCGGTAATCTTAATACCTCACTAGTTCCAGCCGTGTTTATTGTGGCTTTGAAGTTTTTTTTTTTTACAAAGCCAATAGAGGAAATGTGGAGGAGAGGAATTGAAAAAGATGGAGAAAATCAATAGAAATAGTTTTATTGAATGATTCTCCTTGAGGTATGTAGAAATCTTTTTTTGACTAAATTTGATGACACTCGTGATTCATTAATTTTAATTTAGCATTTATTAAGTTTTATTAATGAATAAAAGAAGCCCTTGTTTCGTCTGGATTTTTCAGGACGAAACAACGGGTCAGGAAGTGGTCCCCAACCTCTGTCTGTACCGTCCGGGTCGAGGGACCTAGATTGGTGATTATCTTGTAGGGTATGATATCCTGACCAGGGATTTTTGGGAATATTTTTATAATTTATATGTTATTTATTCCTTTCGCTGTAAATTATTTTATAATATAATTGACCATAATCACTAATACTTCGCTAATTGTTTTGTCATTTAAAATTGATGCATATACACAATCAAGTCAAGTTAAGTCCGATCTTACTGTTATTGACTACAGTCTAGACTTCAGTACATGTCAGGTATGTAATAGGCAATTTCCTGTGTGGACGATGTTGGCAGTGAAAATTTCTAAGTTAAAAGGATTTTCCACAACAGAACGCGGAGCTGATTCAATAGCCCCGCGTTTGGTTACATTAACCCTGCGTTTGAATAAAACGCGGAGATGTTTAATAGCTCCGCGTTGATTCCGCAGTCTGGCTTGTATTAGCCTCGCATTTGAGTAAAACGCGGAGATGATCAATAGCTCCGCGTTTTGGTTATTTAGCGTCGCGTTTTGATGCGATTAAAGCTCCGCGTAAGCAGATAACCAGAATCTCAAATTGATTGAGATAATGATTCTGGACTTATCCAAATACCCGAATCAAGTCTAATCAGAATTCCATCAAAACTAAGATATTTGATTGGAATCCCTGATAATGACGAGTTCTATTTAGATAGAAACTCTTGCATTAACCTGTGGCTATAAATACCTTCTTGGTGAAACCCTAAGGGTCTTCTTTTTGGCATCGGAAGTCTCCTATCGATCCTTTGGCAATTCAAGTACGCGAGAGAGCTTTGAAGCCTTTGCTGATCATCTTCTGAAATCTTGGAGAATTCAAGTTACGCACAGAGCCTTGAGTTCGTGAAGATCAGAGAAAACCACCATCTTCTTTCTGGAGTTCTTGAGAAGTTCGAGTTACGCGAGAGAGTCTTGAACAAATCAAAACAAGAGAAAATCGTCTATATTTGGCCGATATCTTTAAAAGAGAAGATTTCAACGTACCGATCGTCCAAAGGAGCTGCTTGACAGATCCCATCGCTACAGATCCCACACTATTTTGTAAAAGAGAGAGATTGAAGTATAAAATCCTCTCGTTTGTTCTTTTTATATCTTGTTCACTTCTATTGTAATCTAAGATGTATTCAATGGAAGGAAGCGAAGGAACTTTTGCGACGAACAAACTGACGACCACAGTGGGAGCCGTCTCTTTTACTGATGAAGAGATTGTGGCGCAATCGGACGTTGACTTGATCGGATCCGAAGTAGACACGCTGGTCGTTGAAATCGACCAGCAGAAGTATGAGGAGTTCCTCTCCTCCGGATCAGGTGACTTGGATGAGACACGGCACTATCGTCGCATATACTCCAGTGCCCGAGTGACGGGTAGAAAGGTATCCACCGAGAGACGGGGATCCTTGGAGACTGCGGCTATAGAGCCGGAGTTCACACAAGAAATCCTAGCCGAGGATGAGCTTCCGACTGCCGAAGAAGATCTAGGGACTGGACTGACCAGGACCCAACTCCGGAACAGGAACCGGAGAGCGAGGCATAGAGCCCTCAAAGCCCGCCTTGGACGCGGAGCTAACTCTAGAGGACGCGAGGCTATGGTCCCTCGCAAATTGGCTCGCGCTACCCGCGAGACCAATCTCTACCGTGTTAAACGCGAAGATACAACTTGCCTTAAAAGCAAGGAAAAGCCAGCGTGTGATATTCCACGCGAGGCTGGTAATACTGGCGAGTTACGCAAGATTCCTGGCACTCGCGAGTTACGCGAGTATAAAAATTATTCAAAGCCAGCGTGTGATTCTCCACGCGAGGCTATTACTGTGCCTAGCGAGAGACGCGAAGCCAGTAAGGGTTGCGCTAGTCGCAGAATACCCAACACTCGCGAGTTACGCGAGTATAAAAATTATTCAAAGCCAGCGTGTGATTCTCCACGCGAGGCTATTACTGTGCCTAGCGAGAGAAGCGAAGCCAGTAAGGGTTGCGCTAGTCGCAGAATACCCAACACTCGCGAGTTACGCGAGTATAAAAATTATTCAAAGCCAGCGTGTGATTCTCCACGCGAGGCTATTACTGTGCCTAGCGAGAGACGCAAAGCCAGTGATACTTGCAATAAACGCAAGACTTCTGACACCCACAAGGAACGTGAGGATGATTGACAGATAGTTGTCAGTCGTAAAAACCGCGCTAAGCGCGAAGCTATGATCTGCGTTAATCGCAAAGATAAGCCAGCGCGCAAGAACTTCCCTTCACGTTGGGCTATTATTCCAGAAGCTAAACTTCCAAGGACACATCAAGCCAGTGAGAAACGCGAGGCTAGTGTGGATAAGCGCGGAGCTATTCTTCAGGCCCGCAATGTGAAACGCGAGGCTATTCCTAAGCCACGCGAGGATCGGTCCGACCCCAGAGTCAGGGTTGATCAATCAAAGAAGGTTCAGTGGATTCCTAAACACTCTCAAGAGTTGAATGGACCTCTTGATTTCATGGCTAGAGGCACTGACCTCAGGGAACATCTCTCTAAGAAGAGAGGCATAGACCAACTTCAAGTTGAACATAGTTGCCATTGCCAGCAACTTGTGACAGCAGTATCAGCCGTGATCGACAACTGTGACTGCAGCAAGAACAGGATATCTGTGTTCGACCGATTAAACGAGTCAAACCAGAATCCTGCTAAGAAGACAAGGACCACTCCCCTGAAATAATGGAGAGCTGTAACTTCCAACATGGTAGGAAAATGGAAGAAAATTGCAGAAACGGATGATGATTCAGAATCGAGCGATGAAGAACCTCATCGTGTTACTCGACTAAGATCAGGAGCCGTCCCGCCCCGAAATTATAAGAAGCTCGCAGGGGGTTCTTACGACGAGGACAGCGATAATTCCGCTATAGCCTCGCCTCCATCCTCTATATCGTCTCAGCTACAGAAGTCAGCATCGCATATGGCAGATAAGTCTGACGATATCAATCAGAGATTTGAAGCTCAAGAAAAGATGATTCGAGAGCAGCAAAAGATGATTGAAGGACTCAAAATCATGCTATCGAGGTTTGTTGAAGATAATGCCAAAAAGGGCAAAGAAACTCTGAATAAAGAAGAACAGGAAGAGAAAGCCCACTCGATGTATGAGGAAGAGGATAGATTTTCTTTCCATGATCCGCATGGCGATAAGATAGAAAAGCTGCAGAGTCAACTCGAAGTTTTAATGCGTAAAAAGGAGTTGAAAGAAGCTGGAGTCTCTAGACCGTATCCTCCTGAATGGGATATGATACCTTACCCACCAAAGTATAAGCCGCTCAAGTTAGAGCCATACGACGGGAAGGGATTGCCCAGTCAGCATATATATTATTTTTTGTCCCAAGCAGGACACTTAATGGGTAATGATCCCATCATGACCAAAGTATTTGCAAGTACTTTGCGAGGGCCTGCCTTTACTTGGTTCATGCAGTTGCCCCCAGGTACTATTAATACCTGGTTAGATGTTGAGAAATTATTTCTCTCACGTTTCTTCGAGGATGACACCGAGATTACGGTTCATTCCCTCCTTGCAACTAGGCAAGGAGAACAAGAAGCGGTTAAAGATTTCATAGAAAGGTTCCGGGAGAAGTCCGTACATTGTAAACACGGAATGATCCAGGAAACTCTAGTCGAGACCTGTCGACACAACCTTAAGACCAATGTGCTCCTCAAAATGGGGGCCGTAGAGTCTAAGACATGGAGGGACCTGCTCAAACAAGGAGAGCAAGCTGAAGACTTGATTCGCCGAGTCGAGAAATCCCGCGAATCAAGAAGCGCTGGGAGTAGTAAGCCATATACCCAAAACAACAGCAATAAGAATAAAGGGAAAGCAGTCATGTCGTCAGAAGCTGCTCCTCAGAAAACCGGTCCTCCGCCAGAGCCAAAGCCTCAAAGTCAGCGAGGATCAAGGCAAATCAGACCGCAACAAGAAAGGAATTACACTTTCAAGGCGGAACAGACGCATATCCTCTTTCACCTGCTCCAGAAGAAGGGAATGCTAAAACTTCCGGAGAATAAGAAGCCAGAAGATGCGGGTAAGACTAAAGATCCCAATTACTGTCTTTATCACAGGAATGTTGGGCACCCTACCAGGGATTGTTTTCCCCTTAAGAACAGAATCCAAGCACTAATAGAGGCTGGAGTTCTGACGCATAAGGAAGAGCAGAAGAAAGTCACTGCCAATATGGCAACCATAATGGTCGGAACCCACGAGTTTCCCGCAGGAGTGACCCCAATCCCTAAGGGTAAGATGGTCATGAAGAATCTTGATCCGCACAACAAAGCCCAAGAGGGACTTGTCCCCGTAACAACCCAAAAGGGGGAAGTTATGCGGGTTCACCCCGACTTGCTGGAAGATGAACAATGGACTACTTCAAGAGGTCCAGAGAAGAAACGGGCTGTTAATGCCATTTCTGCAGATATAAAGGAAGAATATATAGTTTCGGGAGCCTTCACAGATTCTGAAGAAGAACCCGAAACTATGGCCACCCATCAAGATGGGGCAGGCCCTTCCGGTACTCGATCTGGAAAGACATATCTTAAGGACTACACTAGAGTGGATCCAAAAGATATCTATGCAGAACTCGCAAAGCCTGCGAAGCAGAAAGGATTTCGTTTCCAGAAGAATTCTACCAGAGATGAAGGAGCCAAAGAAACTCCCTTCGAATTTGACATAATTGCGCAGTTGGCTAACATCCCAACGCGAGTAACGCTTTACGAATTGTTGAGATTATCAAAATCAACACGTGAAGCTCTAAGAGAGGCCTTGGCAGACTCTGAGTCGTTCCTAGCTCAGATTGTCGAGCCGGCCATCGAAGAGCGGGACTCTTGTCCCCACTGTCATCAAGTGAGGAGGCAAGTCCCACAAATCATCTTCTCTCCAGAAGACATGCAGGTGAGGAATATAAAGCATAATAGGCCTTTATATTTCACTGGATATGTCGGGTCCACAAAAGTGGACCGAATTCAGATTGATCCAGGTTCTGCACTCAGCGTCGTGCCCAGTAGATTGATGCAATTGTTGGGGATTTTCCTTCATCGCTTGACACTAACACACACTACCATGTATGGATTCAACGCTAATAATAGCCATCCTCTTGGTAAGATCCGATTGCGGTGTCAAATTGGAGACTTGAAAACGGAGGTTACATGCTACGTAATTGATGCTAATACCTCCTACAATATTTTATTGGGGCGACCTTGGATCCACTCTCATATGATAGTTCCGTCGACTCTTCACCAGTGCATGAAATATTGCGATGAGGAAGGAGAGGTCCGGACACTAATTGCTGACAAGCAGCCATTCAAAGGGTTGGAAAATTACTTCACAGATGCTGCACTCTACAAGCCAGCACATGAAGCCTCCAATGACAATCTTAGCAAGTCTCCAAAGCCCGACGACAGTGGCAATGAAGCCGACACTGAGTACGAGCTCCTTGGAGAAGATGATGGGGGTGATTACGAAATCAACCCTCACCTAGATCTTAGCTTAGGTCTTGATAATATAGTGGATGTAATAGAAAGTGAATGGGTTATTAATGAAAATGTAAAGTTAGTCTACGAGCATGATGTAGCTACTGAGTCTGAGACCTCTTGTACCTCCACCGAAGCGGATGGCCTGACCGAACTTGAAGTTCTGGCGGCATACCATTTGCCCCTCAGGTTTTTCCTCCTCTCTCAATTAAAAATAACCGAGGATCAAGGGCACTTCTTTAAAGTGCCTCCCCGACAGAAGTCCCAAAGGCCGATCATGTTCGGCAAAGTGGCCACGTCGCCTCGACATAGACAAAGTAGTGAAAGTGATGAACAAACATCACCTTAATTTCACTTATATGAACAAAGGTTCCTACAGATGATGGAGAAAATGGGATATAATTTTACCCAGAAGCCGGGATTAAACTTTGGAAAAGGGCGGCGGAATCTCATACCCTCGTTTAGACCGAGAGGAAAGAGCCCTGATTATTATCAGAAGACCCGCAGGGGGTTGGGTTATGTATCTAATCCACATTCGTCACCATTAAAAGCTGAAGAGAGTTCTTCGGCCAAAGAAGAAACATCTTCACCAGATCATTATTCAGATATAAGCACCGGTGCTTGGTTTCAATCTTTGACAATCAATATGGTTTCAGCCGCGCCAGAAAGCGACGAGGAACCAATTGACGTTCAAGATGATGCTTGGGCTAGGCATATGGATACTCTCTGGGACGTCCGCTTTGAACAGCGTGACCCGCCCACAGAAGACAAATTAATACAGGTTAACATGGGAACGGAAGAAAATCCGAAACCCATTTTCATAAGCGACACACTAACTCCTTTAGAAAAAGAGGAACTTATATCCCTTATCAAAGAGTATATAGATGTGTTCGCATAGAGTTATGAAGATATGCCTGGGCTTGACCCTCAAATTGCCACACACCGGTTAAATATAAAAGAAGATATCAAACCTGTTAAACAGCAACAGAGGCGTTTTCGACCGGAATTGATGGAGGCAATAGTTGCTGAGGTCAATAAGCTTATACAATCCGGTTTCATCCGTGAAGAACAACACCCAGACTGGGTGGCAAACATAGTGCCAGTTCGCAAAAAGAATGGCAAAATCCGGATATGCATTGACTTTCGAGATCTGAACGCTGCATGTCCCAAGGATGAATTTCCACTCCCCATCACTGACGTGATGATCGATAATACTTGCGGTTATGAGAGGATGTCCTTTATGGATGGCTTCTCAGGTTATAACCAAATCAAGATGCACCCGGATGATGAAAAGCATACAACTTTCAGAACGCCACAGGGGGGTATACAGTTATACGGTGATGCCATTCGGATTAAAGAATGCAGGTGCCACTTACCAACGCGCAATGAGCGCCATATTCAAAGAACACCTACGCAGAACAGTGGAGTGCTATGTGGATGACTTAGCAGTTAAAAGCAAAGACAAAGAAGATCAACTTCACGATTTAAGAGTGGTCTTCGATCTTATGCGGAAACATCACTTGAAGATGAATCCTACCAAGTCGTTCATAGGGGTATCCAGCGGGAAGTTTCTAGGGTTCGTAATAACTTCAAAAGGAATTTTCCTCGACTCGGAAAAGGTAAAAGCGATTAGCGAAATGCCGCCTCCCCGCAATCTTAAGGAATTAAGGGGATTATAAGGAAAGCTCGCTTATATTCGACGCTTCATTTCTAACCTATCTAGACGATGCCAGTCATTCTCAAAACTTATGAAAAAGGGAGTGTCTTTTATATGGGATGAGGCATGTCAGCAGGCATTTGATGACCTCAAGGAGTACCTTACTAAGCCTCCTGTACTAATGGCACCAGCCCCTGGGCAGCCCTCCTTATATATGTAAGGGCCATGGATAACGCTTTAGGAGCATTACTTGCTCAATATAACGAGCACGGCCATGAACATGCCCTCTACTATTTAAGTAGAACAATGATTGGGGCCGAACAGCGGTATACCCCAATTGAAAAGGAATGTTTAGTCCTAGTGTTTGCTGTTCAGAAAATGCGACACTACCTTTCAGGGCAAACAATTCATGTTATATCACGGGTTAACCCCTTGAAGATTCTAATGATCAAACCGGGATCCTTAAATGGCCGATTGGCAAAATGGGCGCTCTTACTATCGCCCTATGACATACATTTTGTCCCCCAAAAGGCCATGAAGGGACAGGTAATCGCTGATTTCCTTGCAGACCATCCAATTTGGTCCCAATTAAAGCAAACATCAGAAGTCAACACAGTTAGCGGAGAACAGCCTTGGCAAATATTCTTTGATGGTGCCGCAAGACGATTTGCTGCTGGAGTGGGGGTTGTACTAATATCCCCACATAAACATATATTGCCTAACGGTTACTCCTTAACAGAACCGTGCACTAATAATGTAGCGGAGTACAATGCGCTTATTATCGGCTTAAAAATAGCTCTGCAACTGGGGGTGAACCGTCTAGAGGCATATGGAGATTCTAAGCTCATTGTCAATCAGATGACAGGTGAGTATGAAGTCAGACATGAAGCCCTCATCCCCTATCATCAGATAATTATTGAGCTAGCAGGATATTTTGAACAATTCTACATATATCACGTATCTCAAAACGAGAACATTTATGCAGATACTCTTGCCGCATTAGCCGCAACGCTGACAATCCAGCCAGGTGAAACTAAAAGCATCACCATTGGTAGTAGAGAACTCCTCCACCCAGACGTGGTATCTCAAGCCGAAGAAGTATGCCAAGTAGGCCTGACCCTGGAGCCCCGTGATTGGCGATTTCCGTTTGTGGATTACGTTTGCAAGGAATATTACCAGAAGATCCTAAGGAGGCCACCTCTATAAAGAGGAAGGCCCAAAGATTTTATTATGACCATAAACTTCAGATTTTATATAGAAAGTCAAGAGATGGTCTGCTACTACGCTGCATATCAAAAGCGGAAGCAGAAGAAGTGCTGAGAGAAACACACGATGGAGTATGTGGAGCTCATCAGCCCGGTCCCAAACTTGGAGACCGTATAAGAAGGTTGGGGTACTACTGGCCGAGCATGGTTACGGAAGCAATGGCATACGCTAAACGATGTCATGCATGCCAAATACATGCCAATTTTATTCATCAACCCCAAGAATACTTGCACAATACCGTCGCAAGCTGGCCATTGGAAGCCTGGGGAATGGACATTGTAGGGCCAATAACTCCCCCGTCATCCAGAGGACATCGGTTTATTCTTGTAATAACCGATTATTTTTCAAAATGGGCCGAAGCCGTGTCCATGAAAGAGGTGAAGACGACAGATGTGATCAAGTTCGTCAAGCATCATGTCATTTACCGCTTTGGCATTCCCCGACGGATTATTCATGATAATGGTCCGCAATTCATTAGTCAGGGATTCTCCAGATTCTGCAACAAGTTCAGAATCAAAGATATCGTTTCAACACCGTATAACCCCGCGGCTAATTGGTTAGCTGAAGCTTTCAACAAGACGATTATTAAACTCCTTCGGAAGTTCGTCTCTTCTAATAAACGAGATTGGGATGAAAAGCTAGGAGAATGCCTGTGGGCTTATCGCACCACCGTTCGCACCCCAACTAAAGCTACCCCGTTCTCTTTGGTTTATGGAAGTGAGGCTGTTCTGCCTCTTGAAATCCAGATACCATCATTAAGAGTGGCTTTAGCCACAAAGATGACGACAAAAGAGCGCCATCAGCAAAGATTGCAAGAACTAGAGGCGTTAGATGAAAAACGTCTCAGGGCTCAACAACAAATTGAGTTGTATCAAGCCCGAATATCCCAAACGTTCAATAAGAACGTCAAACCAAGGACCTTTAAGGAAGGAGACTTGGTTTTGGCTGTTAAAAGGCCAATGGTGCTAACCCACAAGACTGAGGGTAAATTTGAACTCAAGTGGGAAGGACCGTTTGTTGTGGAGACAGTATACTCCAGTGGAGTCTATCGCTTAATGAATCAAGATGGCGACAGGATGATGATGCCGATCAATGGCAAATTTCTAAAGAAATACTATTCTTAGTAACCCTGGATAAACGCGTCTTCTTTTCTTAGGCATGCGCATTGTGCGCCTCTGACCTAAAACCTGGTGTGTTTGGTTCTCAAGTTTAAACCACCTCCAGTCTTTTTCTTAGGCATGCGCAGTTTGGCGCCTCTGACCTAAAACCTGGTGTGTTTGGTTCTCAAGTTTGAACCACCATCAGTCTTTTCTTAGGCATGCGTATTGTGCGCCTCTGACCTAAACCTGGTGTGTTTGGTTCTCAAGTTTGAACCACCATCAGTCTTTTCTTAGGCATGCGCATTGTGCGCCTCTGACCTAAACCTGGTGTGTTTGGAGTACCCGGTTCAAGTTACGCGAGAGAGCCTTGAACCGCCTCCAGTTTGGTTCTCAAGTTTGAACCACCATCAGTCTTTTCTTGGGCATGCGCAGTTTGGCGCCTCTGACCCAAACCTGGTGTGCTTAGTTCTCAAGTTTGAACGTTCCCCAATCTTCTTTTAGGCATGTGTAATTAAGCGCCTCTGACCTAAAAAGTATGAATTGCCCAACGCCAACTAGGCAATGGGAAGAGAACAAGTTTCTCGCCAACCCATCATGCTGGGGTAAAAGTATGAATTGCCCAATGCCGACTAGGCAATGGGAAGAGAACAAGTTTCTCGCCAACCCATCATGCTGGGGTAAAAGTATGAATTGCCCAACGCCAACTAGGCAATGGGAAGAGAACGAGTTTCTCGCCAACCCATCATACTGGGGTAAAAGTATGAATTGCCCAACGCCAACTAGGCAATGGGAAGAGAACGAGTTTCTCGCCAACCCATCATGCTGGGGTAAAAGTATGAATTGCCCAACGCCAACTAGGCAATGGGAAGGGAACAAGTTTCTCGCCAACCCATCATACTGGGGTAAAAGTATGAATTGCCCGACGCCGATTAGGCAATGGGAAGAGAACAAGTTTCTCGCCAACCCATCATGCTGGGGTAAAAGTATGAATTGCCCGATACCGGTAAAGTAAAGGGAAGAGAAAAAGTTTGGCATTTAAGCCCAAACGTACTCCTCGACAACTCACCATGTTGAGAGGAATAATATGGCTAGCCCAACTCAAACGGTAGTTGGTAAAGGCTAATCAAATCCGTTAATAGCTGGGGGTTTGCTAAAAATCCCATATTAAACTTTAAATTGTTATTTCGGCTCAAGAAATTGAGCATAAACGGTACCAAGATAAATCGTTTTGACGACAGGTTATTTGTTGGGCAAGCAAATATGTTTTGAAGCCGGCAAATAAAAGAGTCAAAAGAATCATCTTTATTAAAAAGGTGAAGATACAAAAAGAATTTTCAAAGAAACATCGTAAGGTTATCTCTCTCCTGTTTACGAAGTTCTTATTACAAGGAAGATAAAAGCGTAAAGAGAGATGAAACTATTGGCCTCCCAGGAGTCTCAGTTGGTTTATTGTCTCGTCCAAATTTCTACGATGAGAAGCCTCCAGGGTTTGCTGAGCTTGCCTACGCAACTCATCATCACTTATTGTAAGTTGTTGCTGACGAGATTCTTCTATGGCACGATTCCTGGCCATCTCTTCCTGTTGAATCTGCTCCTGCATGACAAGCAACATCTCCCGCTTCTTGACAGATTCTCCTAATCGGAGTTTATTTTCTATCAAGGTGGCCCGAGCTCTGGCAATCGTCTCCTGGGCTTTAGAGATGGCCGCCTGACCTTCCTCAATTCCAAAGTTTACCCTCTGCAGGTCGCCAAGAACTCACTTAAGAAAGTTCGGGCACGAGATGGGACTTCTCCCACTGGAAGCTCCTTGCCAAATCGGCCTGGAAGCAAGCCAGTAATACATCTAGGGGAACCGTCTTGATAAACCCCTTTTGCACCAAATTTGCCTGTTGGGACGCCATCTTGCTCTTGAGTCAGTCCCCACTTTAATTCTCGAGGCGTCGCTAGCCTCTGAAGATAGACCAGAGGATAGCTACGATCCATTCTAGGCAGAAACATCAGCATTTCGCCTGAGTTATATAACCAAACGCGTTCCTCTTCAGAAAGGATCTCATCTGAGTGGTCCATCTGGTCTCCAAAGAGGAAGGCGGGTTTCTCCATCGCCTTTCTGTTCACATCTTCAAAAGCCGCATCAGTTATGATCTCCCTCGCAATGGTGGGATGATATTTGATCAACTTCTCCCTGCGATCCTTCGGGTCTGGCTTGTACGAGGGCAGGATGGTAGTGAAACGGAATTGGCCTGAGGGATCAGAACCCCCAGCAAAGCCGAAGTAATTCTTGTGGGGAAGAGATTCCATCGAATACCCTACTGCACAAAGAAACACCAGAGTAAGAGAAGTTTCTCTAGGGCAGAAAATTTCTCTAAGTATGAACGCGCGAAGCTAAAGATTAGAACGCGCGAAGCTAAGAATAGCGCCGCGCTAAGCTAAAAATTAGACCGCGCAGAAGTCAAAATAGCCTCGCGTTTTCAGTGCGACTGCTACTTAAAATAGCCTCGCATTTTCAGCGCGACTGCTACTTAAAATCGCCTCGCGTTTTCAGCGCGACTGCTACTTAAAATAGCCTCGCGCTTTAAACGCGAGGATGACGCGATAACTTCGCGTAAGAAGGCAGTCAAAGACTTTTCTTCTTCTCCAAGCCTTACGGCAGGAGTACGGTGATCTCGCCGGTAAAAGAGTTGATCGATCAGTTAAATTTAAGCCAAATCACTCTAGAAATGTTCTAAAGAGTCTCGATGGAGAGATTCTTACCCCCGATAGGCGAAATGTGGATTGGCGCGTCGCTGCCTTGGCCGCCGCCACCACTGCTTGCGCCAGTCGCCGAAGATGGAGCTGCTCGAGAAGTAGCACGAGTTTTGGGTGCCATTGCTGAGGAAAATCGACTGAAAATCTGGAGAAACTCGATCGGAAGAAGATCGGGTAGTCTGAACTCTGATCGCTTGAATCTCTAAGTTTCTAAAAAATTCTCAAAATGAAGTGAGAAGGATAAGGAATAGAGATTTCATTTAAATGAAAACCGCCTTTTGGAGTTTGGCGCGAGTTTCGGAGAAAATGACTGGTCAGTTACTCTCCAAAACGCAAAGTTATTAACTCCCCGCAACTGTTCAAAACGCGAGGACAATCCGATGTCTTAGCTTCGCGTTCTTATGAAAAACTTGGACTTTTGGCGAGTGCAATTAGGCGCTTCCATCTAAGTTAAAAATGATCCTTATCCGATCGTTTGGGTATTATCAATCTAAATCACGCAGAAGAGCCTTAGATTATTTTACCAGAATTATTGACCATCTGTTTGTTGTGCAAGCAAGTTTATTGAAGCCAACAGATAGAGAGGAAAATAATTTATCTTTATGAAGCAAGAGATTACAAAGTGGGAGTTATAGCTCTCCTTACATGATCAACTTGTCAATAACCAAACAGTAAGATTTCTCTACGGGGTGTTGAAGCTCAATTCCCTGGTTCATATGCAAAAGAATTCAAGATTTCTCTACGGGGTGTTGAAGCTCAGTTCCCTGGTTCACATGCAAAAGAATTCAAGATTTCTTTACGGGGTGTTGAAGCTCAGTTCCCTGGTTCACATGCAAAAGATCTCCTCTGCAAATGTCAATTAGGATCTGTCATCCGAAATGAAGCACGAGAGGAAAGGAAAGTGCTGCATCGAAGCACAAGCTGAACTGCAAGCACTGCAATTCTGAACTGCAAGTGCTGCAATTCTGCACTGCAAGTGCTGCAGCTCCTTATTTACAGCCCCTTCAGGAGTTTATCTCTCAGAGCCAGAGCTTGAAACTTTTAACTATATTGTAAAGCATATGCTTCTGACTTCTTTAGAGTTACTTTTGCTGATGAAGATCGATGGACCCACATGCATTCCTCTTCAGAAAGGATTGGACTTACTGCAAAAATAACAGAGTTTCCAAAAGAGTGAAAACGCGGAGCTAAGCTAACTCCGCGCACAGTTGAAGAAATAGCCTCGCGCTTTAAACGCAGAGGATGATGCGATAACTTCGCGTAAAGGGGGACAAGATTTCTTTCTGCTCTTTCCTTCTCTTTCAAATTCATCGCGGCTGCTAATCAAAGATAGCCTCGCAATTCATCGCGACTGCTAATCAAAAATAGCCTCGCAATTCATGGCGACTGCTAATCAAGGATAGCCTCGCAATTCATAGCGACTGCTAATCAAAAATAGCCTCGCAATTCATCGCGACTACTAATCAAGGATAGCCTCGCAATTCATAGCGACTGCTAATCAAAGATAGCCTCGCAAATCGAATATAGCCTCGCGGATTCATTGGGACTACTAGTAAAGCCCCGCGTTTCAAGCGCAGGGACGACACAATAAAACGGCGATCTCGCCGACAAGATAAGCAATCATCCAGAATAAACCAAGCCAAAATATCTCAGAATGGTTCTTAGAAAACCAAGAGATGAGGTTTTTACCTTCGGAAGACGCTGCATAGACTGGTTCGCCGTCGCGTCTACCTTCACGGCTGCTGCCATCAACGCCGGCCAACTTGCGAAAAGCCAAACTCCTCTGGAGAGACATCCTAATGATGAAAATCTATGGAGAATTGAACGAAGATCAGTTGAAGATCATTCGTGAGTCACTCGAGTTCTCAGAAATTCTTCGGATGAGATGAAGAAGAAGATGAGCCGGAAGCTCTATTTAAACAGAATTTCCGTCGCTTGGTATTCGGCGTGGAAAATCAGGGTAATTAATAATATAATTACTCATTTCACTGAAGACGAAGTGAAACTGATTAGCTCCGCGTAAGTGAGCATAACGCGAGATAGACTTGGTATTCTAACTCCGCGTTTTCAGTTTAGATATCCAAAGTATTTCAAAATCTACTGAAGTCTAAGCCATTTTGAAAACTTTGGAGGGGGTTCTGTTGGCAGTGAAAATTTCTAAGTTAAAAGGATTTTCCACAATAGAACGCGGAGCTGATTCAATAGCCCCGCGTTTGGTTACATTAACCCTGCGTTTGAATAAAACGCGGAGATGTTTAATAGCTCCGCGTTGATTCCGCAGTCTGGCTTGTATTAGCCTCGCGTTTGAGTAAAACGCGGAGATGATCAATAGCTCCGCGTTTTGGTTATTTAGCGTCGCGTTTTGATGCGATTAAAGCTCCGCGTAAGCAGATAACCAGAATCTCAAATTGATTGAGATAATGATTCTGGATTTATCCAAATACCCGAATCAAGTCTAATCAGAATTCCATCAAAACTAAGATATTTGATTGGAATCCCTGATAATGACGAGTTCTATTTAGATAGAAACTCTTGCATTAACCTGTGGCTATAAATACCTTCTTGGTGAAACCCTAAGGGTTTTCTTTTTGGCATCGGAAGTCTCCTATCGATCCTTTGACAATTCAAGTACGCGAGAGAGCTTTGAAGCCTTTGCTGATCATCTTCTGAAATCTTGGAGAATTCAAGTTACGCACAGAGCCTTGAGTTCGTGAAGATCAGAGAAAACCACCATCTTCTTTCTGGAGTTCTTGAGAAGTTCGAGTTACGCGAGAGAGTCTTGAACAAATCAAAACAAGAGAAGATCGTCAATATTTGGCCGATATATTTAAAAGAGAAGATTTCAACGTACCGATCGTCCAAAAGAGCTGCTTGACAGATCCCATCGCTACAGATCCCACACTATTTTGTAAAAGAGAGAGATTGAAGTATAAAATCCTCTCGTTTGTTCTTTTTATATCTTGTTCACTTCTATTGTAATCTAAGATGTATTCAATGGAAGGAAGCGAAGGAACTTTTGCGACGAACAGACGAAATTGATGTACAATTATAGAAAATCTAATTTATGTTGTTTAATTACAGATTTTTAAAAGTTGAGATAAACTCTGTCAGTGGGTAGGAGACACAGGAAAGAAGGTAGAGTTTGTCATTATGATTGCAAAATCCGATAGTGGCGGTCAAGTAGGCGGGTAGGGTTTGGCTTGATTGTGAGTATGGTGGCAAAGCAAGATTTAAGAAAATATTAAATATTGATGGATTTAGGGGGATTAAGAAGTGTATATGTCCTTTCAAATTGAAGAGTGACCAGTTGACCTTGAGAGAACGAAATGGAGATTGAAAGTTACATGTGGCATGTATAATCACCTACCACCAGAATATCTTGAGCATCACTTATATGCAGGGAGATTGTCAGAACGTGAAACATCTATCGTTATAGAGATGTCAAAGTGCCACGTACATCACAGGGATATATTGACTTCATTGAAGCAAAAGAATCCAAAAAATGTATCAATGATGAAAACAATATATAATGCTCGTCACAAGCATAAAGTGCTTAAGCAAAGGGGAGATCTCAGATGTAGCATATGTTATTTAAAGTATTATAATCAAATTATATTGAGTGCCATTGTAGAAATGAAGAAAACGATTATATGACTGATCTCTTCTGGACTAATTCCGTAGGTGTCGAACTCTTACATACATTTCTGGGTGTTATAATCATGGACTATACGTACAAGACTAATATGTATAGCTCCCTATTGTTGGAGATCATTGGTGTGACATCGACTTATATGATATTTGTTGTTGCTTTTGCCTTTCTTAAATGAAAAAAAGAAACAAATTATGTAGATAAGTTATGTGGGTTATTTGTCAACAATATTCAACCCGGCGTAATCGTGACTGATAAAGATTTAGCACTTGTTAACGTTTTGGATCCAAATTTTTAGATAATGAAATATAAAGAATTAGAGCTCTACTAAATTGTGAAAAATAAAAACTTTACTTGCTTGCTCGGCCCTTGGTTGATCTTGCTTGCTTGATTTCGAGTTGATTGAAGAAGGGGGCGAGCGGGTTAGGGCATACTGCACGCATCGGTAGACTATGAGAGGGGAAGGGGGCGAGTGATGATAGCCCTCGCACGGTGATGGGGAGAATGGCGAGAGGCAAAGGCAAGGGGAGAACGGGAGTTAGGGATTGGTGCTCACTAAGAAAAAAAATATTGGAGAGAAAACAGTTACGAGAGAAGAAATAAGGTTAAAATGGAAAGATTGACAGTGATCACTAAGAAAAAAAAAAGCACCATTTAAAAAAATTATATGGTGCTCGCTAAGAAAAAAGTGGTGTGTATTTAGAATTTTCCGAAAGTGAGAGGAAAAAAAGACTATATTTCTCTTGAACTGAGTTGCATCTTAATCATTCTTTCGTATATATATTCCATTCGAGTGACATTATTTATCTAAGTGTGAAAATTTTTAATTCTCTTCTCTCAAACTAAAGAAATCCTTAAACTCTTTTTTCTTCTATAAATTCATTTCCGAGTTAATTCCTCCGGCCAACCACAAATCCCCCCATCGTAAATTTTATAAGAGTCACTAATATATTCTTATATCCTAAATATTCTCATAAATTTCTGTCTAACTCCCTATTCCAACTTCAAATCCTAATTCTAATTCCTATTTTCTTCATCTTTTTCTACTCTTTTTTTTTTCCTTATGAAAAAAAAATAAAAATAAAAATACATAGAGAAGCAAACAATCCTGCTGACCAAATGAGGGCCA
Organism: Dracaena cambodiana; assembly: GCA_036321105.1. NCBI lineage: Eukaryota > Viridiplantae > Streptophyta > Magnoliopsida > Asparagales > Asparagaceae > Dracaena > Dracaena cambodiana. The sequence goes on from JAYEPQ010000011.1 coordinate 42,619,302, forward strand.
GCCTAAGCAAATTCCTACCTGTTCTCATGAATTTATTTTAGTTAACCAAAGAGAACTAATTTTTGTGTATAGTAAATAAAATTAATTTGAAAAATTATTGTGGCGATTAAGTACCAAATTTTTTATTTTAGCAGGCCTAATCTCTTTAGCAAAAGTGATGGAACTAATTTTTTTTCAAACTACTTGCTAATTAAACTAACATACATTTTATAATAATATTTAAATTAAAATTTAAATGGAAGTCGAATTCAGAATCTCTTGTGAAGAGATGACCGGTCTGCGCTTTACAATTGTATCTACGCACCTGCCATGCAGGTCAAGGAGGCGTGCCAAATATCTACTCCTTTGGTTGTGGTTCTCAAGGAAGGGCCCTTCGCCAAGTTCCTAAAGGTCAGTCCGCATTGGGCCCAGCCCAATCATGGTCATGCCTTTTATCGATTGGTGGCCTGTTGACTACATTGACTTGTGGGCCTTCGATGCTCTATCTGCTTTCGACTCTGACGGAACAGCAAACAGCATTCTTTGTCCGACGGACCATCCTTAGACAGACTCAATGTGGGCCAGTGAAATTCTAGCTGAGGCCCACAGAAGATGCATCAGCCGCCCCTGCTGCTATGTTTTGTTTTGTGTTGAGAGGTCGTCGCTGGATTTTCATGATTCAGTCGGACGTAGGAATGAGAATTTATAGGCCGAAGGGCTAAGTTTTTTTGGCAGCCCATCTATCAAGAGCACCCTCGTGTCGGTGAATCCTTCCCTCGGGGGCAGTAGTGCTATCAATTCCAATACTAATAATGCTGTTAACGCTGGTGTGCAGCAAAACGAGGGGAGTTCTTTGGATGCCGGAGTATATGTTGGGTTTGTATCTCACATCCGTTGAGTATGCAGATGTGATCAAGAATCACAAAGAGTTCCAGTTGGACTTGAGTTAGAAAACCTAATTAAATTGCAACATAAGATTCGACTCTTAGACCACTGCATCGGCATTCACCATTTCTGATCTGCATCCACCATTTCTCTCGTGGTCTAAGAGTCGAATCTTATATTTTTCAGCATTCCAGATGCAGTGGTGGATGCAGAATGGGTAAAATCCACTGTTTAGAGCAGATTTTGTGTGGACCAGCCGTGATATTGATCGATATGATCAATAGTCGATGGTTGGTTAATTGTATAATGATGAAGTACGGCGTGGTACTTCATATTGATGGATACGGTTACTTCGTAACATGATAAAACACATGGTAATTTATAATCATCTGTCTCTAGAGTTGGTCATAGTTTTTGAATCAAGATGGAGTACGGTATATTGATCACTTTTCTGTAATACACAACATGATAAGTGATTGTGAGTACTCAGGAGGTCTACGTGTTTTGACTGAGGTGGAGCACGGTGTAGCGATTATGAGTACTTGGTGAAGAGCGTGGTGCAGTAATCGTGGGTGTTTAAGGGAGTACGAGTGCTCGGAGGAGAGCATGGTTTAGTGATCTAAGTGCTCAAGTATAGAGACGGTGATGATTATACAAGTTGTTCCCGGTCGGCGGAACATGGTGATCGTGTGGTGGATATCTGCGAAGTGGATGGTAAGAACAACGGAGTTTCTCCAAAATGCATGGCTTATCGGATACTAGCCAAGATGGAGATTATTGAGTTTGTGTCTCGCATCCGTTAAGTATCCAAATGTGATCAAGAATCACAAGGAGTCCCAGTTGGACTTTAGTTAGAAAACCAGAGTTCTAATTAGATTGGAATACCAATTAGATAGTGATAGTGCTATTCTAATATGATTAGGATAGGAACACTATATATATTTCTTGTATGTGATACGGTAGATATGAGCAATTTTGACTTAGAGAGATACTTTTGTTATTATGAGAGATGCGAGAGGTAGAGAGATACTTGGATCTTTTCTTGTAACCTATTTTTCTCATAGTGGATATTTCTCTCGTTGCTCCCGTGGATGTAGGTCGAATTTGGTCGACCGAACCATGTGTTCCTCTTGTGTTATATTATTTTCTTTATCTCTACGATTTCGATTGGAGATTCGATCCCTAACAGTGTACGGTCTCAGCGATTATGGAGGAGAAGGGACCGAGCCGATCCATGTTGTTGATGATCATGACATGCATGAAAGTAGCGATGATGGTGGGGTTGATGGCGACGGCGGGCTAGTACTTCTATTATAGAGAAAATAACATAATATACATTGTTTGCCAAAGTCAGAATAAAACTATACGTAAAAAGCGAAAAACAAAAGCTGAGCAAAAGTACAGTATCCCTACAAACAAAAGGTAGGATAGCGCTTATCCAGTACCCAGCAAGAGGATGATGCTAGTCTCTACTCCTCGATTGGTAGGGTACCATCAAGCGGAGATCTTGGCGCGGCACACGCACTTCTGCTCGATATGTGGTAAGGGGTTCAAGAGAGATGCAAACTTGAGGATGCACATGAGAGGCCATAGAGAGGAGTACAGGACTCCAGCCGCCCTTGCCAAGCCCATCAAGGAGTTCTCAGTTCTCTATATGGTTTCACTTGAGTTCTTCATTGCTTTGTATTTTTTTTTTTTTTTTTTGGTCAGGAGGATCATTTACTTGTACTATTTCATGCTCAATTACTATTAGTGCTTTCTTTTGTATGTTGGAGAACTGCAATTGACAAATAAATTCAATTATCAGCAGGATGTGCTTGATTTTTTAATTTAATTATTTATTTTAATTTTTTTTTGTTGCGGAAATGAATAGTCATATGTTACAGCAACTTGTATCAGTTTCCCTAAGTTCATCGATGATGGATAATAAGAACGAATATGTAGTACTAATTTGCGAGCAATAACAATAAATACCGATAAGCAATACAGGAATCTGAAACCACCAGCCAAGCGCACCGACTTCTTGGCGAGATGCCTACCGTTAAAAACACCCGACACATGTTAAGATCTAAATTCGAATTGGTTTCGATCTAGATTAGAGACCACTGTTTTCGCATCGATGGTCCAATAAAGAGGTGAATTAGTGTCTCTTTCTTTCTGTTACGAGCGACATGCTTCGCCTGCTCCTTTTCGTATACATTAGTGCTCCAGTAGAGGTGGCAAGTGTGTCGTATCGACGCAGCCTATATGCCCTAACATGCTCGTGCCCGGTACTAACTGTTGTTAATAGAGTCCTATTACCACAACGGATTCGATCAGTCCAAACGGGTCCAAAACCGATCCGAACCCGTTATGATATATATATATATATATATATATATATATATATATATATATATATATATATATATATATATGAGAAAAATGGAAATGAGCTGATAGCTCACGCAAATTACCTGAGCTGTAATTCATTTCCTCTATCTCAATAAATTTTTTAAAAAAATTTCTTTTGGATTATGATCTCGACCTCCTAGGGCTCACTCATACCCAATTTCTTGGGTTTTAGTTTTGATTTGAACCTCCATCAAATCAATACAAAATTAACTGTTTTCAATTAATAAAACATTTTGTATGTACTTGATGAAAGGGTAAATGAACTCTAAAACTTATGAAATTTAATCCGAAAGAAGTTAAGAATGTAGAGATTGTAATTGTAAAAAAAAATTGAAGAAAAATTATTGGATCATTATAATTTTACCATTAACTCACGTAACTTTTCCTGAGCTGACAGCTCACCTACAGTAAAATATATATATATATATATATATATATATATATATATATATATATATATATATATATATATATATATATATATATATATATATATATATATATATACACACTTGAGGCTAGAGCGAGGATTGGCCGAAGTTAATTTTGCTTTGTATATATATATATATATATATATATATATATATATATATATATATATATATATATATACATGGGGTTTGAGGCTAGAGCGATATATACACACACATGGGGTTTGAGGCTAGAGCGAGGATTGGCCGAAGTTAATTTTGCTTTGTTGCGTGGCGGCTGCAGCAAACAAGGAGCCGCCGAAGTTTTTTTTGCGCGGAGAGTTTTCTTCTTGATGTGGATTTTTTTTTGCGCGGAGAGTTTTCTTCTTGATGTGTCTGCTGCTGTTAATTATTTGTGCCTGTTTTTTTGGTTAATTGCCTGTTAATTATTTGCGCCTGTTTTTTGGTTAATTGCCAAAAGTGAAGAAAATTAGGGTGCTGCTGTTATTTAGTGTTCGGTTGAAGGGTGAGGCCGAAGGAATTAAATAGTGGGGCGACTGCTAATTATTTGAGGCCAAAGAAGAAAACAAGAGAAGGTTGCCACTACTGTTTCTTTTGCTTGTTGCGGCCTGAAGCAACAAAAGAAACTGGTGAGGCGTCTGTATTGACAAGAGGTGAGGGTTAATCTTAATTCTTGTGTGATTTCATTGTGATTTCTTTTGTGGTTGAGAGAAAAGAGGCCTGTAATCTCTTTTGATATAGTAAAGTTTTCGATCATGTTCTCGTGGACGTAGGCACATTGCCGAACCACGTTAAATCTGCGTGTTCTTTGTCTCTGCTATTTTTCTTTTCGGTTAACTATTTGATTTCGTTGGTTGTTGCATTAGTATTATTCTGCTATTTTTGCTAACAATTGATATCATAGCCCTGATTCAGATCAGATTTCGCTCTGATCGGTGTTAATTTTGAGTGAGAGTTATAGTGGAAGATAGGAAGGGAAATATTGAAAATTTTAATAGGACAGACTTCCAATGGTGGAAGTTGCAGATGGAAGATTTGTTATATCAGAAAAATTTACATCAACCACTGTTTGGAGAAAAGCCAGAAAAGATAACTGATGAGAAGTGGGAATTGTTAGACATGAGGGTTTTGGTGCAGATTCGATTATGCCTGACAAAACAGATTGTGTTCAACATCTCCAAGGAGAATACCACTTCATATTTGATATCAGCGTTGGCTAAATTTTTATGAGAAGCCGTCTGCTTCAAATAGACTATTTCTAATGAAAAAAATTGTTTAACTTGAGAATGCCTTCTGATATTTCAGTTGTTAATCATTTGAACAAATTTAACACATTATGGGCACAACTTGAATCCTTAGAGTTTGTTTTTGCTGATGGTATTAAAGTTTTGATGTTTATGTGTTCGTTACCGGATAGTTGGAGTAATGTTGTTGTAACCATTAGTAATACTTCTAACACTACTCCTAAATTTGATGATGTCGTGAGTACAAACATTAATAATGAATTGATGAAAAAAAACATAGCTGAGAGCACAGTTTCTGCAAGTACTGCTCTGTCTGTTGATAATGACAGAAGAAAAGAAAGAGGTAGAAGTTTAAATAGGGAGTCGAAGTAAAGAGATAGATCAAAATTTAAGGGAAAATTCAAAAAAAATTAGTGTGTTGGAAATGTAAGATAGAGGGTCATATGAAGAAGAATTGTCCAAACAAAAACAAGAAAGGAGCGAATGTGGTGAATCCAAATAAGGAGTATGATGACTTGTACTTGTCTGCTCCTATAGAATCAAGGTCAGATCTGGTTTGTGGATTCAGGGGCTTCGTTCCATTACACTGCTCGCAGAGAATGGTTTGATAATAATATCCAAGGTGAATTTGGGCATGTGACTATTGGTAATGGGTAAGAATGCAAGATTGTCGGTAAGGAGACAATTCAGTTGAAATTACACAATGGTGGAAAGCTGCTTTTACAAGAGGTCAGGCACAGACCAGATTTGAAGAAGAATTTGATATCTGTTAGCAAACTGGATGGCGAGAGTTATCAAATCTCATTTGAGAAGAAACAATGGAAGATTAGCAAAGAAGCAATGATAGTGGTCAAGGGTGAGAGAGTGAGAACTTTATATTTACTCTCAAGCTCGGTGAATCACGTTGTTTCTTTGGCCACCGTGAAAAATGAGAAGGCTACCTCTGGCATCATAGGCTCAGTCACTTGAGTGAGAGCGGCATGAGGGTGTTGCAATCTAGAGGTATGTTAACATATATGAAAGATGCTAAGTTTGATTTCTGTAAAAACTGTGTATTTGGGAGCAGAAAAGAGTTAGTTTTATGAAGGAACCGAGAGATTGGACTTGGTGCATACAGATGTGTGGGGGCCTTTTTCGACGAAGTCTTTTGAAGGTAATTTTTATTTTGCTACTTTCATAGATGATACAAGTAGGAAAATATGGGCGTTCACACTTAAGCAGAAATCCGATGTCTTCAAGATTTTCAAGGTACGGAAATCTCTTGTTGAGAATAAAACAGGTTTGAACGTGAAATGTTTGTTGTCAGACAATGGTAGGGAATTTTGTAATAGTGAGTTCGATGACTATTACTCTACCAATGAGATTAGGAGAGTAAAGACTGTACCGAAAACACCGCATCAGAATGGCGTGGCTGAAAGGATGAATAGAACCATTATGGAACGAGCTCGGAGTATGAGACTACATGCAAGTTTGCCTTTACAACTTTGGGGAGTCGCTGTAGATACGACAGTCTATCTGATTAACAGGAGTCCAGCTAGTGATTTAGATGGAGGAATTCCAGAGATGGTGTGGTCTGATAAGACTGTGAATTATTCATTCTTGAAGGTATTTAGTTGTATAGCATATGCACATATGAATCATGAGATGAGAAAGAAGTTTGATTCTAAATCTCAAAAGTGTGCATTCATTAGATACGGTGGCGACGAATATGGTTATCGCTTGTGGGATTATGAGCATAACAAGATAATTCGTAGCAGAGATGTAGTATTCAATGAAAGCTGTATGTATAAAGACCGAATGGAGAATAAAAGTGAGAAAACAGTTGAGAAAGAGTACTTGGAGCTGGATGAGCCACAGAATGGGATGGATCCCATGGATAAAAGAAAAGAAGAAATACCTACATCTGAAGGGAAAGAAATAGCTACACCTGAGAAAACACAAATTTCTGATGAGACCGAACAGACGAAAGAGCCACTAATTGAAGTAGATAGTTTCAGTACTTTATCAGAGAGTGTTCCCATTTTGAGGAGGAGTACGAGGATAAGGAAGCCAACCAAAAAATATTGTCTTTCTTTCTATCATGTTTTGTATACTGATGCAGGTGAACTAGAGAGTTACCAAAAGGCTATGCAAGATAAGTCTCGTCTTAAGTAAGAGTAAGGCATACGTGATGAGATGTTTTCTTTGGAGGAGAATTACATATGAAAATTGGTAGAATGACAAAAAAAGATGAAAGTATTGCATAATAAGTGGATATACAGGGTGAAATATGAGGCAAGAGGGACACAAATGTTCAACACTAAACTTGTGGTGAAGGGATATGGTCAGAGAAAAGGTATTGATTTCTATGAAATATTTGCACATATTGTCAAGATGATTTCTATTAGAACAATACTGAGTATTGTGGCTATGAAAGAATTGTATTTAGCGCAGCTTGATGTGAAGACTGCTTTTCTTCATGGTGATTTGGAGGAGGAAATATACATGGAACAGTCGGAGGGATATGAAGTTAAAAGAAAGGAGAATTGGGTATGTCGATTGAAAATGAACTTGTATGGGTTGAAACAAGCGCCGAGGTAATGGTACTTGAAGTTCGACAAGTTTATGTTGAATTTAGGTTTTGTCAGATACAATTCAGATCATTGTGTATATTTACAAAAGTTTAAGGATTGTAATTTTTATTATACTTTGTATGTAGATGATATACTTGTAGCAAGTATATGTATGAAGAAAATTAATGATCTGAAGAGAAAGTTGGCAGGGAGATTCTTTATGAAGGACATGGGTGAGGCTAAACAATTTCTTGGGATGCAAATTATCCGAGATAAGAAAAGTAAGAAATTGTGGTTATTTCAGGAGGGGTACATTAAGAAGGTGTTGTAGAGATTCAATATGGAGAATGCAAAATCGTAACTACAGCTCTTGGTGGTCAGTTCAAACTGTCAAAAGAGTAAGGTGTTAAGACAGATGAGGAGACGAGACACATGGAGAATGTGCCTTATTCATCGGCCGTTGGGAGTCTCATGTATGCAATGGTGAGTATAAGAACAGATATTACACGTCAGTGGGAGTAGTGAGTAGATTTATGAAGAATCCTGAAAAGGAACATTGGTAAGCGGTGAAGTGGATTTTCAGGTATTTGAAAGGTACTTCAAAGTATTGTTTGTATTTTGGGAGTGATAACATTGATGTGCAAGGTTTTGTGGATTCGGACCGTGCAGGTAATAGAGACAATGGCATGAGCACCACATGTTATGTCTTTACTATAGGAAGTATATCGGTAAGCTGGATTTCAAGATTACAATCAATTGTTACTTTATTTTCGACAGAAACTGAGTATGTTGCAACTGCAGAAGCAAGTAAGGATTTTATTTGGTTGCAGCAATTGATGAGTGAATTAGGTTTTGATGGAGTGGACTACAGGTTGTTCAGTGATAGTCAGAGTGCAATTCATCTTGCTAAGAACTCGACGTATCATTTACGGACTAAATATATTCACTTGAGATATCACTTCATCAGATTTTTGTTGGAGAATTGCGAATTGAAGTTGGAGAAGATTGATGGCAATAAGAATTCTGCAGATATGTTGATAAAGCCGGTTGATGGGAAAAAATTGAGCTATTGCTCAACTTTGATGCATTTGTGTTGAATGTTGAAATTGGGATTTTGAATGATCGAGGTAAAAGTTTTGGACGTTATGACTATTAGGTATAGAGATTATAATTTTTGCAATAGATTTCCAAGTGGGAGATTGTTGTTAATGGAGTCCTATTATTGCAACGGATTCGGTTAGCCCAAACGGGTCCAAAACCGACCCAAACTCATTATGATATATATATATATATATATATATATATATATATATATATATGGTTTGAGGCTAGGGCGAGGATTGACCGAAGTTAATTTTGCTTTGTTGCGTGGCGGCTGCAGCAAACAAGGAGCCGCCGAAGTTTTTTTTGTGCCGAGGGTTTTCTTCTTGATGCCTCTGCTGCTGTTAATTATTTGTGCCTGTTTTTTGGTTAATTGCCAAAGGGGAAGAAAATTAGGGTGCTGCTACTATTTTGTGTTCGGTTGAAGGGTGAGGCCGAAGGAATTAAATAGTGGGAGGCTGCTAATTATTTGAGGCCGAAGAGGAAAATAAGAGAAGGTTGCCACTGTTGTTTTTTTTTGCTTGTTGCGGCCTGAAGCAACAAAAGAAAGTGGTGAGGCAGCTCTACTAACAAGAGGTGAGGGTTTGATCTCAATTCTTGTGTGATTTCATTATTTCTCTTGTAGTTGAGAGAAAAGAGACATGTAATCTCTTTTGATATAGTGAAAGATTTCGATCGTGTTCCCGTAGACATAGGTACATTACCGAACCATGTTAAATCTGCGTTTTCTCTGTCTCTGCTATTTTTCTCTTCGGTTAACTATTTGATTCTGCTGGTTGTTACATTAATATTATTCCGCTAGGGCTTGGCATGGCAGTCCTAGGGTCAACTCGGAACCCGCCGGCCCAACACGCCAGGTAAGGGTCGTGTCTGTGCTGGCTCAGCCTGGTGGTGGGGGGCTTCGAAGGAAATTTGAGTTTCTCATTTTTTTTTTAAGATTAAATCTAATTACTAAGGAGGAGAGAAAAGGCGGAAAAATTAAAAAAAAATAGGAAACAAATTTTAAAATAGGATAGAATTTTCCCATTGTGATAAAAATTCAAAAATTAAAAGGTAGCAAACATGAGTACAAAATAATTTAGTTGTGGGCAAATTTGGTTAATGATAAATTTTAAGTTAAAAATGTTAAAATTTTATTTCATTCAATTTTTACATATAATATAATTTGACTCCATTAGAATTCTTTGGATATCATATAAAGCCCGAAAAGAGGTGACATGACCCTATCCGTCGCATTCAATTTGTTCGTTTTACTTTTTAGAGTTTTGAGTTAATTACATAGATAAAAGAAAAATACATATTTACTACGTTCATATACATAATATATGAAAACTGGAAATGTAATAGTCTTCTGTAGAGGTCTTCAATTATCATCCGGTGAGTTTTCCATTTCAAGATTATTTGTTCATTCTTGATTTCTGTCTTCTGCATTCAGTCAATTCTTCAAGTATATGCATATATCCAATATGCTGACCGTCATAGAGCTCCTTTATTTCATTAGTACCTACCACATGCACTAAAAACAAACTTCAATGCTACTATTGACACCAGAAGTATTATTATATCATAGGCCATATTGAAATGCACATGATAAGTTTTTTCAGTGATCTCCCCCAGCCCAAAATATCAAATAATTCATACCTCTCTTGCTCATTTGAAACCGTAAAAACATGATGAAGATAGTAGTAGAGTTCATTAGATAAAGTATGAGAGATATTGATTTTTTTCAGAAACATATAATAAACCTGAAAAGAGTTTGTTTTTACACTAATACGCTTAGACAAGACTGGTCATATTTCTAAAAGAGGGGACTTGTTACTGTATAAGTCTTCAAAGGTAACATACCTAATATTTTAATATTAGATATTAATTATGAAATATCACTATCATGACACCTAAAAATATGAAATTTTGTAAATAAAAATTCTAATCCTGCTAATTTACACAGTAGATCCATAACAGTATTGAAATAAAATAAATAAGAAAAAGATTAAAAATATTTGTTAAATTTAGATTTCCTTGGTGCTACAATAGATTATCTTTACACTATAAAAACCCCACTTATTTCAGTTAAAAAGTATAGTGCAAGATGTGGATAGTAGCTTCCGGAAAATGCTATAATTGCAGTTGTAAAGCTGCCTAAGAAACACCAAATGCATTCTAACTGCTCCCATTCATTAGAGTGCATACTATTCATTAGAGTTCATACTACATGCTCGTAATCAACATATAAGATTTTGAATGAGTCACTTCCCTATAAAATTGCATTGAGGTAATAATATAGGTTTTAGTTTACGTCCTTCATAGATTGATTTGAAATTTTGTTTTCTAGGCAAAATTTAAAAATGCAATTATATTTCTAACCAACTACCTTCATACCATCTTGCACACATAAGTTTATAATGTGACATACACATCCTATATGATATAATTTTCTATCTTATATTGGTTTAGTATAAATTTTTAAAATTTCAATTATAGCCATATTTTCGAATGTATTATCAAAAGAAATAAAAAATTTCAATTCCAAAATTAGAAAAGACATATAGAAATGCTTGACTAAAATTTTGTGCAGTTTGAGAAAATTCAAATTTCATAAACCTATTATTCTTTTTTGAATACAAAAATCATCATTTATGTAATTGGAAGTTATATAAAGATAATGATTGTCATTCAAATCCTCTTAACAATCGGAAATAATAGCAATTATATAAAGTAAAGAAAAAAAAAATAGCAATTAACATATGTCTTCCATCTTGATATATTTTAAAAATACCAGGTTACATGTATTCCTAGGAACTCTTTTAAATTCGGGATTATGCATTGTTCTAATAAAATTTTCAAATAGTAGGTCTTCGGCAATAGTAAAAGGTTGTTTGGCTTGGACAATATACGATTGTTAACTGATCTCAACCTTGTTACGAGATTTATTTAAGTATTCCTAAATTATCACCAAATGAGCTATGTTGTGTTGTTAGGGTTAATTAGATGGATGTGCTTCTCTAATTGTCTTTTAAAATGACTTGTACTGCTACTCTTAGAAAATGAATTTTTTTTTTTTTTTTTTTTTTTTTTTTTTTTTTTTTGTAATGTTTACATCCAGACTTCTTAACATCTTCTTCAATTATTTTTCAAAATAATTCCAAATATATGATCTGGAAATTATTTTTCAAAATAATTCCAAATATATGATCTGGAAATCCTAGATGACGTTGGCATATCTTGAGAAGAAGAGGGAAATATACTAGGTTCATTAAGAGAATTTATGAAGCTATATAATCCATGAATTGTGAGGTATACAAATATATGATTGTAAAAGTAAAAACGAAACTCCTGGTATATTATGAAATGGTTGACGTAAAAATTGATATTCTTTATAAGATAAAAAAGTAGTAAAATAAATTGAAACCAATGGTTATGGTTTGGTTAGAAGTGGCAAATAAATTGTGACCAATGGTTATGGTTTGGTTAGAAGTGGCATTTAAGGAGTAGGGATCCTTTTGTTATTTAAAAAAAAAAAAAAAATCTACGAATTCTTTCTCAAAAAAGTTAAATGTGTACCTCAACCTTACAAACTGACAAAAAAGAGCTAATCGCCACAAGAAAATGGAGCTTAAAACTCGTATAAACTGACAGAATCATCTGCACAAAACTACATCAATCAACATGATATTAACCGAGAAAATACATAAAGCAACGTAAACACCATCAACGAGCAAACAAATGATTACACCAAAATGCCCCCACACAGCAGAATCTACATGTAATGTCTGTCGATCAACATAACGGCTTAACATTATATTAGTGTACATATTTCTAGGAAAAGTAATTGACACAGCCTAATTAGCTCAGACGTCCGAACAAAACTAGAGAACACAAAGAACTCGGTGATATGCACATTGCTGAACCCTTTCGCATGGATCTGAAGGATAGATTCCCTGAAGGGGTCTTTCAAGTTTAATTTGGTTGATAAGTCCACAACATCATTAACTCTCTCCACAAGAACTTAATCGAAATTCCAGTCACGTACAAGGTCTCTGGTCACTGCACGGCTCCTTACAAGACGCGGTGTTCCTGGAATTCCTTGCGTCCCTGCCACACTCGAGACTGGAGCAACCTTAGACCTCGTCGTGTTGTTTGTAGGGATCTTGCGGGTCAAGCAGCTCACTATAGCGCCACATCTCCCTTCGCCCTCTGAGCTAGAAACGGAATAACTTCTAAAAGAATGTGTAGGACTGTCCACACTGTGACAAGCGAGGCACGCCAAGCTCATGATTCAGAAATTCAGAACCCTAGCAGTTAAACTGCTGCACAACATGAGTTATCACATAATAACTTGTTAACAAACTATATAATGCTTCGATAAAATAAAATGAGCCAAACATCACCAAGTCCTACACAGTTACCCCCCAGAAAGCTAATGAAACCTTCCAATATATATTACACTAGTTCCCGGCGTAAGATGTGAAAGAACTATTGGCAGGTAAGAGCCTGATCGTTAAGCTTATGCAATAGGATTAGATCAGGCCTCAGAGATTGTCCCACACAAAGAATGAGACCCAAACGAAGAAAAATGATAAAATTTGGCTGTAAACAGTATCCATCTCTAAGGAACAAAATACTTGAAGGTCTGCAAGCTAAATAACAGTTTCTATTTGCACTTAGAAATGCAACCAGTTGCACTGATACCAAAAAGGAATTTTATTTTAAAATTTATTCCAATAGCATAGTGTGCATGTGAGGCTTATTTTTATCCAGGAAAAGATAAAACTAATTTGGCCCAAACTTTTAACCTATATGAATAAGATAGCATTTTATGCATGTTTGACACATCACAGCTTCATAACATAAGTCTCCATGCTACATAATTTTTTATCCAATCAAAAGAAATCATAATTGAACAAATAATAAAGAACTAAAAATGGTTTTCTCTATGTAATGAACAAAAGAATCATCATGTGGTGTCAATACCAAAGATCAACAAATCATGCATTTAAAGGGAAAAGCGATCACTTTTTGAAGATAAATAGTAGAATCCAATTGATCACCTAAACAAATCAATAGTCTGAGTAGCAAATTGGTTGATTGGACAGGTGTTTACATAATGGTTTACTTAGGTTCAGTATCTATAATGGTTGAATCTAAGGGCAACGAATTGAAATAAAAGAGAGAAATCACAAGAGAAAGGGGTGTATCAGACTTTAAAAAAAAAAAAAAAAGAATCATTAGCTTTTCGCAAGGAAAAAGGATAAATTCCATAATAATGGGCATCCAAGAATAGAATAAATTTAGGAACATGCAACAGCTTAAACTTAAAAAAAAAAAAAAAAAAAAAAAAAAAAAAACACAGCCTATACTAATGTGATGACCTAACAATGCAGGAATGATATGGCAACACCCCAATACCAATACTACAAATCTTACTTCCAGACTAACTTGGTGTGATTCGTAACCACGTGCTCTAATCCTCTGAGCTACAGGCCCCACTCCGTCTCTCCTAAATTTGTTCCTAAGAGTACCCTTAAAAAAGAACCTCTCAGCCATTTTGTTTCGTTTCGAGTTAATAAGATGTAAAAGCGCATTTCTCTCTATAAGAATAGTACGTTCCGAGGTGTGAGGGGTTTCCATGAGGCAAACAATGCATGTGCTTAAATCATGAATAATAAAAAATAATGATAGATTCCAAGTCGGATTCGATTTCTTAAAGACACATATTTTTCATGTAGATGCTCGCAGAAAGTGTTTATTACCCCTAAATTTTGGGATGATCCCATCCATCCAATTAGCTCCGTTTGTGGTCATCTCCTGTCAAATTCATTCTCGACCAACCCAATCAATATTCATCTAGGTTCACTGCTAGTGTGCTGGTCATCTTTGTTTCTTTAACTACAATCTTATCCCTCCTAATTTAAGCACTCATAAACTACTTTGCCATGTTGCAATTAAAGTAAATAAATAAAATATCACTCTTTCTGTTCCTTAAAGTGCTAGAGATTATGTCTAAGACCTGCGAAAGTTACAATTTTTCTGATTCACGAACACTTGTCGACCTACCTATAAATCAATATCCTAGTGCACTTTAAGGTGAACTAGAAAAGTGTTAATGAATCAGAAAATTTGATCTTAAATTAGAAGTTAAATGATCATATAAATTGTAGACAAAGTTAAACCACGTAATTGGATCATAAATCACATCTAAACTTAAATTTGAGTAGTAGTGCTGGTTATTTCACCTAAATCACCCTAATTGGATCTTAATATAAAAAAAAAATTCAGACCGCACTTAGGTTTTTGGTATTGATTCTTCGATAGCTACAAAGATAACAAATCATTAATCAAATATCTTGTAATCTAAAGAAGCTACCTGCTGAAATTTCAATTATCCAACTATATCAAAATTATCCGATCTCGTCGGCGAATCAAATTCTAAGCAGCAGGAATCAGATCCAAAGTCAATGCATCGAAATCTAATCTCAATCTCCCATAAAAAGAAACCACATTCAAACGCAAAAATCAAATACATGCATGGATCTAGGCGAATATAGTTTCGCAAAATTACGACATAAAAAGGGGGAAAAATGGAAAAAAAATCTGACCTTTTTCTTGACCGAGAGCTGCGGTTGGTGGTGGGAAAGAGGGAAGTTAGGGAAGTAGACTTCAGCGGGAATTATTTATAGCTGGTGTCTGGAAAGAGACTGGGGAAGTGAGGGAAGTGTAAATGTATGCAACTGGCGTGTATAATAGTCTCTTTGATGTATAAAATTTCTTAATTTTAATAATTAATTATATTTTAATTTTGGCTGAATTTTCAGCCGGCCCTGTTTCTCTTTGGAAAATGGAAAAAATAATTTTTTTTAATTTATTTGTCCCTCGTAACATTAAAGGTGAGTTTGATGTAGAGAAATAAGATGTATCAACTCTGGCATCTACTCTAATATTAAAAATAATCAGTTATGAAACCTATTATATTGTAATATTATAACTAATATGAGTTTAATGCTATTTAAGAGTAGAAGTTATGTTATAGAATTACGTTATGTTACAAAATTATTTGTTATTAATTTTTAGCTGATTGATCCAATCTTTTTACTTCATTACTTATTGTTTGCTTATATTGATATATTATTAACTTACGATTTCTTTCTATAATTCCTCTCTTATTATTGAATTTTCTTACTTTTTGTTGATTATACCTGAACTTAAGTAGCATTTGAAATTATGAATTGAGTATTATAAAATATATATTATAATATTAATGAAAAACTAAACTTAATAAATAAATAGAAGTCTTTTTCTTTTTAGATAATGATTGTAATTACGATTGAGAAATTAATATAATTTATAAAGTAAGATATTAAAATTATTGTTAAATTTGTTAGAAACTGAAAGTACAACTATTTCTATATATTATCTAATGGTTTTCATTCTTTTTATAAATTTTATAAGCTTATTTTCAATTTATTTAAATTATCATTATAGTTTTATATTTATTTTTTATTAAAAAATAAAAAATTGCGTAACTTATGTTTTGCGTTACGTTATGTATAATATAACCTAATAGAGATAAAACGTTACGTAACTGATATCACTATTTTAAACATTGATGTACTCATAACTTGTCATAAAAAAGTAAGCATTGCTGGCCACCACAAATATTTAGAAATTTTCGAGCAAAAACCACCATACACGTCAAATATTTATTTATGATATCCAAGTAAAGAGTAATATCTAAATAAAGTAAAATATCCAAGTATTGTTCACTCGACCGCCACCATTTTGAATAATCAAAGATGTGTTGATGATTGAGTCAGCAATATCTGACTATCGCCTTCTCAGTTAACTGCGGACTTCTCTTCTTCTCCCTTTGATTGTTCTTGCTATATTTATACTTTTTCAAGGCAGATACCAAAGATTCTACTTCAAAGCTAGAATTGAGCTTGATTTGAACATCCTTTGAAGTTTCTTTCATCTAAAGTCAGAAAAATCAACAGAACATATATAAAATCCCCCGATAGCTACGTACATCTCTGCTGACCAACAATACCATATTGCTGCATCGATCACAGCTTACACGAGGCTGCACACATACAATACTAATTTTATTTGGAAATTAATGGCATTTTGTTGATTATATAAAATATATATATATATATATTGGATTTTACATACAAAAGGCATGCTATTAGAGTAAGAACGATCCAAGTTTAACATGACCGATCGACCATGAGGCTGATCGTCTAGGCACTGGCTTCATCGCCTTGTCCTCTTCCAACGAGTTCCTCGCCTGCTTGCCAACGTACCGTCCAAGCTTCCCGTACGTCATAATATTCAGGCCAACCATTTTTCAACAAACAGCTCTCAGCGAGATCAATAGCTTGCCTGGCGATCTGATCAGGGCGGCCAGTCTTGATGCAGGCTGCAGTTAGCAGCCACAGAAGTACTGCAGAGACGATAAATAAAAGACCAGGAATGCAAAAATTAGTTTTGTCTTGCTCATTGTACTTGGAAAAAATTCAAAAATGTACATCCTATATCGATCTTATGATCTCATTTTCACAATGGAAAGAGCTTCTTGATCTCGTCAGAGAAAAAAAAATTCCAATGTCAAGTGATGGCCCAAATATATATACGAGAATAAAAGGAAATGGGAAAACAATACTCTCCACGTATGACGTTATCTTTCTAAGACCGGTAGTGACAATCTTGATCAGACCTAGCGTACAAACTCGGGAAATCATGTTTCATTACTTTTCCATCAGATTGACAAGCGAATGGTAACAAGGTTTCAAGTGCCTAACCTGCATGGGCATGAACCACCGTTGTGGTAGCTCCATCTGGTATTTTTGGGATCGCAGCCAGTTACAATCCTCCATTCGTGGCTTTCAATCGCAGGACATGCTATCCGTTCTCAGCAAAAATCTTTCTTCCTTCCATTGAAATAGCTTGATTACAATGAAAAATGAACAAAAAAAAAAAAAAAACAAACAAACGAGAGGATTTATAACTTATCACTCTCTTTTACAATGAATTGTGGGCTCTATGTGACGATGTGATCTATCAAGTAGCTCATTTGACTATCTGACGTTGAATTCTTCTTTCTTGAGTAAAAAGATGGTCGGCCCTGGATCTTCTCTGCTGGTCTTGATGGGTTCAAGGCTCTCACGCGTAACTTGAACTTCACAAAAACTCCAAAAAGATCAATCACCAAAGGCTTCAAGGCTCTCTCGCGTACTTGAATTGCCAAAAGATCAAAAAGATTGAAGATGGATCTATTGAAGATTAATCTATTGAAAATAGATTTCTAAAGTCTTCTCAAAGAGGGTATTTATAGACTTTAGTTTGAAAGTTCTCATAAAAATATGAATAGAAGATTTCCATAGGAATAGAAATAGGAGGTTTTTGTATTCATTAAGAATTCTAATCAAATATCAAAGTATTCATTAAGGATTCTAATCAAATATTTGATATTGATTTAAATCTCATGATTTGGAATTCTGATTGGACTCAATTTGGGTATTGAATAAGCCCAAATCTCAATCACAATCAATTTAGGATTATGATTGGACTCAATTTGGGTATTGGATAAACCCAAATCTCAATCACAATCAGTTTAAGATTCTAAGAATCTGCTCACGCGGAGTTAAATACTCTGAACGCGGAGCTATAGATTTAGCTCCGCGTTTTACTCAACGCGAGGCTAAATCTTAGCCAAACGCGGAGCTACGGAATTAGCTCCGTGTTCTGCGTGGTTATTTCCTTTTTACTGATTTTTGAAAATTATACCACCAACAGAACCACCTCCAAAGTTTTCAAAATGGCTTTTGACTTGGCAAATTTTGAAATACTTTGGATTTTCAATTTGGTGATCAGGTTAAGATCAGAAATTCGGCAGATGTGCCTAATCGCACATACTTGAAACTTTGATGGAGGCGGTTCAAGACTCTCAGCGTAACTTGAACTACATCTCACTATCAGAGGTAGAAACTTAACATGACAGAGTTTATGCGATTTTTAGCAAGCCTCCAGCTATCAACGGATTTGATTAGTCTTTACCAACTACCGTTTGAGTTGGGCTAGCCATACTATTCCCTTCAGCATGGTGAGTTGTCGAGAAATTGATTTCCTCTCCCATTTACCATTAACAATATTGGGTAGTTGATTCATATTTTTACCCCCAGTATAATAGGGTTGGCGAGGAATTTGATCTTCTCTTCCCGCCGTTTTAACAGCATTGGACAAAAGTTTTTTTTTTTTTATCTATAGCACTCAATTAGCCATTCCAATGGCTAGCAAGAGTAGCAGAAGCAACATGATGTTTATCATTGTCAATATTTTCGGCACCCCCAGTCCAAACCGGCTGCTAGCCAATGAGGACGACTCGATCGCAGCTGTGGTTTGGAGCATACCCAAGGGGCCAGCTTGTAAGTGCGGGCTGCCCGTGCTTGGTGTCAATATTGACTTCCCTACTGGTACAGGAGTTACTATGGTACGAAACTCATTGGTTCCTACCACCAAAATTGTCATATTTGCAGCTCTTTAAGTGTGAGAACTCCGGTTTCTATTAATGCCTAAATTCAGTTCTTAAGAGGATAACAATCCTTAGTTGGGTGCCTGACGTTCTGATGGTACAGGCAATAGTTATGGTCGTTGGTTTTACCAGCGTCTTCCGGTTTTCGATTTTCCTGAAGCTTCAACATTCCCTTACTGAGGAGGAGGTGGAATAGTGTGAGCATCTGTTCTGCTTTGAAAGTATAGGTCTTTTCTTGTCGGGGCCTATTTTGACCTGTGCCTTTTTGGTTTTGAGGCCTTGGATTTGGAGGATTTGCTTTGGAGCAGCATCAGATGCCATTACAGCCTTTTCCTTATTCTTATTATTGTTTTGTGGGTGCGGCCTATTATTTCCAAGATTTTATGTTCCACGAGATTCTTCAACTCAGCGAATCAAGTTCTCTGCTTGCTCTACTTGTTTGAGCAAATCTTTCCAAGTCTTAAATTTTACAGCTCCCAATTTTAAGAGCACGTTAGTTTTAAGGTTGTGCCTGCAAATCTCTACTAGAGTTTCCTGGGCCATTCCGTATTTGTAATGCACGGATTTTTCCTGAAACCTTTCCATAAAATCTTTCACTGTTTTTTATTCCCCTTGCTTTGTTGCAAGGAGGGAATGAACCAATATTTCGGTATCATTCTCAAAGAAATGTGCAAAAAAATGTTTTTCAACATCATACCAGGTATTGATAGCACCTTAGGGCAACTGCATAAAGCATGTAAAAGCAGACCCTCGCAAAGTACTCGCGAATACCTTGGTCATTACTGGATCATTACCCATTAAATGTCCTGCTTGAGACAAGAAGTAATATATATGTTGACTGGGGATCCTTTCCCGTCATACCGCTCCAATTTGAGCGGTTTATATTTTTAGGGGTATGGTGCGAAATCCGACTCAAGCGGGTACAGTCTCGAAACCCCCGATTCTTTCAATTCCTTCTTGTGTATTAGGGCATCAAGTTGGTTCTGCAATTTTTTGATTTTTTCTTCATGAGGGTCATGGAAAGAATATTTATTCTCATTCTCATGCGTCGAATAAGTTTTTTCTTCTTTAATTTCTTCTTTTGTCTTGAATAGTATCTCCTCGTCTTTCTTGGGCGATTTTTCTGAGGAAGAAGTTTTAGTTTTATCTTTGACTATTTTTTGGGTGTTCTCAACTACCTTTAAGAGCTTCATTTTGAGATCCTCGATCGTTTTTTGTTGATCTCGGATCATCTGTTCTTGGGCCTCCAATCTCTGATCAATGTCGTCAGATTTATCCACCATATGTGATGCTGATTTGTGTGGTCGGAAAGATGCAGAAAAGCGAGGTGAGGCTATGACCGAGTTGTCGCTATCGTCATCACAAGAACGTTTTACGAGTTTCTTGTAATTTCGAGGGGCGACAGCACCTGATTTAAGCCGGGTGAAATGATGAGGCTCTTCATTACTTAATTCTGAATCATCCTCTTTATCTATGACTTTTTTACCCTTGCCAACCATATTGGAGATTACTACTTTCCATTCCTTTTCTTTAATCTCTCGGAGAGCACTTTTTGTCCTCTTTGCAGGGTTTTTGTCTGACTCGGTTAATCAGTCGAATACCGACACCCTTTTTTATTGCAGCAACAATTGTTCAGTATAGCAGATACTGCTGTCATAAGTTGTTCACAGCGACAAATAGGATCTGGTTGGACTTGAATTATATTCATCTTCTTTGTTAAGTACTCTCTGAGGTCAGTGATTTTAGACACAGAATCGTGGGGCCCACTTGGTTGTTGAGAGGGTTCAGAGGCCCACTGAAGTTTCTCAGAGTCATTGATGTTAAGTTTTTGTCCGATAATGCGATTATCAACCCTGATTTTATATTCAGGTTGTTTTACGCGGAGCTGGGCGCTAGCTACGCGTTCTGTTGTATTTACGCGAAGCTGGGAAATAGCTTCACATTTAATCTAGCCTCGCGTTTTACGCTGGCTTGACATTTTTGCAGAAGTTTAACTTCTGCTATCTTAGCCTCGTGTGGAGAGGAATTTTCGCACGCTGGCTTATTCTTGCGATTTACGCAAGTTTTATCTTCGCGATTTACGTGATGGTAAGAAGTCTTGCGATTAACGCAAGTTTTACTGGTTTTGCGATTTACACTAAGCTCAGTTTTAGCCTCCCGTGGAGAATCTCCATCACACGCTGGCTCATTCTTGCGATTTACGCAAGTTTTATTTTCGTGATTTACGCGATGGTAAGAAGTCTTGCGATTAACGCAAGTTTTACTGGCTTCGCGATTTACGCTAAGCTCAGTTTTAGCCTCGCGTGGATTGTCTCCATCACACGCTGGCTCTGTCAGAAGTTTATCCTCGCGAGTTAAGCTAAGTTTTCTGGTTTTAAGTACAGAACCAGTAGCCTCACGTGGAGAGTCACACGCTGGTTTTGTTATAATTTTGCATTTAACGCGATATTGACTGGTCTTGCAATCAAGCCAGTTCACGAGGTGCAATGGCCTCACGTTCTGCCATTTCATTAGCCTCGCGTTTAACGCGGGCTTTGAAGGCTTTTCGCCTTGCTCTCCGATTTCGATTGCGGAGTTGGGTTCTGGTCAAACCAGTTTCTAGGCCCTCTTCGGCAATAGAGAGGTCATCCTCTGTTAGGGTTTTTTGCCTAAACGACTGCTCCATAGCCGCGGTCTCTAAGGGTCCCCGTTTAACGGTGGATTCCTGATTATCCAATTTACGAATATTGGAGCTCACGCGGCGATAGCGCCACATTTCGGTCAGATTAACTGATTCAAGCGCCACATTTCGGTCAGATTAACTGATTCAGAGGAGAGGTACTCCTCGTATTTCTGCTGGTCGATCTCTACGACGAGCATATTAACGTCGGATCCGATCTTTTCCATGTCAGATTGCCACTATCTCTTTTTCAGTAAAAGAGACGTCTTCCACTGTGGTCGCCAGTTTGTTCTCAGCAAAAATTTTACTTCCTTCCATTGAAACAGCTTGATTGCAATGAAAGATGAATAAAAGAAAATAAATGAGAGCATTTATAACTTATCGCTCTCTTTTGCAATGAATTGTAAGCTCTATGTGGCAATGAGATCTATCAAGTAGCTCCTTTTGACGATCTGACGTGGAAGTCTTCTTTCTTAAGTAAGAAGATGGCCGGTCCTGAATCTTCTCTGCTAGTCTTGATAGGTTCAAGGCTCTCACGCGTAACTTGAACTCTCTAAAGATGCCGAAAAAAAGATCTCCAAGGGCTTCAAGGCTCTCTCGCATAATTTGATTTGCCAAAGGATCAAAAGGATTAAAAATTGATCTCAAAAAGATTGAAGATGGATTTAATGAAGATTAATCTATTAAAGATGGATCTCTAAACTCTGCTCAAAGAGGATATTTATAGACTTTAGTTTGAAATTTCTCATAGGAATAGGAATAGAAGATTTCCATAGGAATAAGAATAGAAGGTTTTTGTATTCATTAATGATTCTAATCAAATATTTGATATTGATTTAAATCTCTTGATTTGGAATTCTGATTGGACTCAATTTGGGACTAGATAAGCCCAAATCTCAATCACAATCAATTTAGAATTCTGATTGGACTCAATTTGGATATTGGGTAAACCCAAATCTCAATCACAATCAATTTATGATTCTGATTGGACTTAATTTGAGTATTGGATAAACCCAAATCTCAATCACAATCAGTTTAAGATTCTAAAAATCTGCTCACGTGAAATTAAATATTTTGGACGCGGAGCTATAGATTTAGCTTCGCGTTTTACTCAACGCGAGGCTAAATCTTAGCCAAACGCAGAGCTACATTAGCTCCGCGTTCTGCGTGATTATTTCCTTTTTACTGATTTTTGGAATTTTTACCACCAACACTATCTTTGCAGGCATTTCCCCGACCAGCTCCTCCCAACGAGATTCAATAAGATCCATTATAGCTGCAGATTGCTCTGGGGTGGCAAGAGACAATAAAATGGCAATAAAATTGCCCACGGCATGCAAACCATAGATCGAAAGTCCATCCTTCCGGGACTGACGTTTCTGATGAAGTAACCTCCACGGGCAGGCATAAAATCAAACACCCAATCTGGGATTGAGTCGGGAATGACATTAAATTTGTTGACTGCTGTGTGAGAATACTCCTCTGTCTTGTAACGATATATGTCGTTTAGTTGTTGAAAGTCTAGCCAGAAGTAACTCCGCATGTGATAACTCAAGGCATGTAAGTGCTTCGCTATTCTCTCGACAAACTCTTTCCTTTCTGCATCATGCTTAAGCATCGTGAAAGCACTTCTCAGAGCCATAAAGAACAGGGCTTGGATCTCAATGGGAGAACCATAAACCCCCCGCAAAATTTCAATAATAAAAGAAAACAAGAATGCTGCTGGAATCAATATTTAAAATAGCGATAACGGTAATACAACGTTTTGCTTCTGTTAACTTATGTCGCATACAGCATAATACATAACATAACTTATGCAATTTCCTATTTATTTAATAAAAATAAATATAAAACTATATAAAATAATTTTTATAAATTGAAAAATAAATTTAAAATTTCTAAAAAAGAATATAAAAATATTTTGTGATATATAATATATTCTAATTTTATATTAAGTTTCATAATAATTTTCATATTTATCTTCATAAATTATATTAAGTCCTCAATCTAATTTCAGTCATCATCTAAAAAAAGATTCTAATTTTTTATTTATTTCAATTCCAATATTATCATTGTTGTAATTTATATTTTGTAATAATTTATACTATTTGTAATTGTTGATTTCAATTCAGCTAAAAATCCAATATAATCAACAAGTAAAAAAATTTAAACAACTAGAGAAGAATTACAATAAGCGAACAAGGAAATGATCGCAAATTAGTAAGTTAGCAATTCTACAAGTAATCAAACAAGCAATCAAGTAAGAAAATTACAATAATTCGCTAATAATTATAATAATAATAAACAATAATATAGAAATTACTAAAAAATAATAGTAAATAGCATAACATTACGTAATATTAAATTACGTTACGTAAAATAATATAAAATAATATAAAAAAACGTGCTGTTATGGTGCATTGAGTTATTTTCAGTTGTTACATAGCGTTGGAGTTCCATTAGGTTTCGTAACGTAATATAACGTGTTTCATAACGTGTTATTTTCAATATTGGCTGGAACTAACAGTACAGAAATAACATGAATAGACATTGAAACCTCAACGGGAGCAATCCAAAATTACTTCTTCATTGGTAAAAATATATTTCCATTTCTAGCTGCCCGAAAGTTACTGTAGAAATTACAGAAAAAACTTGTTGGCTTGTGCAGAGTGCACAACATATGCAGTAAACACAATATATCCATGTCGAGATTGCAATATTAACAAACTCAGAAGAACATTATGACAGCGGTAGTGGAGCGGACTCAGAGCCCGAACCGACAGGAGATGATGACTTCAAGTATGAAATAAAACTACTTGTAATTAGCATCAATAGTTTGGATGTAACTAACACAATTGATAAGGCATAAATTTCACATATGTGTCTGTTGTTGCTTCTGACTTCGTACCCTCTTGCACTAACATAGAGGTAATAGTTTATTTGAGTCAGAAATCTTAAATCTCATAGCATAGTCTTAGATACATGAAGCAAAAGTGGTGAGGAACGTTGAAGAAGTTTAAAAGCAAACTCAGAATCACTGTAGGAAGAAAAGAACACTCAAAGCTCGCGATGAATTCAAGGCTGAACTAAACGCGAGGCTAAATCCCATGAGGCCAAGCCAGTTTAAAGTCAGCCAGACGCGAGGCTATCCTTGCAAGTGAAGCATGATACTTATTCAAAATGAGAGGCTCAACCAGCGTACAAGTCTAACTCAGTGCGCGAGACTAAACCAGTACACAAGTCTAACCCGCATATAAAGTGAGATTAAACCCGTGTAAAGTAATCCAAACATGACGATAATTGTTAGTCTTGCACAGAAGATGCAGGACAGGAGACTAACTCTCAGCCATGCATAAAAAGTGTCAGAATGCATAGCAAAATCTTAGTTTTTCACAGAAGCTAAGTTTCAGCCTCGCGCAAAAGAACCATAACGCGAAACTAAATTTCAACCTAGCACAAAAGTACTAGAATGTAAGGCCAAGGCTCAGGCTTGCACATAACCATTAGAACAAAAGATTAAGACTCAGTCCTGTATAGTCTACCACGAACATGAAAATAATTTATTACTACATGATGAACTCCATGGACAACCAAACGTGCCCATACAGGGGGTGAGACCCACATCTAGTAAACCTTACATACAATGCAAGGCCAAGCCCGCGTGTAAAGTTATCTAAAACGCGAGGCTAAACCCCACATACAACGCGACGCTGAGTCAGCATAAAATCATCTGAACACGAGGTTATGCTCGCAACTGAAATGTGAAGCTAACTCAGCGAGCGAGACTAAACCAGTACACAAGTCCAACCCCACATATAACGCAAAATTATACTAGCCTAGTCGCTAGGCTATGCCAGCTTAGAGCGCGAGGCTAAGCCCGCAACTAAGAAAAAAATGATGAGGCTAAGCTTGCACCCTCAATGCGAGACAAACATCGTATAACACCATTAAAGGCGTAAATTTTGCAATTTTCTGCGGTCAATTTTGCAAGAAAATTACAATTAAAATCAATTTTATAGAACCAGAGAACTTGTAGGAGATTGGAACATATTACGACTCCTACTTCTCATAGTGAGTAGGGATACAACTCCTACTTCTCATAAGGGGTGGTGATATATTATAACTCCTACTTGTCGCAGGGGGTGGGATATATTAAAACCCCTACTTCCTCATAGATAGTTTGCTGAACAAGTTTGGCAAATGTTCTCCGATCGTGTAAGAAGAAGAGCTGTCGTAAGAGTGGGGGGTAGCACTAGTATCTCCCCACAAATATGTAATCCTCCTGAAGTGCTCACTTACTGAACCATGCACAAACAACGCAGCAAAATACAATGCAATCATAATCAACCTCCAAATAGTTTAACAGCTCGGGGTGAAATGTCGCAAGCCGAATGGCAATTCGAAACTTGTCATCGACCAGATGACTAGAGAGTACGAGATTAACATGAATCCTCATGCTCTATCATCAAAAGGCAATCAAAATGGCCATCAAACTAGAAAAATTTCACATCGACCATGTGTCGTGACACAAGAATATGTACGAAGATACCATCGCACCACTCGTTGCAACTTTGGCGCTGCCACTTGAGTCAAGCAACCGTGTCACTACTGGGAGCCGCAATCTTCGTTGCCCTAAAACAATATTGGAGGCAGACAAAGTGCACCAAGTTGGATCAAGTCTTGAGCCCCTGGACTGACACTTTTAATTCATAAATTACACACCATATGATATACTTCTGAAAGATTAAAAAAAAACGGTCTCAGTAACAAAAAAAGGGGTAGCTAAACTCTACCATGATTCAATGCTATAAACCCTATACCGCAAATCACATCAGGGTATCCTACTTCGCTATCTCTTAACAAGGAAAGCTCAAGAAGTGCTTGAGAAATTCCATGGCAGGACTGCAGGGCCCACCAAGCATGGCCAAAACTCCAGGTTCACATAAAAAGAATCAACTACTTCTGCACAGAAGCTGTGATACAAGCAAAACATTGCCACGCTCACCAATCCCAAAAGAAAATTTAATTATACCAAGCACGCATCTTAAAAGCGTTCAACAACAAAGTCAAAGGAAAGGTTTTCATAAGATAAAAAAATTAATTCGAACCCAAATGGAAAGGACGCTTCGTGATAGAGATGATCTACTCGAATGAAATTTATCATCTAAACAATGAAGGCAACTTCGCCCGAAGGCCTCAATGAGCAAGGGGAGAGGAAACTGAAATCCTCACCAACCCTATTATACTGGAGGTAATAGTATAAACGTCAACAACCCAAAGCCCAAAGGCAATGAGAAGAGGAAATGTTTTGCCTTTAAGCCAAAGCAAAATTCTCGACAACTCACTATGCTGAGGAAAATAGTATAGCTAGCCCAACACAAACGGCGATTAGTAAAGAGATATCAAATTCGTTGATAACTGGAGGTTTGCTAAAAATCCTATGATAGATTTGTCACAATAAACCCATAGTTACAATGATAAAAGGGAGAGGAAATCAAATTCTCAACAACTTACCATACTGAGGGAAATAACATAGCTAGCCTAACGTAAATGGCGATTGGTAAAGGCATATCAAATCCGTTGATAGGTAGGGATTTGCTAAAAATCCCATGACGAATTTATCGCAATACTATCATATAAGGGTACACTATAACCCAATGCTTCAAAAGCAAAAAGGGAGAGAAATTCAAATTATCGACAACTTATCATGTTGAGGTAAAAGTATGAACCGCTCAATACCGACATGGCAAAGAGAAGAGGAAATCAAAATCCTCGCCAACCTAATATAATAAGGAATAATGTGCGAACAACCTAGCACCCTCAAGGCAAGGGGTAAAAGGAACTAAAATTCTTGACCAGTCTTATCATACCGGGGATAAAAATAAACCAATACCGAAAAGGCAAAGGAAAGAGGGAACGTTTGGCATTTAAACCCAAACAAAATTCTCAACAACTCATCATGCTCAAGGGAATAACATAGCTAGCCCAATGCAAATGGCGATTGGTAAAGGCACCTCAAATCCGTTGATAGTTGGGGGTTTGCTAAAAATCCCACGATAAATTTGTCACAATATATAATTACCCAATGCTTCAAAATAAAGGGAAGAGAAATTCAAATCCTCACCAATCCATCATACTGGGATAAAAAGTATAAACAACCCATAGCCATAAAGGCAAAGGGGAGAGGAAACCAAATCCTCGATAACTCCTCATACTGAGATAAAAACATGAATTGCTCAATGCCAATATGACAAAGAGAAGAGGAAATCAAAATCCTTGCCAACCTGTTATGATAAGGAATAATGTGCGAACAGTCCAGCGCTTTCGAGGCAAGAGGCAAGAGGAGGCAAAAATCCTCGACCAATCCTATCATTCTAGAGGTAGAAATAACTCAATGCTGAAATGACAAAGGAAAGAGCGAACATTTGGTATTTAAGTCCAAACAAAACTCTTGCCAACTCATCATGCTGAGGGGAATAGTATGGCTAGCCCAATACAAATGACAATTGGTAAAGACATGTCAAATCCGTTGATAGTTAGGAGTTTGCTAAAAATTCCGTAAACTTGTCATGTTAAGATCTTATCTCTAATAATGAGATTAAAATCATCTCATCCATACCACCTCAATACAATCAAACTTGTTATGTTAAGCTTTTATCTCTGACAGCGAGAGTGTAACCATCTCACCTCAATACAATCAAACCTGTCATGTTAAGCTCTTATCTCTGACAGTAAGAGTCGAACCATCTCATTCCAATACAATTAAACCTATCATATTAAACTCTTACTTCTAACAGTAAGAGTCGAACCATCTCATCCTAATGCAACCAAAACTGTCATGTTAAGCTCTTACATCTGACAGTGAGATTTAAACCATCACACAAACAATACGCCCCTTGATCCTAACACGATCACCGATTCTGTCTTTCATCCAAGTGAATCACCTCATAGGCACGTCAGTCATACCTATATTTATAATTATATGATCCTGACCCGATCATTCCTTCATAGGCACGTCGCCATACCTCTGTTTATGACTTTGTGATTCTGACCCAATCACCGATTCTTTCTGTTATTTAGGCGAATCACCCCATAGGTATGTCAGTCATATTTCTGTCTACGGTTCTATGATCCTAACATAGTCATCCCTTCAAAGGCACTCAGCCATACCTCTGTCTATGACTCTGTAATTCTGACATGATCACCGATTCTATCTGTCATTCAGGCGAATCACTTTGTAGGCATGTCAGTCATATCCCTATTTACGGTTCTATGATCCTAACCCGATCATTTGTTCATAGACACGTCAGCCATACCTTTGTCTATGACTCTTTGATTCTGACCCGATCACCTATTCTGTTTGTTTTCCACGCGAATCACCGCATAGGCATGTCAATCATAGCTCTGTCTGCGGTTCCATGACCCTAACCCGATCATCCTTTCATAGGCATGTCAGACATACCTCTGTCTATGACTTTGTGATCCTGATCCGATCATCGATTCTTTCTGTCATCCAGGCGAATCACCCCGTAGGCACATCAGTTATATCTCTGTCTATGCTTCTATGATCCTAACCCGATCATCCCTTCATAGGCACGTTAGTCATATCTCTATATATGACTTTGTTATCCTTATCCAATCACCGATTCTGTCTGTCATCCAAGCAAATCACCTGTAGGTACGTCAGGCATATTTCTGTCTACGATTCTTTGATCCTAATCCGATCATCCCTTCATAGGTACGTCAGCCATATCTCTGTCTATGACACTGTGATCCTGACCCGATCACCGATTCTATCTGTCATCTTTGCAAATCACCATGTAGGCATATCAACCATACCTCTGTCTACGATTCTATGATTCTAACTCGATCACCCCTTCATAGACACATCAGCCATACCTCTATTTATAACTCTGTGATCCTGATCCAATTACCGTTTCTATCTATCATTCAGGCAAATCGTCCCGTAGGTATGTCAGTCATATCTCTGTTTATAGTTTTATGATCCTAACCCGATCATCCCTTCATAGGCATATCAGTCATACATTTGTCTATGACTCTATGATCCTAATCCAATCACCAATTTTGTCTGTCATTCAGGTGAATTATCATGTAAACATGTCAGCCATACCTCTGTCTACAGTTCCATGATTCTAACCCGACCATCTCTTCATAGGCACGTCAGCCATAGCTCTATCTATGACTCTGTGATTATGACATGATCACCGATTCTGTTTGTCATCCAGGCAAATCACCCCATATGCATGTCAGTCATATCTCTGTCTACGGTTCTATGATCTTGACCCGTTCATTTCTTTATAGACACATCAGTCATATCTCTATCTATGACTCCATGATCATAATCCGATCATCCTGGCTCTGTTTGTCAGCCAGATTACTATTTGATACTAATCCGATCATCCTAGTTTTGTCTGTCAGCCGGGCAAGTCACTCTTTTGTCCTAGCCCGACCTTCGGCTCTGCTTGTCAGCTAGGCGAACCACCCTTTTAATTCCAATTCGATCATTCTGGTTCCACTTGTCAGCCAAGTGAGAAACTCTTTCATCTCAAATCAACCACCTCGGCTCTATCTGTCAACCAGACGAGTAACTCCGTAAAATAATTTTCAGCATACTCATATCACTACTGAAACTCTTCGGCCGCTAAGATATTCCCACATCCTTAGTAAACCACCATTTTCCATTAAATCCATTAATTCCAAAAGAAAACTCTATGGATACATTTAACAGTACACCTTTACCCATAGTTCTTCGACCTTAATCCGATTATCCTGGCTCTGCTTGTCAGCTAGGCGAGTTACTCTTTGATCTCGAACCGATCATCTCCACGTGTGCAACAATGCGTCTCTGTCAACTGGCTCTATCTGTCATTCAGATGAGCCATTCCATGATCCTAAAATAAACACTCCATAGGCACGTCAGTTATACCTCTGTCTATGATTTTTCGATTCTGACCCGATCAGTAAGGCTTTGTCTGTTATCCAAGCGAGTCGATCTCATAATGATCAATAAAACTTAGCTTGCTATGAAAACACTTTATGCTTAGCAAGTTTCATCTCCCTAATTTCACCCACTCATCACCACAGATATGTTATACAAAAGATCAAAATAAAACTAAAATATTTTATTAATTGTTTGCAGGACAAAATGAAGAACCTTTCTTAAAGACGCCCCTAGCTCAAATAGACGGATTGGAT
Source organism: Dracaena cambodiana (assembly GCA_036321105.1). Classification (NCBI taxonomy): domain Eukaryota; kingdom Viridiplantae; phylum Streptophyta; class Magnoliopsida; order Asparagales; family Asparagaceae; genus Dracaena; species Dracaena cambodiana. The sequence goes on from JAYEPQ010000011.1 coordinate 42,650,291, forward strand.
TAAGGGCGCAAATCTCAAGGTGAAGTTGATGGCCCAAATACGCAAAGCTATCACGTGATGAACACAAACACGAAGCTAGCAGAGCCTCGTGTCCAAGAAGCTTAAATAAGTCGAAAGTTGAAGAGAAAGAAGGGGTCCTAGGCACTTTAAATAGTGGGGTATGAAGTAAATAGTCCAGGATTGGGACACCAATCATGAATAGGAATCTAAAGTATTTTAAATTTTTCAGAAGATATAAAATTATGAAATTTTTAGAGAGGATCTTGTAGAACATAAAAAATTGACCCTGCATTGGTCCGAATCCCATACAAAAACAAGAGCAAAGCATAGCGAGGCTGGCAACCAGCCTCGCGCTGCAAGGCTAGCACTGCCGCAAGGGTGGCAGCTAGCCTCCCGCCGCGAGGCTGGCCGTCCGCCTCGCGCAGCAAGGCTGGCCCCCTGCCTCGTGCGCAGCAAGGCTAGCCTCTGGTCTCGAGCACAATAAAAGTGGGCCCCACCTCGTGTCCTCAAGGAGCTATTTTACTAATTTTACAAATTCTAATCAGATTTCAATTAACCTGTGGTGCAGGATAAAGATCAGATACAATGAATCTCTGGAACAAATCTTATAAAAAAGAAACTCAAAAAATTTGATCAAGATTACAAAAGAATTTTGTCTCTATCTACATGGAAACCCCCTCAAAGAAGAATTAGATTGACAATAGCTTCAAGGTCAGCTGCAAAGAGAGAGGAAGCAGATAGATTGTTCGAAGAGGGTGAACTGGTAGAAGCAGCAACAACAGTCTTAGGCATTTGAGGTTTTAGAGCATCTCTTGCCTCTTTAGCCTTTCTCTTAAAACAATCAGAGATGTGAGACCTCTTCCTTGAAATAATAACAATGACCGTTGAAGCGGCGTAGTTTAGCAGAAGCAACAGCCCCAACAGGAGGGGCTAAGATAGAAGAGTTTGGAGTTGTAGTAGCCATGACCAAGTCAGTAGAATAAACACGAGTCTGCTGTCGTGTCTTCTCTGAAATAAGCTCGGTGAGAGCAGTCTCGAGTGTAGGAAGAGGAGATCGATGGAGCAGCGAAACTCTAATACTTTCAAAATCATCGCAAATATACATCATGAAGTGGATGAACTGACGACGATCTTGGTAATATGCAAAAAGTTGGCTAGACTTTTCATCCGGGAAAGTTGAGTTAGCTTGAGAGAGCTGATCTCAGATGCTACTAACTTTAGAGTGAAACTCAATAATAGACTGGCCTGGCTCTTGACGCATTTAATATAACTTATATTCCAATTGAAACTGAAGAGCAGCATCACTATAACAGTTGTAACGATTCGCCAAAAATTCCATGCAAGTTTGGCATTTTGAAACTTTGGCAGCAGACTCTGAATAGAAGGAAATAAGGTATTAATAAACCAAGATAAGATATTACAGTGAGTACCTTCCCATTTCTCAAGCCGCTCATCAAACTTTTCTGCACTTTCAAAGTCAGTCTTTGTGGGTGCTGGTTTGGACCCATTAACAAACCTCCATAAACGACGACCAATAAGAAAAACTGACATTTGTTGAGCCCATACATTGTAATTGGTGTCATCTAAAACAATCTCTATAGGGCGGATAATCTCATTAGAAAAAGTCATAGAAAAATGATGATACTAACCGAATAAGAGTAACAGAAGATACGAGTGGAATGGATATTGTGCAGATCGACGGGTCGTAGAACAAAACAACATGAGCGGGTCGATGGATCAAGGCATAAGTTAGAGACCTCAGAACAAAAAGAAGTCAGACCTCACAAAGACTCTGATACCATGATAAAATTATAAACTGAGAGAGAAAATGAAGAATAGTTTTATATTCTGAGATATAAATAAACTGTACAATGGTCATCTTTTTATAGATGGATGTGAGAAACATAAAAGGTAAAAAACAAAAGAATATACAAATTGATATTAATTACATAAAATTCTCTACACATAATCTACCTAATTAGAGATATTAGTCAAATATACTAAATTAAGAAGATATCACGAGATCCTCTAATAAATTAGAAAATTTCTCAAATATTAGAGGATTTATCATATATCATGAGATATACTAATAATCGAGACTAGCTTCAGCCACTACTGCTAATACAGGGTTACACACTTTATCCTTTTGTTCCCCTTCTCTGGGAAGGCTTCCTGATTATATAAATTTCTTCATTGTAAGAAATTTGGTTACTTCGGATTATATAAATTGTTTTATTATAGAAATTTTGGTAGCTTGTGATAGGAATTCAAATGAATACATACAGAAATCATGCTATTATTTCTAATATGTAAGTGGTCTGCGTTTATGGATCCACTTGTTAGGACAAAATTGAATTGGTGTCCATGGACCTCATATTTTTTCTGCTATAACCAAGATCCTCCCAGTCCTCAAACTGGCCCAGTATTACTATAGAGCCCTGTCTTGGTGGCCATCTTCTTCCCCTCATTTTATGGTCAAAGGTAAGAGTGTAATTAACCCTATTGGATATCTCACGTTAAGGCTAAAAAAGAAACTTAGCAGCACAGATTAAAAGGCCAAAAAAAAAAAAAATAGTACTAGTAAATTAAGTGGTTATTTGGTTTTTGTTTTATAATTAGACAACTGCTCAAATTAAATTAGAATTAATTAGAGAAACTATAAATTAAATTAGAATTAATTATAGAAACTATCTATGTACTAATATAGTGTATCATTAATACCCTTAAAAAAGAATTTTGCAGAGAAATCCCCGATAGGTAGCAACGAAATTTGCTGTTTTTCTTTGTTACACTTGTATCCCCTAGCAAGGGATCTCTGCTACTGATACACCTTAAATAACACAAAAACAGTTATTGTAATTAGCCCGTTAATTTAATACTCAAACATCTGTACAAACATGAGTTTCAATATTTGTTTCTCTACTTGGGGAATTTCTAGAGGCGCACACCATTTTTCCTAGTGAGCTCACTTTTCCTAGTGAGCACACCCTCTCTTTTGAAAATAGAGGGGTTTTCCTGGTAAGCATACCAATAATTTTCAAAATACCCTCTTCTGTTCCTCTCTCCTCTCCCACGTTCTTAAACCGATCCTCTTCTTCCTCTCTCTCAAAATCTCCAAAAACCCATTCTCTTCTTCCTCTCTCTCTCCCAAGCCCTCTCTCCCATCACCGTTAGATCCCCGCTTACCCGTTGTCGCTCTCAAGGTTGTCGTCATTCCGTTCTCGGCCGCCGTCGCCGCTCTCCAATCTGGTGTCACTCGGTTTCTGGCCGACGCAGCCGATCGTCACCCGCCTTCTGCCGGTCATGAGAGGAAGACCTAGGTTTTTGAGAAAAAGGTAAGAAAAAAATGAAAGACTAATTTTTGTGTTCATTTTCGCAATTTAATTTAGGAAAAAATATGAAAAAGAGTGTTGATGAGGGTAGATTTAGTTAAGAGGCGAATAAATTGGGAAAAAAAAATATTTTTTTACATTTTATTATGGTGAGATTAAAGGCTTCATTGGGTTAGGGTGCTTAGATTTTATTGTTATTATCGATTAATGATAGTTGGATTTTGTAATAGTAAAGTGCAAAATTTATAATATGAATATTAGTTAGTAAGTTTTTGTGTTTAGATTAAATTGGTGAGTTTTGATGTTCGAATCGGGAAAAAATTGAAATCTAAATATTGTTTGTTTATGTTATGATATTTAATGGATTTATATAGGCAAATATAATTAGTATATGGTGATATGTGATGGTTGACAATTTAAAATTTCATTGTGTAAATTAATATTTGGTGATTTACAGATAGATCCAGCGCAACCATCCCGCATTCGACCAATAACGTCGAATAGGAGAAAGAAAATGGGGATCCGTCCAGCCGTCGATCCTATCATTCCTGAAATCCGTAATGAATCGGATTCGTAAGTTGATGCTGCCACGGAGATCCTTCCGTTACGCATTCATTGAGGTGTATCGCAAGAAAGAGGGAGCATCGATGAGTCCGACTCGGAAGAATAGAAAGTCCGACCGATAATTGGAAGACCGATTGATTTCTCTCTTTTGAAGAGTTTTAGAACACACGTTACTTTCCTTATATATAAAAATGAGGTCAGACATAACAACTTGGATTTAAATTTTAACTGGGTAGTTGTTTATCTAAAATATCTTGTTTTGTTATCGTTTCATGAATGAGATCCATTGCAGTGCATTAATCACATGAAATTTTATTACAATCCGAGTTTGCTCTATAATGCGCTCATCAAGATAAAATCAGATCTGACCGGGGTGCACACAAACTGATGTTAAGACCGCAACCGAAGATTCCAATTCTGTAGGACGCTATCAACTTGCTAGGAAGTAACCCACTAGGAAACAACGAAGACGCTAGATTTCGTTGGATTTTTTTTAGAGTGTCAAATTCTAACTTATGGTGTTTGTTCTTGTTAACATGGAAATGAAGTTGTAACCATGAAAAATATCTTGATTTTATGTTGTCGTTCTTGTTTTGTCTTACACTCTACTTATTTTGTGTTGAACTATATAACAATATCTTTGAAGCTACGAATGAACTGAAGATATGTTGACTTTATAATGTAGTTGTTCTATGTCTTCTACTCTATTTATTCTGTGTTATGAAATTTAGTTTTGGATATCACTATTGCGTGTTTGGATACCAAATATGGCCTCTAAAATGCGGGTAGAACTCGTTGGTTTGGGTTATATTATATATATTTTGTGCAAGATAAAATTATTTGTATTTGGGATGTACGTACCGTATGAAAATGAGAAAGACGGCTATGTCTACTTGATCTGGACTGTCTAGCCCGAATCAAACACGCATGATCCGAACTTACATTCCCGGATCACCCTTTTTAAATTTGGGCTTGTAAGCACTTTGTCTCTGTATTCTTGATCCGGATTTACAGTCCCGAATCTACGAAGGGTGATCCGGGACCATTAGTTGATCCAGGCTAGACAACCCAGATCAACTTGTGGTGATCTAGGCTTATAATCCTGGATCACCCTTCGCAGATCCAGGACTGTAAGCCCAGATCAAGGAGACTGTAAGCTCATCAAAAAATCTCCTGAAAATGTTCGCCGGACTTCAAAATCTCTGGTTCACCATCCTCCATCTCAACGTCATCACTGTTGATCAGATAGTGTACTCCTTCAGTCTCAAGGTATGAATCAAAATAGCTCATTCAAAAAAGCCCAATTTTCAAAATGATTTACTGAAAGAAAAGAAGCAAGCAAGAGACGGTTAAATGAGAAGTTGAAGGAGAGATGGCTGGAATTTTTACTCCCTTTTCTTCGCTGCAGGCATGGAAAGAAGAGAAGTGAACAAGAAAATGAAGGAGAGGGCGATTTTAGAATAAAAATTGAATAGCATAATGAAAGAATTAAGTGGGCTCACTAGAAAAAAGATGTGCCCCTCTAGAAATTCCCCTCTACTTGCTTGGCTGGCTTATATTAATCATAAATATCACAAAGAACGCTGTATCTAGTACTGTACTCAACAAAAATTGACTCTCTCTCATATAGAAAATAGCAGTCTATGCGTTTACAGAAGCATTACCATGCTATTTCTGGAACAATCACATTAACAAATATATTGTCACGGTAAAAAATTAACTTGTAAAAAAAAATTTGATAATGCACCGGGATGTAAGGATTTGCATCATGAAATTTTGGACCAGCAAGGATATGAAGCTATAGAGCTTGGATGCTCACAAAGAATACATTAGCCTATCGAAAATAACCATGACAAACATCAAGAAGATGGATAGAACACTAGAGCAAACTTTTATTCTCAAGATTTATATATAGTACATGTTGCCGATAAAAATGCATTAGAGAATTAAAGTTACTAATGCAACTATATAATAACTATTTCCAGAGCCCCAAACTGTAAGGATCCTCTGATAGAAGAAACAGGAGAAAGTTGGTGCGCCTGATTAGTAACTTTAAGTCCTGATACAAATCAAAAACATAATTGCAAGCTACCTTCAATCCACACTCAAATGATACAATAATCAAGGCTACAGTTGTCTTGGAGAAGTATTTACAAATTACAAACACATGAAATTTCTTCCACAACTCCCTCAATTATACAAGATAATTACACTTAAAAGGGTGACTAGGGCCAGTTATATGGTCCCAATGACATTGACATGGAATGGAGAACCACGACAGAAGATAGGCCCCTCAAGGGAATCAGTTCTGGCACGAGCTCGAAGGACTTCAGTAGCATCATCTATGACAGCAGCAGCCAAAAGGGTGTACTCACCTGGTACAAGAAAGTAGAGTGAGAAGGTATGTATTACTTCTTGGAGAGGCGGAACCTCCAAGCTGATTTCACTAAGAACTCCTGTAGAGACAAAAAAAAATAATAATAAGCATAGTTCAAAAGAAGGGAGTGGCGGCAACAAGCATGAACATACTAACAAGAAAAATAAAGGAAAAATGAAAAATGATAGGAAGGTGGAGCAAAATGCTGAGCACATATTTCCCAATTTGATCAATGATTGTTATCATTTTTATTTTTTTAAAATACAGTAAGAGTGAAAAGTTGGTGCCATTCATCTTGTGCAAAATATAGATAACTACATAGAAATCCCAAAATAACATATATCAGTAATCGACCATTATGAAAGGACTACACCAGGTCCCTTCGTAAGAATTTTCCAAAGCAGGGAAGTATTTACATCAACAACAATAACAACAGCAGAAGCATTTTCACGGCCCAAAGAAGTTTCAGCGTTGTAAAGAGACTACCCATCAGATAAAGATATTAGCATTTATGCTTGTTTGGTAATGCTCCTAATTTAGCATGTTAACTACCTAAACAGTTCTGAGGAAAAGGAACGAGCCCAGGGTTCATTAAGGCGGCTCAGCCCATTAATATTTCATTGTATATGAATCCAATCTTATTACACAATAGCAAAATTAAGCAGAGTTCAGAAATTAAGTGGAGTTCTTTGTCAACATGTCAGCACTGCAAAATAATGGCATTCATGCCCTCTCTAGTTGACTTCAACCTCCATCCCCATCTTCTCTGCCTGTTGCTCACCTGTCCAAAGAGCCTCTAATGAATTGATTTGCATTGATATGGAAAAAGAAGATGCAACAGAGTGATTAGAGATCTTCTTAGTCCTCTCTCACCACATTTTCCAGAACAAGGCAATAACAAAAACTATGATGCACGGACACGGAAATGCTAATACTGAGAAGGCACGCCAACACAAGGCAAATCCTAAAAATACATAGGATGTGTGTGTCTGGTATGTGTAATAGAAGTATCCGTGCTTCATAGACAAAAATGTCCCACTCTGTTATGATTTCCTTCACTCTCCTCCAAGATGTCAACAGAAAAAGAGTCCCCTCACACCAGAGATAATAAGATATCTATACTTTCTGGGAGCAATATCTCAAGTAAACTTGCATATCAGGAACAGGTGCTGCACAGTTTACTCCCTCCTACCACAGAGAAGCACCATTTCCGATTGTCCACCTCCCTTCTAAACAAGTCCTTTGTAAGAAGTCTCTTTCAAAATCAACCACAAATGGACCTTCAAGCAATAAAGGATAGAACAGAATTGACCAGCACCAATCACCTGACATACATTTCCCATCCTTCCTGCCAACCTCCTGTCAATCTTATGAATTAGATTATACTAATCAACAAGAATAGAACCAGGAGGTCTAAGAGGCACTTCCAGATACAAGATAGGAAAATCAGCCTTACTACAGTTGCATCCCTCAAGCAGGTAATTATGCAGCTCACAATAAGCACTAGACAGCAGTATTTGAATTCTTCTAAAATTGACCCTAAGGCCTCTAGGTCAGACTAGAAGTTTAAATGCAATTAAGAAAATGCTGAAATAGAAGAAACCCCCATGAAGAATCACGTTTTTTTCCATAAACCACCAAACTTTTTTATGTTATGTAATTATCCACGGAGTTTCAAATTTATGAAAACCCCCAAACAACATTAACGAAAAGATAATGGATCAATATAAGAATACATCAAATACCCATTTTCTGATATTTCCAGATATATTTTTTTGAGTAAAATATACTAAATCAGAAAGCGAATATTTAGATAAGTCAGAAAGTAAGTATTACTGTATTTTTAAATCGATCCATTAATCTTTTCATTAATATTACCATTTGGGAGTTTCAATAAAATTTGGAACCCAATGAAGGTTTACATTAAACAAAAAAGTTCATAGGAGTTTTTGGTAAAAACGCGATACTTCACGAGCGTTTCTTCCACTTTAGCATTAAGAAAAACTTAATCATAGCTAATTGAATAATAAAGGAGAAACAAAAAAAAAAAAAATCAAATTATCATCAGGATGGTGTAAATTTAAAGTCTTCAAATGGTAATGATCACCTCCCACTAGAGCCTTCATATGCCTCTAACATTCTAGGGAAGACATTTGCCACTTGAACAAACAATCAAGAAGATAAAGTGTCGTCTTGCTTAAACCCTCTTAAGCAAAAAAAGAAAATTACTAGTCCTTTTGCCCATGCAGTAATGCATGGGCTTAAATAAATATGTTAGTTCAAAACTTCAAATATATAATAATAATTCAAAAGACGTGGCAAAGTCTGTGACTACCTGATAGCTCAATCTGAATTAGGGTTGTAAAAATGGTACCTAAAAAACTGATTCGTCTTTTCAGTTTCAGCTCGGATTCAGATCTAGCTTATTGGATCTGAATCTGATTCGGGTCAGATTCATATTTGAAAAATATCATGTAAAAATTAAGCAAACAGGAAGAAAATCCAAAACCAAATCTAATTTCTCCTTTACAGTCTTGCTAAGATTCAGGAAATATTATCATTATAGGATCAGAATTGGGTTCCAATATTACATGTGCATATCAAAACTGGTTTCGGATCTTGCATGGATCTAAATTCTTATTTTCCATGGATCTGAACTGAATTCGACCTATGTATGCCCCTAATCTGAGTACAAGCTCAATTCAGATCTGAAACATTGAAATCATCCCATAGATTAATAGGTAGGCCATAAATTTCAATCAATTATCAAGTCTTGATATGGATACAGAATGATGAAAAGGCCATAATAAATAATAATTTATATGGTTAGTTACTTAGCTCATCCAAGATCATCTTTTCTTTCCTCAAAAGATTAATTAGTCACATCTAAATATGGTCAATGTTACTAATAATAAATGCAAACAACATATATGTAACTAATCTTAAGAGTTTCGTTAATTTCTCCAGCCACTACCACCATCAAATTTAAATCAATAAGGAAAGAAGAAACCTTCATGTACCACTAGTTTGGATCCAATCAAGAGAGTATCAAAATATGACATATTTCTGAACCTAACAATACAAAAACTATATAGGCTATTTGAAGTTTTGAACCATATTACTTACTTTGTCAACTTTATTTTTCCTTCTTGTTGATACTCTCCTCTTCATCCTTCTAATTCCTGCATATATGAACTTTCTTGCCTTCTCCATCATTTACCTTCTTTATACAGCAGTTCACCGGTTTGAATTAAGAAGGCTTGAAGAGAACATTCTCAACAGAACTTGACCAACTTGAGGTAAAAAAGTTAAATATTAGATATCTGAAACATGAGTTAAAATCTAAAATATTGTTGGTTAAGAATCCAGAAGTGGATTTATTTGGTTTGGATCGTGCTGCAACAAATTTAGCAGATTGAGTTCAAAAATTTCTAATAGAGGATGAGAAGAAGAGGTTTTTGTTTTTAGTATATAGAGAGGGTTTTGGTGTTATGAAATTTGATGTGAGAAAGAGATAGATTATGAAGATATGAAGTGGACGATATGAGAGCCAAAAAAATTGAAATCTAGATGTTAGAAGAAAATAAAGATGAAAAAGAAAATCTAGATGTAAGAAAACAAAATGAGGAAGTGTGTAAATGAGAGAGATGCTACAAAAAAGCAGAAGTGAGAGAGAGAGAGAGAGATGTTAGAAAATTGAAAAGTGATGTGACCATATGATAGGGGACCACTTGTCTTAAGTTCTTTTTCTTAGAAGCTCGTTTACAATGAGTATTTCGGTTCAAAAAAGCCACAAAATTTCTAAATTTTCATGTTGCCATTTGGCATTTTAAGAGAGAGGAGGCACCCTTTCTTGCTTAGTATAATAGAAGATAGAAACTTTCTTTTATCCCATCCACCAAAACTCATGACCCAAAAAATCCACATCCTACCAAACCACTTAGCTCTCAACACCTCTTATACAAAATTCCATTCCACCATGTTAAAACTTATAAGCTTTCTCGAAGTCCATCTTAAGCACCATCCATTTCTCCTCCTATTTTAATCTGGTATCATTTATGTGCAGCTGCAATAGAATCTAGAATTGGTTTCCTATATCCAGCTGCAATAGAATCTAGAATTGGTTTCCTATATCAAAGTTGTTTTACTGATGGTAGAAAAAGCTGTTTGTGAGCCATCCGCTAACACGTTCATATATCCCCTTAGCATGTTAGCTGGACCTAGGAGAATTTTGAAGTGTAATTCAGTATAGTTGTATGTTTGAACTCTCCAGCTCTACAAGCTCCTTCCACTTGAGGTCTTAAAGTAAAGAGGGCATCATTTAGCCTACTAATATCACCAAGGTGTAAATCCATCTCCCAAATAAGGAAATGGTGTCAGGCTTCACCACACTGAAATTTTTGGATGAAAAAGCATTAGAAAACCCAGGCTCCTAGTCCAAAGCAATACATCATGTGCCTTCTCCTCTACAAATGCAGCTTCCAAGTCTTCACAATCCCAGCTTTCTTCTCCATATAACACCTCCCAATCACAAGCTAATACTGGATTTGTAGACTTCTAAAGACTGATAAGAAGTTTCCCTTAAAACACCTTAGGTGTTTCTGTTGCATAGTCATCTTATGCCCTTGAAAGAGAAGTTGAAGTTCCACCTGGAAACCTCATACAGACCACCAGTATAGAACTTCTTAATGCTTGCCAAGAATTGATTGTATCAGGATCAAAGCTTGCTATGGCTTCTAAGCAAGCTGTATCGGCCGACAAAACATCGAAGTACCGAATAAATGATCTCCCACTCATGGTTAGGTCCACCACTTTTAGTTTTCTGATTACATTTCAAATGGTTAACATGATCCAAATACCACCTTTCCTCTCATCAACACTCCTACTCACATTGAAATTCCTACATAGCACTCATAGCCCTCAACATAAAGTTTGGTTAGGCACAAAACTGATGAAATTGTATATGCAACTGAAGTTTTAATACACCTTTGAACCGCTATGAGAATAAATTCAACTTGATATCTTTCTGTCTTATAAATCCTTCTTTACGTCCTAACACTTGACCTCCACTTTAGAACCACCTTTCCCCAGAGCTTCTAAATTAGTCAATGCTCCAATTCTTAAGCTTTGGATCAACATATATCAAACTAACCAGTCTGTTTTGGTTACTATGAAATAAAATCATGGAATTGGTTCATGTCCACAGTTTTGCAGTTTTAAATTAAGGAATTCAAAATTTCTACTGAAATTTCAGTTCATTTTTCTTCAGAAAAAGTAAATTTAAAATCCCTATCAAATAGACTAAATACTAATGAAAAATCCATAGGCCATTGCTTACTGTTACCTCCTATCTCTGTGGCCTACCCAAGCCCCTATTTGTCCTCCAAAAAATCACAGCTCAACTCCCTCGTCCAACACTTCCTATCAAGTCTCCATATTTTTTTCAGCAAATCACATTTTGCTTCCTTCCTCTATTGTTCCCCACCACGGATGATCATTTTTTTTTCTAAGGTATAGGTATAGTTGTTTTATTAAAAACTTATTAAGGAGATACAAAGAGTAGCTCAAAAGGTTCACAAAAGCATTTATTTAACAAATTAAAATTTTAGAACTATCAATAATTCCATCATATTCATCGTTCCAATCAAATAATTTGCATGAGATTGCAATTCCAGTAAGTGGAAAAAATAAAATGCTGCTCCTTACTTGAAACCAACAACCATAGAATTAAGTATCATTCATGGAAAGTGACTGTAGAAGCAATGAAATTTTTTTCCCATTTTTTATTAAATCTGTTCCTAATATATAAGGCAACCCAACAAAACAAAAGAAAAAGAATTCTAGCCCTGCCCCAGGTCGACTGAAACTAAACTTAAAGTTCAAACATTTATCAATAAGGTGAGAATGAGTGGGTTGTCAAGTAAAGAAAAGATGAATAAGGTGTGCAAGTGCCATTAAATTAAGATGGATACTGAAGCAGTGGTGTTTTATGGCTCAAAAGTTACACGATGAATGTTAAGATGATGAGCAGCCAATCAAGAAGCAATTGATAAGGAAAAGCATTAAGCAGATAAGATGCATGTGCAACAAATCAGTACGCAAATATGAGTATGAATGACAATCAATGTAGCATGGCCATTATTGATTTTAAAGCTACCGCGTGAGACACATGCTGAATACACGTATTGGACACCACACTGCTTGATGTGCCACTGAGCTTTGATATGCAATGCCTCAGAATTTTCTGTAAGCTGTGTCATTTTGTGTCCTTTTGGTGTGTTCATGACAATGCGATTAATTGACAATAAGATGAAGAATGGGATAAGAACTGAGTGCATTAACATATAGTTAAAGGAAGTTCCAACTGAATATAAGCTGTGGAAAGATCATATAAGATGACTTGGATATACAACAGTAACCAATGAGTTTGTCAGCTTGGAGAGGAAGTTCTTCCTGAAGGAGCAACTTAGGAGAAGAGATCTGGATGGTTAAAATGAGAGAATTGCTAATTTAAATATGGGCCTTAAGAATGGAGAAGCCAATGCCAAAAATTTCTTGTGACTTATGGTGTAAAGATTAGATTCAGTTTGATCACAAAGAAAACTAAGAGCATAAAGTTTTTTGCATAAGGATCACAATGGGAGTTTTATGCGATCATAACATTCTGTTAGGGCTAAAGGAAAAATTTTGTAGGACAGCTATTGGGCCAGTTTTTTTTTTAAAATGGCACGGAATGCTGGACAATAAAGAGACGTTATTCATAGAAGATAAGTGTAGTAGATATGTGCATATTTCTTTGGATGTGTAGTAAAACTAGGAGAGATGAAGTGAGAATAAGAATATCCGTACTAAGGTAGATGTAACCCCTATCAAAGAGAAGATGCAAGAATCACTACGATGATTTGGTAATTTGTAGCGTAAACCTATATATGCACTAGTTCGATGATTCAAGCTTATCACCGAAGGACAAGTTAAAAGAGCGAACGGGCGACTGAAGAAAACATGGAGCAAGGTGATGTGAAAAGATATGGATGCTATAGGCTTAAATGAAGACAATGCTAGATAGGAATAAGTGGAGAAGGATCGTCCATGTGATCAAATCGGCGTCCATGTGATCAAATCGGCGTGTGATTCTCTTTTGGTTCATATAACCTAGCCCAAGTATTTCAGATAAAAGGCTTTGTTGTTGTTGTTGTACCAAGTATATAAAACATACTGCTCAGTTCATCAAACTTATACCAAATTTAGTGCAAAATGTTGTTCAACACCTCACATGTGATCTGAATCGAAAAATACGGTTGTGCACATACCTGGGTTGCATGCAGGAACCAGTTATCCAACAAGAGATCTAATGAAAGAAATATTGCAAAAAAGTTTGCACACGTACATATTAATGATGGATGAATAATGATGAAAAGTAAGCATGCATCGAAAGTAAGAATGAGCAACGAAGTCAATTAAAGAAAAAGGGAAAAAAAGAAACATACCAGCCCATAGGACAGTCGCACTGGTTCCTTCAGTGCAATTCTCGCCTGCTACATCTCTGCATGTTATATTGAGGCTCATCCGGATCTTTTCCTTGGTGTTATTCCGTACAGAAACCTCCATGTTAGTCATTTCATGAGCTGATATATAACTATTGGACATTAAAGTGCTTTCTTCACTACTATGACCAGGACTGTCTGACAAAACAGTTTCCATATTGGAGTCCACTGGAATTTCCATATTCTCTGTTTTACAACCATGTTTCGCTAGCCTGAATTCATAGGTTAAAGGGTCAGGCAATAATATGTCCATCACTGAAGTTTGCAGTGCAGCTTGAGTTGCATCTTTGATATTTAACTCGCCTGAGCTATTTCGTCCAGATTGCCATCTTACTTTAATTTTTGAGATTAAATTGTTGATAGAAGCATTCAGCTCAGCTTTGGTATTCCATTCGGCCACACTTGAGACTCTATTGCCTAAAGGATCATTTTTTTGGTTATCCTTAGAAAAGATGGAACCATCAAGAATGGGCAGTTTAAAGTGCTCTAATGGTATTAGTACCCGTGCAGAATAGTCACGATCAATTCTTGTTCTTGGAGAACCAATTTCGGCAGTGCCACCGTCTTCCTTATTGTTTGGAGTATCTAGCTGGACAGATACATTAACCTCAAATACCACATCAGTTGGATTAGACAACTCAAGTTCAAGAAGATGTAAACCCCAGCTTCCTCTGTACGGATCAAACTTCACCAATTTATCTGCCCTATCATGAATACTTAGTTCTCTGGTAATATTTTCAGAATTAGAGACAGTTTTTGGAAGGGTCTTGCCAACATGTGCAGGAATTTCCATTGACAGCAAACGAGCTTTAACAAATCGCAAGCCTTGTAAGACAGATACATGCAATGGAACAACCAAGCGTCTTCCTGGAGGCACAGGAAATTCTGCAGTTGAAGGTTCACTGGGATGTGATAATGGTCCTGGAGAAAAAAAGAATCTTAAATTAATCAAGTAATCTCATTCACCCTATAAGTAAATTAAATAGGACAAATGCGGAAAATTTCAGTTGTTCTCAACAACATACCAATTTCGAGAGCAACAAGACCAAATTAAAGACTACAATGTCCAATGTTAAAGAATTACGTTCCTAACCATTATAATGAGTAAATTCTTTCTTAGGTGTAGAAAATTCCATGCTAAATGGAAGAATTCACCGCAGAAATGATCTTCACTAATTAAATATAGAGGTATATGGATAATAAAAGAAGTAAAGAAGTGCTGGCCAAATCTCACATAACTCATCTCAAGCAAAATGTGAAACAAATAATCCATGGTCATCAATACAAAAGGAGAAAAAATATCAGGAAAGCCAGGTCAGAGAAAATTATGTTCCAAGAAAAGCATTTGTCAAGAACATTTAGCAGCCAATAGGTAGTATAAATGGTCAAAATCAGTCCTTTGGACAGTATCAGTCAAAAGTTTGGCTCTACTAGTTGCAGGTTGACATTAGGTTGATGGATAGTACTTAAAAACTGATCAACTCTACGCTGCAGCTTTCCCAAATTTGGCACTGCAGTGCAAATGTGGAAGCATGATTTGGAGGGATGATGAGGTTACAGAATGAGGGCAATTGACGAAGAAACTTTACTCTAATGCTGAAATAAGCCATTTTAATTACAATTAGCATTAGCCGAGCCATTTTTTGTATCAATTACAACAACAACAACAACAACAACTAAGCCTTTTATCCCAAGTACTTGGGGTAAGCTACATGAACCAAAAGAGAATTACGCCAGATCGATCACGTTGATAATCCTTCTCCATTTATTCCTATCAAATAGTATCTCATCATTTAAACCTCTAGAATCCATATCTTTTCGTATCAACTCCATCTATGTTTTCTTCGATCTTCCCTTCTCTTTTTTAACTTGTCCTACATTGATAAACTCCCTTTGTCGAACTGATACATTTGTAGGTCTACGTTGAATATGACCAAACCATCGTAAGCGATTTTCTCGCATCTTCTCATCGATGGGGCTATACCTATCTTAGCACGAATATATTCATTTCTCACTTTATCTATGCTAGTGTCGCCATATATCCAACAAAGCATGCGCATCTCTGTTATACTATCTTCTGTGAATAATGTTTCTTTATACCCCAGCATTCTATACAATATAATAAAACTGGCCTAATAGCAGTCCTATAAAATTTTCCTTTCAGCCCCAATGGAATGTTACGGTCGCATAAAACTCCCGTTGCACTTCTCCATTTCAACCAGCCAGCTTGTACTCTATGGCTGACATCATTATCGATCTCTCCATTCTAAATAATAAAACCCAAATACCTAAATTGACTGCTTTTTTGTATATCTTGCCCGTCCAGTATTACAACAATATAGTCTAAGGTCCGTCGTTTACTAGATTTACACTCCATATACTCTGTTTTAAACCTACTCAATCTGAAACCTCCAGATTTTAATGTGAGCCTCCAGAAATCTAACTTAGCATGCACCCCTGCTCTTGTCTCATCAACTAAGACAATATCATCAGCAAATAGTATAAACCAAGGTATCTCATTCTGAATAGCTCTAGTAAGTTCATCTATCACTACAGCAAATAAGAACGGACTCAATGCAGATCTTTAATGCAATCCAATTGTGATAGAAAAATCACTTATTAGACCACCACATATTCTGATATTGGCTACTACTCCATCATACATGTCCTTAATTATGTCAATATACTTGATGGGGACTCTTTTCTTCATCAATGTCTACAAAAATATCTCTCATGGTACCTTATCATAGACTTTTTGTACCAATTACTTTTAAAAAAATATTGAAAACAACACGTTATGAAATTCACTACATTGCGTTGTAATACCAAAAAGCCAATGTCAACTACCATTCGAAATTAACTCAATACACTGTAATGGTGTGTTTGTCACGGTATTTAAGGTTATGCTACGTTATGTTATGTGCTGATATTTTCTATAATTTCCATATTGTTTTTTATTATTTGTTTTTATTGTTATTTGATTGCTACAATTTCTTTACTTATTTGCTTGAGTACCTGTGGAATTGTTTGCTTGCTAATTTGCGATTGCTTACTTATTTGTTTGCCGTAATTTTTTGCAGCTGCTAGAATTTCATACTTGTAATTAATTTTAACTCCTAATTTAACTGAAATGAACAATTGCAAATAAGATAAACTGATCATTAACAAAATATAAATTACAATATTTGTGATGACTGAAACTAAAATAAATAATATTAAAATCTTGTTTTCTTATTTAGTAATAACTGAAATCATGTTTCGAACTTAATATAATTTATGAAGGTAAATTTGAAAATTATTGTGAAATTTATTAGAAACTTATAATAGCTTCTATATGTTATAGAACGTTTTTACATCTTTAAAATTTTTAGTTTATTTATTGCTTTATATTATTATTATATAGTTATATGTTTTTTTATTAAACACATAGGAATTTACTTAATTTATGTATTGCGCTATATGTGACATTAATCTAATGTTGGCAAAATGTTAAGTTATCCGTAATTGCTATTTTAGACATTGCTTAAAGGTATATAGAAAGTGTTAAAAACTGTGTCATGCTTGTAAAGTCACTTCTGGACAAGCTATGCAAAGATGTAAAAGAATAAACTTCAAAAGCATTTTTTTTTATTATTATAACCCAACTATTGCTTTCTGACAGAAGAATGGCACTCTCTTAACAAGAAACAAGGATTTCCATATGCACATGAATGACATTTTGGCACAAAACCATATAAACTACATGACAGTACTTTGTATGAACAAACTCCAACATATAAAATTTCCACATAAAGAAACTTCTAGCCCTGAGGCTTCCACTGAAAATAGCAAACCATTTAACCAATCTTTAAGATCACCCACATGAATCTGTTTTCTCCGATCAGCTCCGCTAACAACTGTCTCCTAGTTTAAACGAGTAACTATCGTATCCTTTTTAATTATCTCAATCCACGTTCATCATGTTTAATCCTCGTGTCAATCTAACTATGATCCTATTCCCTCACGTTAATCTATCTATGATCATATTTCTCCACTCAAGTGGCACACTCCTTGGTCACTGCTTCACAAGTCTAAACCATATATTCATACCTACATCAGTCAAGGTAGTGGAAAGTTGAGTCTATAAGACATGTTTGCATGTAGATCTATATACAAAAGGCTGGGTCTGATGTAGGTTTTATAGAAGGCTCCCCTGAAGGTGTGGGGATGAGAAAGCCCACAATGGAAAAGAGACTGTTAAGACCCTGGGTAAATTCATGTTTATACATGGAGCTAGGCTGACAACTTATTTCGTAAGTAGTGCATATCACACTGCTTCTAGTTGACATAAAGAAAGCCAGGGTCCCCGTCTAAAATAACAAAATACTTATGATTGACTCCTAATTGCTACTAAGCCTTGACAAATTAATCATTTAACCTTGCTCAATTATGGCTCATCTATCTTATTGATAGACAAATAAAGATAGGATTTATCTACATAAGGGATAAAATTAAAATTGTATAAGAATGACTTAGGATTTAGTTAGAATTTCAAGAGATTTGTTTTTATCTTGTTGTACATAGGATTTTCTATATATTTCTTGTAAGACTCTAATTTGAATAATGAAGAGTGATGATATTGAACAAATTGAGAGCATATATTTTGTTCTTCTAAATCTTTCCCACGAGTGATTCATGAAAGATTTGTGAAAGAGTGGACGTGTGACTCGCCTACATCTGTGAGATCCAAAACCCCAATTTATTCTGAAACCCTAGTTTCTTATATAATCTCCACCGAAACCTAATTTCCTTTCCGTTCTGCGTTAAACTGGTATCAAAACTCAAATCCACCATCTTCTTCCCTCTGTTTTTTTATTATTTTTTTGTTTTAAATTTGAAAAAAGTTCAAAAATAATCAGAGAAGAAAAGAAAGTGAAAAGAAAAAGCGTGTGAAAAAATTCAGGAAAAAAACTGTGAAAAAGAACAGAGAAAAAAATTGAAAAAAAATCCAAAAAAAAGAGAAAGAACCAGATCATAGAAACAAAAAACAGAGAGAAAAAAATAAATTAAATTAAAAAAAATCACCTTCATCTTCCCAGATCCATCAGAGCTCACTTTGCCATCTTCAACTTCTTCCTTCAACTTCCTTGATAAAAAAAAAAAAATTGAAAAAACTAATAGAGAGAAAAAAAAAATTTAAAAAGAAAAGAGAACAAAGAAAACAGAGAAAAGTTAAAAAAGTAATTTTTTTCTCTTTCATATCAACCCTCCCCCTCATCATCTTCATATTCCATTGGCACTAAAACAAACACCCACCCTCTTCGGTCCAACCTCTGCCAACCCCTTTGAAGACCGGTTTGCATTAGATTTGAGCTATAATCGAGACGTTCCAATTCTTTGGTAATTTCAAAACTTCGTGCTCCGAAAATTTTGGAGTTAATAAATGGGATTCATATTCCGTAGTAAATATATCAACATTGATACTAATTTTAAATAAGTAGAGTGTGATACATATGATGCAGTCTCATATTTTAATACTTATCATGACCGTAATGTTTATGAAAATTGGGAGTCATCTGCCATTATTTTTCTTTGACTTTAGAGTAGAAATACCATAATGCTCAATTGAAGTTGGTTGGAGAAAATTTTGCTTAATATGATAGCATCTATAAGTCTCGTCCAACATTGGGATCAGTTGCAATCTTTTCTTCGTGCACAGCATTGTTGAAAATAACGCGTTATGAAACCCGTTATTTGCGTTACGTAACCTAACGGAATCCCAACGCTACGTAACAACTGGAAATAACTCAGTGCACCATAACAGTACATTTTTTACGTTATTTTACGTTATATTACATAACGTTACGTTAAATTACGTTATGCTACGTTATTTACAATTATTTTTTTTAGTAATTCATATATTGTTGTCGATTATTATTTTGATTATTAGCGAATTGCTGTAATTTTCTTAATTAATTGTTGGCTTGTTTGATTGCTTTTGGAATTTCTAACTTGATAATTTAAGTTTGTTTCTTTATTCATTTATTGTATTTCTTATCCGGTTGCTAAAATATTTTACTTGTTGATTTTATTGAATTTTTAATTGAACTGAAATCAACAATCATAAATAAGATAAATTGAACATTACAAAATATAAATTACAATAATGATAATAATTGGAATCGAAATAAAAAATTGGAATCTTGCTTTTTTTATTTAAATGATGATTGGAATTACGGTTGCAGACTTAATATAATTTATGAAAATATATGAAAATTATTGTAAAACTTAATATAACATTTGAATAGATTATGTATTACAAAATAATTTTATATATTTTTAGATATTTTAAATTTATTTTTCAATTTATTAAAATTATTTTATATGGTTTTATATTTATTTTTATTAAATAAATAGAAATTTGCATAACCTACGTTATGTGTTACGCTATTTGCGACATAACCTAACAAAGGCAAAACGTTACGTTACCGTTATCGCTATTTTAAACATTGGTGCACAGTATGCTCTGCATGTTGTTTTTAATTGTTCACCAAATGATTTTAAGGCCAGGCAATGCTCTAAGTATGAATAATACGAACATTCTGCTCACCAGTGTCTATCCATTAAGTGTTTGGCCTATGGAGAATTTGGCACTGTAAATACCAGTGCCCCCATTGAAGAGAAGATGCGAAAAAAAATCTCGTATGATAGTTTGTCATGTGCAACATAAACCTACAAATGCACCAGTTCGACGATGGGAGCTTATCAATATAGGATAAGTTAAAAAAGCGACAGGAACATCGAAGAAAATGTGGATAGAGTTGATACGAAAAGATATGGATTTTAGAAATTTAAATGAGGCCATATTACCCGACAGAAGGATTATCACTATGATCGATCCGATGTGATTCTCTTTTGGTTCATGTAGCCTACTCTAAGTATTTGGGATAAAAGGCTTAGTTGTTGTATGAATACCAGTGCTCTTCGAAAGGCACAAATATTGACATGCCCGCTTTCGAAAGTTTCGGTGATGTTATAACTAAGACTAAATCCAACAAAAACTTATTACATACCTAGAAATTAATGATCCAATTTTTCTGCCAACGCCAACTATAGAAACACTCAATAGTCATGTTCATGAGAACCTGAAGCCTAACACACCTATAGTCACTCTTGCTCGTCTCGTGCTTAAATACCGTGAGAAAATCTAATGATAAATCATATTGAGCGAAAATTTTTATAAATCTGTTACAGTGATACAAGGCAAAGTGCATGAATTTTTAGCTGAAAATTGTATTTTCCTTACCTTTACAGCTCCCATTCTAAGTCCTTCATTTTCTTCAGAAGAAACATATTTCAACCTCTCTCCTAATTTTCCACAACTATTCCTACTGCCATCATAGGAACATCAAGTAACATACACTTGGCTACCAATTTGTTCAATTTTTCTATACTTAGTTTGATAGAAAGGTTTACTAAATCTCAGGAATATTGATCAACTTCATGCAGACTTGTTTAACTTCCTTCTTCTGCTATTTAACATATGGTGAATATTTCAAAGCAGGGAGAATTGATAGAAAGAAATAAAAATAAGAGTTATCAACATTAGGGATAAGACTAAGATTTGATAAGAATGGATAAAAGATTAAGCTAGAATTTTCAAAGATTTGTTTTTATCTTGTTGCACGTAGGATTTTCTATATATTTCTTGTAAGACTCTAATTTTGAAAAATGAAAAAAGAGATGATATTTTAAAAATTGAGAGCATGTGTTTTGTTCTTCTAAATATTTCTCTCAAATGATTCATGAGTTAGTAGACGTGTGATTGGCTTAAATATCAAATCCAAAACCCCAATTTATTCCCAAAATTCTAATTTCTTCCTTAATTCTCTACCATAAACCCTAATTTCCCTTTGATTCTGCATCACTTATCCTTGATCATAGTTACTTACAATGTAGACAACATAGAGCACATCTAACGTCGCATGAAAGCAGAATTAGGGTTTTGATGTAGGGGTTTAAGAAGATTTGGGGAAGAATAAACTAGAGCCTCGAAGGAAATAGCAAAGATAAGTTTTGGGGTATATGGTGAATCATTCACCAACTCTCACATCACATAGCAGATTTAATAGAAAAATGCAAATTATATCTAAACATTCACTAAATAGAAAAGTCACATACATCAAGCCTACTTGCATGACATGCAAATAATAAAAATAATAAAATATAAAAAATTATCCAATCTACATCTACTAAACTAGATCCCATCATGCAACTTATGTAGGTAATGTGCAAATGATTCTACGAATGCTTAGGCCTATATCCCAGGAGAATAGAAAGTACGTTTATAAGTTGTTAGGTACAAACTCTACATGTTGTGTCTGATCTATGATACGACTTACACGCAAAACGGAGTGGTTTATTGCCATTTTTATCAGTTTCCAACCTTTTTTAATGCTCACATCGACTCTCGAATAGGAAAGGAGTCAACACTACTCTCCCTCCACATAACATAAATGTGTAAGTATATGATTTCCCAAAACTCTTTATATCTAGAGCATACAACTAAGTCTACCTAGAAACATGCGTGTAGCATCAATGAAATAGTTGCTCAAAAACTGAACGGGTACGAGACAATATTGAGTAACTGAATGAAAGTCCTTATCAAACCAAGTAACTTTGTATAATTGTAGGTGTAGTTCAACCTTAAAACCCATCTTCTCAATAGCTAACTTGAAAATTATGTTCACAAAATTACCACCATAATCAATAACGTTATAGCCCTTACCCTCATATGTGATATAGGTGAGGAACAAACTAGACATTTGTCAATCTTCATCTCTAAATACAACATATAAACACCTAACAATGTGCAAGTATGCACTAACCTTGCCTAAATCATACTCAACATCACTACAATCCCTTGGGTAGATATTCATCTAAATCGTCATTGCGAATTTTATCTATGAATAGATATCTCCTGAACACTAGTAAGTGAAGTGACCATAACCATGACACTTAAACACCAGTCCCACAGTAACATCTATGATGACTCGACCGTTAAAATTTTACTCTTTACATCCTTAGCATGGTAGTGTTTGGTTTCGCATTATTTTCAAACTATCACTTAGGTTGCTCCTCTAGATATGAAGGTCAGTTTCTATATCAAGGCATTTGTATGTCTCAAAGTCTAGTACTAACTTGTATGCCTCTACAACATAATCCACATTATGTGAGTACTAAGGTCAACCCTTAACCAAGTGCAAAACTAGAAAGGGTAAGATAACTATGCCCCTAGATATTACACCATATTATTGAATTGTCAAACCTAACTATCCACTCTTTCATGGACATATTCTCTAAATTAGAGAGTTGGCTACGAAGGCGGCCTCTATAGGTAGGACAAGGCATCTCTTTCTAAACTCCTGTTTCATCTCAGCCCACGTCCCGTTAGGTTGTCTCCCAACATGAGTACAATAAACTTTGCTAATCCTTATGGCTTCATTTTAGCTAATCAAATCCTATGATCATCATATATCTCATAACAATGAAGAAAATAATCATTTTTGCTAACCAATTATGAAAATATTGGGGTCATATCCGCCAGCAAAAGCGAGAGCATCTATCTTAACCTTTTCTAAGAAATCTGGCAAATATTTACGCTTGGTACCCAAACTCCCATTGACATTTCTCCTAAGTCCTTGATCTCTACAATCCATACACCCATTTCCACAAACAGTGTTTTAAATATCGGATATCGGTAATACACCGGTCGGCAAAATTACATACTGGATACCGCGCAATATATCGTGATGTCACTAAATATCAGGTATCATAACAGTGTCATACCGGTTAAAGAATATATATTATTATATACACATTAAACTACTTTAAACAACTTTAGGATCTTGAAAAATACTTGCATTGGGCAATGTGTATTGGGCTTACGAATAACCAACTACTTTAGAAATGCATCAAGAGATTGAAGACATAAATCAACCGAGTATTAAGCTCAATTTTCAAAACACAAATATCTGCTTAAGAGAGAAAAGGGGGAGCTGAACTATCTGCGTGAGAGTGAGTCATTATTGGGGCTCACTAATTGTCAGGGTCAGACTCTCGGCATTCGGTGTTGGGAGTGGAGAGAGATGTGAGGGTCTCTGCTACATCCTATTCGATGCGATCGCTCGATCGAAAGATTGCGGAAAGGAAGAGGAAGAAGTGTGACATCGAATAGCCGATTGACTCACAGTTTGCCAAGGTCATTATTGGAGCTCATAGGGTCAAAGCTCTTAGCAGTAGGTGCTGGGAATGGAGAGAGACAGGTGTGGGGCTCTACTGCAACTTATTCGATGCAATCACTTGATTGATCGAGTTAAAGAGAGCAGAGAAGGAGAGAGAGAGGAAGAGGAAGTAAAGCATCAAATCGTCGATCAATTAAATTTAGGCTAGAATGAGAAATTTGGAAAATTTATATAAATAGGTTCAATATTAAAGAGTTCAAGTTAATAGGTCTAAATCCGCAAAAAAAATGAAAAAAAAAAACAGTTAATATGTTAATCTCGCCGATATTTTTCATGGCGATATATCATCACATGGTCGATATATTGCCTAATATCGGTCCAAAATGGGAATTGATATAAAAAATGGCCTCACCGTATTATTTTAGTTCCAAAACCTATATATCAGTTGGTATACTAGTCGGTATACTAGTATACTGGCCGAGATTTAAAACACTGCCCACAAGTATGTCCATTAGGTCATTTATGTATTTCCATGTGCCTCTAAAACATACAAACTTATCCTATAGTCCTGATTGATTGTCTCCTGGCTCACTTAAAACTTCTAGATGATCTCCAAAGTCTCATAAATCTTAGTTGTCAGTTCAGTAGTTTGTTTGCTCTCAATGGCTTTCCTAAAATTTTTGCTACTATAAAACATGCACCAAATTAGCCTTTATAAATGCAACGTGATCTCAACCAAAGAAATAGATGAATATGCACATACCATAAGCACCAAGTTTAAATGCGAGAAACAAAATAAAGTAAGACATCATAATGGTAGAGTTTTGCTGAATGCAAGAAAATTAACTTCCTAATATGCAGTGGGATGGAACATTAAAAAATCCAGCTGGCAAGTAGAGATAATAATTAGAACATCCAAAACCAGTGCAAATAACAATGTGAGATTGCAAAATTTAGTAGACTGGAGTGTGGGTTCAGGTAAGGCTTACCTCGAGATAGTAGCAACACTCCATCTCTAGTACAAAAACCCTAAAAGTCTAAGTAATCTTTATACGAAGACTGGAGCAGAAAAATGAAAAGATAATAGTCTAGAAATCAATTGGCCTAGACTGACTATAGCTGCTCGAGCCAAACAGTGGTCGGCTCTACTGAAAGGTGGCCAACTTGGGGTGGGCTCGACAAAACCGATGACGTTAGCAATAAGGCTTACTAGAGGCAACTTGGCTCATAATGGCAAATCGATATAAAGTTGGATGCAATTGGCTCGGTTTGCTCAATGATAAGCCGATTGTTTCATATTCAACTAGATCAAGCCAACGTCGTCTCATGTTGTCATTAATGGCTTAGGAGATGGCAACATCAGGAAGAGGCTGATGCGTGACACGGGGAAAAAAGAATTTATGGCAGTGAACTTGCATCTGCCTTAGGAGGGGCCAACGTACTCATGTTAGAGTCAGTTATGGTTGGCGAGGGTCAGCAAGGACTCTATGACATCGAAAGTTGGTCGTAAAATGTCAACATCAAAACTATGTTGGGATTCGCTAACAAATTCATATATGAGAGGATTTGATGATGATTATAATGGTGACTATTGCATACAGTGACAGTGTTGGCAATGATGGTTGACTGCACTATTGGCGAAGTTATGAGTGGTGATGGCTCTAGCAATTGATGACGATGTAGGAGACTAGCATCGAAGATGGTGGCCTAGAGTCAGGGTTTCGACAATGAATGATGATGATGTTGGCAGCGATGGCTCAGATCTAGGTTAGGGTTTTGGTTTTGTCAGCTTTTTAAAACTAAAAGAAGGAAAAGGAAACTAGGGTTAGAATTTTGGAATTTGTGGAGATAAATCTATGGGCCCTTATACCAAAATTTGATGCAGGACAAAGCAAAATTCAAATTTTGTAGCAGGGAACTAGGAAGATTGAGGGAAGAATAAGCTATAATTTCAAAGAAAATAACAAAGATGATTTGGCCTCACACCCTAATGAACCACTCACTAACACTTGCATCACATAAAACATTTAACTGAAAAGCACGTACTGTCTCTAAACATTTACTAAATAAAAGTCACAAGCATCCAATATTTATAATAAAAGCCTACTTGCACGGCACATGCAAATTATAAAATACCAACAAATAACCACTAAAAATAATGAAACTAAATCAATTAAATTGCATCCCCATAAATATACCATAGCCATCAACTACCTCACAACTCAACTATCCCCGCACATTCAATTAAATCCCACCTTCTGGGATTACACCATTCACGTAAGTCAACAACATTTAGTCCTTAGCCAGGACATCTCCTTCCACCCTAAGCTTATTCTAATTTCTTCATTGAAACTATTAGTATTTGCTAGTTAACTAAGATTTCATTATCGATGCATGTATATATACATAACCTTCCTGTATAAATAAAATTTATCATTATCATTGTGTGTATTCAATTCCTCCCTATATAAGTGAAATCAAGAGAAATTGCTTGTCTCAATAGATTATCAAATATATGGTTTTATTTTTTAAAAAATAGAACACGAATATATCGATCCGGCGTGATTTTCTTTTGGTTCATGTAGCCTATCCCAAGGACTTGGGATAAAAGCCTTAGTTGTTGTTGTTGTTGTAGAACACGAATATACCATTTTTTTAGAATTAAAATATACATTTTTTATTAGTAAACTATCAAAACACATGCTAATAGATTATAGCCATAGAAAGAAATTTTTTGTTAAACAACACATTTCACAACTGAATGAGCTATATATAAAAGCCAAAATAGACTGTTAGTACTTTACAAGAGACTTTTCTAGTCTGATATCAGAAAACAAAAACTTAATGGAAACAAAGAAAGAGAACGATTAAGCTAAACGCAGGGTCTGAGTCCTTGACTGTATCATAATCATACCAGAACCTTCTCTATTGGAAGTTTACAGATAACTTTTCAGAAAGAGAGAGAATTTAATATAAAAAGGATGTTCATTACTAATATTCTTATCATGGCTGTAGGAAAGCCCCTTAATCCACATGACTATATTAGTTCGAAGGAGAAGATATTTATTCCAGACACCAACCAGTTAAAGAAATAAGGGGCTTCAATGGATGTCTAGAGGACATTTAAGTCATTGAATGCCTTGCCCAAACAAAATTAATGGATTGGTAGGCCTCATACACGTAGGTTTATCTCCAACTTTCACTTTCTTAAATTCATTTATACTTTGAAATTGCATAACCATTGTTGAAAATAACGCATTATGAAACCCGTTATTTGCGTTATGTAACCTAACGGAATTCCAACGCTACGTAACAACTGGAAATAACTCAGTGCACCGTAACAGTACGTTTTTTACGTTATTTTACGTTATATTATATAACGTTACGTTAAATTACGTTATGCTACGTTATTTACAATTATTTTTTTTAGTAATTCATATATTGTTGTTAATTATTATTTTGATTATTAGCGAATTGCTATAATTTTCTTAATTAATTGTTGGCTTGTTTGATTGCTTTTGGAATTTCTAACTTGATAATTTAAGTTTGTTTATTTATTCACTTGTTGTATTTCTCGTCTGCTTGCTAAAATATTTTACTTGTTGATTTTATTGAATTTTTAATTGAACTGAAATCAACAATCATAAATAAGATAAATAGAACATTACAAAATATAAATTACAACAATGATAATAATTGGAATCGAAATAAAAAATTGGAATCTTGCTTTTTTTTTATTTAAATGATGATTGGAATTACGGTTACAGACTTAATATAATTTATAAAGATATATGAAAATTATTGTAAAACTTAATATAACATTTGAATAGATTATGTATTACAAAATAATTTTATATATTTTTAAAATATTTTAAATTTATTTTTCAATTTATTAAAATTATTTTATATGGTTTTATATTTATTTTTATTAAATAAATAGAAAATTGCATAACCTACGTTATGCGTTACGCTATTTGCAACATAACCTAACAAATGCAAAACGTTACGTTACCGTTATCGCTATTTTAAACATTGTGCATAACTATTAATTATCACGAATAAGAACTGAGATTCAGATCATACAAAGAATACACCACCAAAATGTCTATATTTGAGGCAGAAAATCATTTTTCTAATAGATAGTTACATTGTTCATTAACCAGATGAAAGCTCATGGTCGTAGTCCGATGTGATAGGATTTAAAAAAACCAATTCACTTAAAAAGTAGAGACATCTGCACTAGTCTACAATAGTTGTCATTAGTAGAGCCACTATTATTGAAGGATAGAAAATATTAAAATAAGAAAATAAAGTTAAGAAGATTAAAGACAAAAGGAATATAAGGTAAAAGAGCTACCAGCATAGTGAATAACCAACAATGGACTGCTTCCTTCCTTCGATATCCGTCGGGAATTTCCAGAAGGGCTCCTGCTAGTATCA
This sequence comes from Dracaena cambodiana, assembly GCA_036321105.1. Classification (NCBI taxonomy): domain Eukaryota; kingdom Viridiplantae; phylum Streptophyta; class Magnoliopsida; order Asparagales; family Asparagaceae; genus Dracaena; species Dracaena cambodiana. Next base: position 42,678,771 of record JAYEPQ010000011.1, read on the forward strand.
TTATCGGAGTCAACCAAGCTAAGCTGCCATGCTTTTATAGTTACTGGAAGTGTCACTTCTGCACCTGGCTTTAGAGGAAGCACTGACGTTAAAGTTTCATGAGCTATTGAAATAACAGAATCTTGGTTTTTTCCAGTTAGGGATATATGTGCCTCCTCGACTGGCACTGTTCCAGCATTGGTAACACTAATCCAAATATCACGAATTTCACCTTCATACAATACAGCAGCACCATCGACTCCAACTACACGAGGGACCAGAAGCGGCGAAGGTGGTATGATGGAAATGCTTGGGACCGGAACATTTTTATATTTGCTTGAGCCACAACATCTAAAAGGATCAGAAAGAACAAGACCTTGTGCTGCTCCATGAAGCAAGTTATCAACTTCCTTGAAAAGGTGTTCTGTAATAACACCAAAACAGTGAACAATGCACCCAGGAACTAAAACTGGTCCAACTTTCGTTGGAATCCCAGACAGCAAGATCACCTTGGACGTGTTTGGTGGAAGGTTCACACTTACAGGAAAAGCATCCACATTTCCAGAATGAACTGAAAGATATATACTTTCAACCAATAGATCAAAGCCACATGGATTCGCTAATTCAACCAAAACTTGAACTGGCTCCCCAACAATCCAAGTTAACTCCTGCTTACTGCTGTCAGCTGTACCACCCTTGCTAAAAGGAGTGTAAATAAAGGGTCCGGAAGGACCTGAACCAGTCCACCACTCTTTCTTCCCCGGATTCCTCTTTATGATATCTACTTGAGAAGGATGGAATGAAAATGAATGTAACCTGAAAAAAGTCAAGCGACAACCAATATTTATTGACCTCGAAATGTTAGAAGTCATGTTGGTCTTCATGATATGTCCTAGTTAAATATAGCTGATCTATTTATCCTGTATAATTTCTCATGGACTGAGAAGCAGTTCTGACTTTAAAAGAGATTAGCAGTTCTTGAAAAAAAAAAATTATTTAAGAGGTACACCAAAGACAATATAAAGGTTTATTGACTACCATGATATACAAGTGCTAGACAAAAAAGATAAAACATATCAATCCTCGGCACACACACGGAAAGGATCTTTGCTGCATCAATCACCATATGCAGCTAATAACAAACATGACAAAAATGATCGAAATATCATTACCTGATGAGAAGAAAATAAAATAATAGAATATATAATAGTTAAATTATTTGGAAATGAAAAGGTGATTGTTTATTACAAAAAAAATTATATATTGTTCTTAGGGAAAGGCCATCGCCTGCAAAAAAAACTATATGTAATGTACATGTTCTTTGAGCACAATTGGTGCCGATACATGTTTCAGCCAACCTAACTAGTATTGAGCTCGCAGTACATACTGTAAGCTTCAATTAGGATACAGTTTATATGAGAACAGTTACACAGATTAGTCCAATATATTCTGCCTTCAAAAATTCAGAACTATATAACTATTCAGGTTATATAAATTTAAGGAAACAGTACTGTGAAGTCCCGAGCAATAGTTTTCTTGAAGTCACCCAACCTAAGACTACTTTGTCTACTCCCACCCAGGCATGCTTGATTATTAGTTTTTATTCAATTTAACCATGGATTCCTCCTCCAAAAATGCTAGCTATGACTACATTTATGAATTCATCACAATCATTATAAACAACACAACTCTTAGCTCACATCAGATGTGGGACTAAACTTTAGGCATGGGGTGCTACATACTCCCCCTGTTTAGGAACCGACACCCTCGAGACCTCGCCAAACTAACGCTAACATACTAACACTTCAACCAGCAAAGTGCAATTCTAAAGGTGTTTCCAATATGGCATGGTACTTTGTTCATTGTGGCGCATAGTTCCACACGGTATTTATTTGCACACACTTCCTAACTTGTATTGAGCTCTAATACCATTTGTAATTGTTTGAGAAGCAGAGCTTCCCAAGAGGTCACCTCCCAATGACTACTCCCACCTGAACATGCTTAACTATTAGTTTTTGTCAAATTTAACCATAGAGTCCTCTCTCAGAAGGGTTAGCTATGGCTATCTTTGGGTGTGTGTGAGAATCATTATAAACTACACTACTTAGATCACATCCGATATGGGACATTTCTTTTAGGCTTGGGGTGTTACGACTATGTGGTCTTCTAAACATTACAACAATAACAACAACAACTAAGCCTTTCATCCCAAGTATTTAGGGTAGGCTACATGAACCAAAAAAGAATCACGTCGGATCGATCACTTTGATAGTCCTTCTCCATTCATTTCTATCAAGTAATATCTCCTCATTTAAACCTCTAGAATCCATATCTATGCGGTCTTCTAAATATTGTTAAAAAGAAATCACAGCTATGATGACCAAGATTCTGATATGTGAACGATAGCACTAGATAAAAGCTCTTCCACAGAAAATCATTCAGCAGGAAGAGAGGTTGAGTAATAAGAAAAGAGGAAGACCTGACAAAAGGAAGGGCAGGATCAGCAGAGCGTGTCCCAGGAGGAAGCCTTTCAGCAGAATTCATTAGTGAACTTGCCAGACCACTCTGTCCTGCAGGTGTAATAAGTGGATAAAATGATCTGAGTAGACGCGCTGCTGCACTCCAAGCTGCAAGAGGATCTCCAGCACGAACTGAAGACATTAATATTTCCCTCAGAACAACCATTTGCAGGGTACTCCACTGAGACTCAAACAAGGAAATTATTGACTGGGGATGCATTTTTGCACCTTCTGTGTGACTAGGTCCAACTTCCTACAATAAAATAAGCTAGTTCTGATCAAATCTTACATAGAACTTCAGAGGGTGACATTTAAAGATTGAAGTGCATATAGTACTGTCTACCGGAGTTAGTTTAAGAATCAAGTGCTGATACTGTGATAGATACTGTAATGGCATCTCTAAATCTAGTTCATTTACAGTAAGGGTCCTTATTGACAATCTGAAATTATCAATCAATTTTTCCTAGTATTTTTTTCTCTGAAAAATTGAATGGGCAATAATAGCCAAAGCCACATTTGATATATAGTTTTTCCACCAGTCAAATAAGAGGGCACTTAGACATTTCCTACCTCCACTGTACAACATTGAGAAATGGTGGGACTTCTGCTTGCTGGTAGTCAAAAGTGTCTAGGGCATTGAAACCGTGCAGGTTCATGGTATCTACTATATACTAGTGCACGCATCAAGTTACCAGATTGACTAAAATGAATAGAAAGGCAAATACATAAATACAAACAGATTTTAATAGATACAGATAAATATGATTTATTTTATATTTCACCTTTCATTATATTTCAAACTTTTTTGTAAACAAGATTATTCTTTAAACATGCCATTTTCAGTGGATAAACATTTTTCCTCGACTATATGTACACAGGTATAACTAACAGATGTGTGCAGTAGCACATTTGCTGATTAACTTGAAATACAATTATGTACAAAAAGAATAGAGTGCAAAGATAGAGGAAAACACAGACAGGTATTTCAAAACCTCCAAATGCAAGAAGCTCGTGTCCTTGATGTACTGGAAAAGATATATGCTTTGGTGAACTGACGTACACTTGTACAAATCTAAGCTATTCTGCTTGCTTCTTAAACAGTCATACAAATTATCTACTATTTTTCAAGGACAAGAAGGCTTAATACCAAAGGGTAAGGAAAAAACTATGATCTGTGAATATTTCATAGAGATGTACCTGTGATACATGTCAAGCTCCTTAGTGGTAAGATTTACAATATATTTTAGGCAAAAATAAAAAAACAAGTAAGACACAAGGGGGCTAATAATTTAATGTATGAATGATGGGCTTCACATTCAATTGAATTGTAAGATGTTTCACATAACTTGTCAATTTTCTTAAGGAAAATTATTATCAGAGAAATTACTGATTTACACAACTTCACAAAATGAAAACACAGTTAGCATTGGAGCTATACTGGTTTGTGGATTAATATGTATAAATTTATATATTTTCTGTTGTCAACTAACTATATCCTAACTATTTCTGCACACATGTACATATACATTACCATATTTGTGAAACCTAGGCAAAGAAAACAAATGAAAACTCTATAATTAGCTCCGAGAACCTGCATATGTTCCACCATCAACCAAATGCATCACATGGAACTGCCAAATAATGGAGGGTAAAAGGTTACAACAACAACAACAACTAAGCCTTTATCCCAAGTATTTGGGGTAGGCTTAATGGAGGGTAAAAGGTTAATAAGACTAATCGGGATAATACTTACAAGAGGTGATTTTGGGTTGGCCCCTCTACTTTGGACGTGGTATGCCTTTGATGTCAAAGACAAAACTTGCATAGCACTTATAGCTGCATATGTGTTATCTTGTTGCAAATACAACTGAGAAACTTGTCTAGAAAAGAAGGCTGCTTTACGCTGATAACCAAGACTGCCAAATAATCTAGCTATTTCAACATATAATATCAGACGATCATTGGCATCAATCAGAGACTTAGCTCCATCAGCTGCACCCATCAACAAATCAACGACCTCCTTCGCAAGCTCACGCCTGTCAAATAAAGATTAAAACAACTGAACTTTGAGAATAAAAAATATTAAAGACATCTAGGAGCATAGTTAACCATTTTCCACAAGATGGGGTCTTTATTTTCATGAACTGGTAAAGAACGAACTTACAATACAGAGCAAAAGCAATGTCTCATAAGAAAGACAAAATCGAAACTGTAAATGTTTAAATGTCCTCGAGAACCACCCCGAAAATATTATTACTACTCAGTAATTCCAATACACCTTCAGGAGGGTGGTTACCAAGTAAAATGAATACTCATCAGAAAAACTATAATGATAACGCCCAGTTTATATTGGTTAAAGTAATTAGGTATTATTGCAGCTGATCATACTCAACCATATGCAAACATATATCCAGTGTGTACAATCACAGATTATAAGGCTTCCAGTTCATATAGTACCTATTTTTAACTATCACAGAGAGCTTAGTCACAAGTAAATAGCAAGATGTCTAGGAGGAGAGAACCAACATACAAAGAGCACTAGAGATTAAAGTTTAAAGCAGTATTCACATTAATGGTGATGATGATAACAAACTATGTTGCACGGAAACTTCAACAATGGAGATGTACCCATATTTGGTATATATTTGATACTTGAATACTTGATGGATACCTCTTAAATACTCCTTGCTTGGAACCTAAAATTTATAACATTAAATATACAAAAGGCATGTACACATCATCTTTGCAGACACGCATTGCAAACCAAATAGTCGAATAATATGTTGCAATGTCAAAGTATATGGAATTACGCAGATGAAACAGAAGGTCTCTATCCAAAGGAAATTTCTGTTCGCAGCAGAAATTTGCTTTCCTTCCATTGAATACAACTTGGATTACAACGAAAGTGAACAAGAAAAAGAACAAACGAGAGGATTTATATTTATCTCTCTCTTTTACAATGAAACGTAGGATCTCGTAGCGATGGGATTTAACTAGTAGTTCCTTTTGACGATCTGACGATGATGATCTTCTCTCTTGAAAATGACGGCCGACTTGATCTTGATCTTCTCTGGTCTTCACGAATTCAAGGCTCTCACACGTAACTCGAATTCTCCAAGATACCAAAAAGATGATCGAAAAAATCCCTAGGACTTTCTCAAAGGGGTATTTATAGCCTTAGGTCGATATGAGAGTTTCTATTTAAATAGAATTTGTATTCATTAAGAATTCTAATCAAATATCTTAGTTTTGATTTAAATCTCTTGATTTAGAGTTCTGATTGGACTTAATTTCGGTATTGGATAAATCCAAATCTTAATCTCAATCAATTTAGGATTCTGGTTATCTGCTCACGCAGAGTTAATCGCATCAAAACGTAGAGTTATTGATTAACTCCGCGTTTTACTCATACGCGGGGCTAAAAATAGCCTAACGCGGAGCTATAGAGTTATCTCCGCGTTCTGTTGTGGAAAACCCCATTTTACTTGGAAATTTTCACTGCCAACAGAACCCCCGCCAAATTTTTCAAAATGGCTTAGAACTTTAGCAAATTTTGAAATACTTTGGATCTTCAAACTGAAACGCGGAGTTAAAATACCAGGTTATCTTCGCGTTTTGTATAATTGCGCGGAGCTAATAGCTTCGCATTTTAATGGGTAACTGCTCAGTAATTGCTCCGATTCTCGCACCGAATACCAAGAGGTGGGTTTTCTCATTTAAATAGAGTCTTTAACTCTTCTTCTTCCTCACTTCATTCGAAGAATTTTCCAAAGATCAGGGCTTAAGAACTCCGGCGATAAAAAACCCTAGCAGCCGACCAGTTCTCCCATTTTCGTTTGATTTTCTCCAAAATTTCGAGATCAATGGCACCCAAGAAGATCGCAACTTCTTCTCGTGCCTCCTCACCATCGGCGGCCGGTGCTAGCAGCGGCGGCAGCGGCCGAGAGAGTGGCCACAGCGGCGAGCCAGCCCACATTGCGCCAATCGGAGGTAAGAACCTCTGGATTTGGACACTTTAGGACATTTTTAGAGTGATTTGGCTCGGTTTTGATCGGCCAATCACCTTTCTAATCGGCGAGATTGCCGTACTCCGGCCGAATGGCTTGGAGAAGAAGAAAGGCCTCTGGCCTTCTTCTATGCGAAGTTATCGCGTTATCCTCGCGTTTGAAACGCGGGGCTATTTTGACTAGCTGTCGTGTTTCAACGCAAGGCTATGAATTTTAGCTTTGCGTTTGTAAACGCGAGGCTATCTCCTTAGCTTCACACGGAGTTATTTTTAGCTTCGCGCGGACTAATTTCTAGCTTCGTGCGGACTAATTTCTAGCTTCGCGCGGACTAATTTTTAGGTTCGCGCAGAGTAATTTTTAGCTTCGCGCGGACTAATTTTTAGCTTTACGTTTTAGTGAAACGCGAGGCTATCTCCTCAGCTCCGCGCGGAGTTATTTTTAGCTCCGCGTTTCTATACTTAGAAGATTTTCTGAGTTTTGTAAAACTTTTTCTAACTATTGATTTTTCTTTTGCAGTAGGGTATTCGGCGGACGCTCTCCCCCATAGGCATTACTTCGGATTCGCTGGGGGTGCAAATCTGACGGCCCAATTCCGTTTCACCACTATTTTAGCTGCATACAAGCTGGGTCTAAGGGAGCGCAGAGAGAAATTAATCAGGTACCACCATGCTACTGCACGGAAGATTATCACTGATGCAGTTTTTGAGGCCACCAACTAAGAAGTGTTGGAGAAGCCCGCATTTCTATTTGGAGATGCAATTGGACATTCAGACCAGATCCTCTTTGAAGAGGAGTGCATGTGGCTCTACTAGTCTGGCAACTTGCTGATATTTTTACCCAGCATGAAGCGTAGCTATCCTCTGGTCTATCTTCAAAGGCTAGCCATGCACCAATCTTCATCAGCAAAAGTAACTCTAAGGAAGCCAGAAGCATATGTTTTATATCATAGTTGCAAGTTTCCAGCTCTGGCTCCAAAAGGTAAACTTTTGAAGGAGTTATAAGAACTCTGCGGCAGCTCATTAAGTTTTCTTGAGGACCATTTATGTTAGATGACAATCTCTGTCGCTTTCCAAAGCGATAGAAATGAAGTATAAGGGCTTGTAGCATGTCGAATTCAACTTGTGCATCTTCATTAGGATTCTTGTAGCAGTATTTTCAAATAATCCACTAAGAACTTTAAACAGATCATAGTTGACATTTGCAGAGGAGAGTTTTTGCATGTGAATCAGGGAGTTGAGCAGCGGTTGACCCAGCAATTCGCATTAAATGACGATTACTTGCGCCGGCAAGCTCAACACTCGGTCGAGGAGGCTCGTCGTCGAGTTATTGATGAGTCGACGAATAAGTTGAAACTTTTAGGAGAGCCATAACTCCCTCTACTTTTGTAACTTTTTGCTTTATAAATAAAAACAATTCTTTTTCTTTTTATATGTTGGCTACAAGTTTTTTTTTCTCGCACAACAAATAACTTGTCATGAAATTTGTTCATGGTTTTGGTAAAACAATCCAAGGCTCATCTGCGTAACTTAGATCGTTAATACCGACCGGGTTGCAATTATTGACCCCGGTAAAGCTCTTTTAAACAGAGCTAAATGACGGTTTGGTGAAAGTGTTTAACTATTTATACCAAGATAATCGGGTTAGGATCGTTAACTTAGACAGAGGCGCTTAATTGTACATGTCTTAATTTGATGGAGGCAGTTCAAGACTCTTATGCGTAACTTGAACTGCACATGCCAAAATGATCGGGTCATGATCATTAGATTTCGGCAGAGGCGCCTAATTGCACATGCCTAGTCCAAGTGCTCATATGCGTAACTTGAACGGAGATGGAAATAATCCAAATCATACTTGTCAAAGAAAAGAGCTTAACATGACAGGTCCACGGGATTTTTAGCAAACCCCCAGCTATCAACGGATTTGATTAGTCTTTACCAACTACCGTTTGAGTTGGGCTAGCCATACTATTCCCCTCAGCATGATGAGTTGTTGAGCAATTGATTTCCTCTCCCCTTTGTCTTTAATCAGCATTGAGTAGTTAATTTTATACTTTTACCCCAGTATAATAGGGTTGGCGAGAAACTTGATCTCCTCTTCCCGCCGCTTTAACAGCATTAGGCAATTTTTTTTTATAGCACTCAATTAGCCATTCTAATGGCTAGTAAAAGTAGCGGAAGCAACATGATATTTATCATCGTCAATATTTTCGGCACCCCCAGCCAAATCCGATTGCTAACCAATGAAGATGACGTTGTCACAGCTGTGGTTCGGAGCGTACCCAAGAAGCCAGCTTGCTTGTGCAGACTGCCCGTGCTTGGTGTCGATATCAGCTTCCATATTGGTACAGGGGTTGCTCTGGTAGAGAACTCATTGGTTCCTACAACTAAAGTTGTCATATTTGCATAAACTTTCTTCTGCTCCTCTTTAAATGTTAGAATTTCGGCTTCTATCAATGCCTGAATCCGGTTCTTAAGAGGATAGCAATCATTAGTTGGGTGCTCGACATTCCGATGATACAGGCAATAATTAGGGTCGTTGGTTTTAACAGCATCTTCCGATTTTTCATTTTCCGGAAGCTTCAACATACCCTTTATAAGGAGATGGAATAGAGTACATGTCTGCTCCGTCTTGAATATATAAATTCTAACTTGGCGGGGCCTATTCTGACCTGCACCTCTCGGATTCTGAGATTTTGGCTTTGGATCTGCAACTATCGCCATCACGGTCTTCCCTTTATTTTTAGGGTTCTGTGAATATGACCTGTTATTTATAGAGTTTCTCATACTACGAGATTCCTCAATCCGACGAATTATATCTTCCGCCTGCTCTCCCTGCTTCAACAGATCTTTCCAAGTTTTGAACTCTACAGTTTCCATTCTTATCAGCACGCCGGTCCTGAAATTATGCTTACAGATTTCCACCAGAGTTTCCTGGGTCATACCATGTCGACAATACACGAATTTTTCCATGAAGATTCAATGAAACTCTTAAGTGTTTCTTCTTCCCCTTGTTTCATCGCAAGGAGAGAATGAACGGATATTTCGGTATCATCCTCAAAGAAATGTGCCAAGAATTGTTTCTCGACATCATACCATGTGTTTATAGTTCCGGGGGCAACTGCATAAACCATGTAAAAGCAGGCCCTCGCAGGGTACTTACGAATATCTTGATCATTATGGGGTCATTTCCCATCAGATGACTGGCTTGTGAAGAAGTAGTATATGTGTTGGCTTGGGGACCCCTTCCGGTCATATGGCTCCAACTTGAGCGGTTTGTATTTTTCAGGGTACGGTGCCAAATCCCATTCGGGCGGGTATGGTCTCGAAACCCCCGATTCCTTCAGTTCCTTCTTGTGTATCAAGGAATTAAGTTGGCTTTGTAACTTCTCAATTTTCTCTTCATGAGGGTCATGGAAAAAATATTTATCCTCTTCCTCATGTACCGAGTAAGCCTTTTCTTCTATATCTTTTTCATTCATTTTGTTGAACGGAAATTTTTTTTCTTTCTTGGCTTTATTTTCGACAATTTTTTGAGTATTTTCGACCACCTTCAAGAGCATCATTTTAAAATCCTCGATCGCTTTTTGCTGCTCTCGGATCATTTGTTCTTGGGCTTCAAATCTCTGGTCGATATCGTCAGATCTATCCATCATATGTGATGCTGACTTCTGCAATTTAGACGATATCGAAGAACGAGGAGAGGCTATGGCCGAGTTATCACTATCGTCGTCATAAGAACCTTTCACAAGTTTCTTATAGTTTCGGGCCAGGATAGTGCCTGACTTAAGTCGGAAAAAATGATAAGGTTCTTCATCGCTTGATTCTGAATCACCATTCTATTCTATGATTTTCTTACCCTTTCCGACCATATTAGAAGTTACAATTCTCCACTCTTTTCTTCAGGGAGTAATCTTCGTCTTCTTGGCAGGGTTTTCGTCCGACTCAGTCAACCGGTCGAACACTGATATACTATTCTTACTGCAGCAACAACTGTCCACTACAGCGGATATTGCTGTTATAAACTGCTGGCAATGACAAGAAGGTTCAGACTGAACTTGATTTATACTCCTTTTCTTAATTAAGTATTCTCTAAGATCAGTGGCCTTAAATATGGAGTCGTGGGGCCCATTCATCCATTGAGAGGGTCTAGAGGCCCACTGGAGCTTCTTAGAACCATTGGAGTCAGGTTCTGGTCCAACAGTGCAATGATCAACCCTGATTTTGTATTCAGGTTGATTTACGCAGAGCTGAGCAGTAGCTTCGCATTTTGATACGTGGAGCTGAAAAGTAGCTTCGCGTTTTGATATGTGGGGCAAAAAATAGCCTCGCGTTTTACGCTGGCTTGACGGTTCTGCAAAAGTTTATCTTCTGGAATATTACCCCGACGTGGAAGGAAATTCTTGCACGCTGGCTTATTCTTGTTGTAATAATCCTTATTTTTTTTTTCATAATTAAATGAATAACAAATAAACATAATAATTTAAACTATTCATCTTCCCTCTTTTATAACATCCCAAATTCATTCATTTTTCTAACCTTTTAAATTCTATAACCCTCAAAACCTTTTAAATTCCATAACTCCTCAAATCCTTTGAATTCCATAACTCCCTAAACCCTTCACATTCTATAACTCCTAAATCTAACACTATATAAACCCAACCTCTTTTCTAAATTCAATCTTACACTCATCCTCTTAAAAAAATTCTCTCTCTCACTTTGTTGGAGCATCTCGTCGGACCGCTGTCGTTAGCCTCGCCGAAGTTTTGACAAAGAAACTCCTATTTCTTTCTTCCCTTACTCTACTATTTGAGGTTGGTATTAATTTTTTAAATTTCTATTGCATTTATTTAATTAGACCCTATGATTAGCTCACACCCTATCTAACAACCCTAATAAAAGATATCCACCATCTTATAGACCCAATAAGATGGATTCAAACCCATTTATTGATTTCAAATAGAATTTAGGGTGATCCTACAATTTTAGGCCAAAACATTATCTATAAATCAATTAGGAGATTCTTCTCAAAAATAAATATAAAATAAAATAGGAAGGAAATAATTTATCATTTAAATGAAATCTTTATATGCTAAACTTATCCAATAAATCCAACAAACATAAAAAATCAAACAAAAACATAACCACATAAGAGTTGAATTATATTAATATTTTTGTTAACATAGACTTTAAGATTAGTATTAATACAGCATATGTCCAGCTGAGCCCACCTTACACCTCCTATAAGGCTCTCTTACCAAACAAATAAGATTATAGTTCGATGAGAATTAACCAATTCAAATGTTTACAAAATATGTAACTAACAACTTATTAGGACAACATTAGAAATTAATTTTCTACACTAATATTATTTAACTTTAAAATTAATACTAAGTGCTTTATGAAAATTAGAAATTCCCTAAAAATCACATGAATTTATGATGAATAATTTTTAACAAATATATTATAATTTTATGTGTAGATTGCTTCGTGTGATTGCCAATTGGTAGACCTTCGCAAATCGAGATGAGTTCTTTTTGGACTCACTAAACATGCTAATTTTTCTTATAGAAATATTACTTCAATTATATCATCTAAATTTGTGATTACAAATACTATTTCTTTATATTGTTAGAATTTAATTTGAAGAAGCTAAATGTGTTATTACAAGTGCAATCATTGACATATCTGTTATTTCTTTATGATGTTAGAAATTAAATGATTACTTGTTAAATTACAGCATGTAGTTAGGTTTTTAATAAATCATGAAAAAGGCTATAATCGTGGAAACATACTATTTGTGATATCATTCTATATCGGTGTCTAGAAAAGTTTTGTATGCTGGTTCTCTAATTAAGGAACGTGCAATGCACGGAAAACCTCCCAGCATTCATACACTGGCCTGGCCGATATCTGTATGATATCTCAAATCAGTAAATCCTTGATATAACCAATTGTGATTTATTGAATAAAATATAAAACGAATTCTATAAATTATGTTGTTAAATTAACAAAATCTAATTAAAATATTGTACCCGAAATTCAATATACAAGTTATGAAAACCAGAATTTAGACATGCATGTACTATACTTAAATGACACTGGGTTGGGGGAGAAACTGAGTGATGGAAATATACTCTGTTTCGGTTGTAAACTTGTTAAGTTGTACAACTGAATATTTCGCACACCATGGGTGCGTGATGATTTGCTGGATCATACCTGACTATAATTCATGTTTGCCTGACGGCAGGTCCGACTCAGCACCGGACAATTCTGTGACCATTTCCTGGGTCTGTACAGGAAACAATCGAAACAGTTGTATCCCATCAGTTAGTTTTTCCAATTACATGACATCTTAGACAAAAATACCCCTATTATAGAGTTGACTTTACTAAAATGATAAACTTGCTATGATTATGACCATACTAAAAGATATTTGCTTTAACCTGTCACTTAATATTATCGTTAATTATGGACTTAATATTTTTCTAAGACTTGCATTATTACCATGTTAGACATAATTATTACATCACATTTTTCTGTATTTATTGTGTTGGTCGCTATCTGACGACCTGGCTATGCATGTCCAGTGACTGAGTTGAACCCTGTTGATCCTACCGCGGAAGACATGGAGTATTTTGCTGAAGTGACCGAAGATCAGTAGTTATCATGTACTTAGTTTGTATTAAATGCAGTCTTTTCATGTTCTTGAACCTATCATTCCTTAATGGATGTTATCTAAAGTTATCCAGTATCGTCCTTCTGTTTTCTTTATGTAATAGACTTCATGGATCAATGAATGTCAGTTTATTTATCTACGTGTATTTATTTTTTGTGGCTGTGATATTATAATTGAGGCTTTAGCATATTCAAACTGAATATATTGCCGGTATCTGCTACACGTGCTCGTATACCGTATATTGGGAGCGGGGCGTGACACTTGCGATTAACGCAAGTCATAACATCGCGTTTAGCGCGATTTTTGCGATCAACGCAAATTTGCCAATCATCTTTGCGATTTACGCGGAGCTGAGGAGTCTTGCGATTAATGCAAGTATTACTGGCTTCGCGTTTATTGCTAAGCTCAGTATTAGCCTCGCGTGGAGAATCACACGCTGGCTCTAAGGAAACTTTATCCTCGCGATTAACGCGAGTGTCAGAAATCTTGCATTTATCGCAAGTTTTACTGGCTTCGCGTTTATCGCTAAGCTCAGTAGTAGCCTTGCGTGGAGAATCACACGCTGGCTCTAAGAAAATGTTATCCTCGTGATTAACGCGAGTGACAAAAATCTTGTGTTTATCGCAAGTCTTAGCTTCGCGTTTATCGCGATCTTGGCTGGTCTTGCGATTAACGCGAGCCAGTTTGCAAGGGACTATAACCTCGCGTTTTGTGAAGTTAGCCTCGCGTTCAATGCGGGCTTTGAGGGCCTTTCACCTAGCTCTCTGATTTCTATTTCGGAGTTGGGTTCTGGTTAATCCAGTTTCCGAGCTTTCTTCGGCAAAAAAGAGGCCATCCTCTACTAGGGTTTCCTGTCCAAACAACAACTCAATGGCCGCGGTCTCCACGGGTCCCCGATTATCGGTGGATTCCCAATTACCCGATCCTCGGGTATTGGAGCGCACGCGACGATAGCGTCGTGTTTCGGTCAGGTTACCTGACTCAGAGGAGAGATACTCCTCGTACTTCTACTGGTCGATCTCTACGACTAGCATGTTCACGTCGGATCCGATCTTCTCGACGTCAGATTGCGCAACAATCTCTTCATTGGTGAAAGAGATGTCTCCCACTGTAGTCGCCAGTTTGTTCGCAGCAGAAATTTGCTTTCCTTCCATTGAATACAACTCGGATTACAACGAAAGTGAAAAAGAAAAAGAACAAATGAGAGGATTTATATTTTTCTCTCTTTTACAATGAAACGTAGGATCTCGTAGCGATGGGATCTAACTAGTAGTTCTTTTTGACGATCTGACGACGATGATCTTCTCTCTTGAAGATGACGGCCGACTTGATCTTGATCTTCTCTGGTCTTCACGAATTCAAGGCTCTCACGCGTAACTCGAATTCTTCAAAATACCAAAAAGATGATCGAAAAGATCCCTAGGGCTTCCTCAAAAGGGTATTTATAGCCTTAGGTCGATATGAGAGTTTCTATTTAAATAGAATTTGTATTCATCAAGGATTCTAATCAAATATCTTAGTTTTGATTTAAATCTCTTGATTTAGAGTTCTTATTGGACTTAATTTGGGTATTGAATAAGCCCAAATTTTAATCTCAATCAATTCAGGATTCTGGTTATCTGCTCATGCGGAGCTAATCGCATCAAAACGCAGAACTAAGAAACCAGAACGCGGAGCTAAGAAACCAGAACGCGAAGCTATTGATTAACTCCGCGTTTTACTCATACGCGGGGCTAAAAATAGCCAAACGCAGAGCATAGAGTCATCTCCGCGTTCTGTTGTGGAAAACCCCATTTTACTTGGAAATTTTCACTGCCAACAATTTCCTCCTATGGGACCTTCAAAACCTTCTGATCTTTATTGAGTGCTCCACACATTTTATTCAATTCGACATGTCCTAAAGCATATGGGATGAAAAATCATAGGATCTAGAGACCATTCATCCATGTGCCATGTGATTACCAAAGTTTTGTTGTTGGAAGCAGAACTTTATGCAACCACGTCATCCATGGGTCAATGGTTCTAAGTCCCACCATTTTTCTCCCATATACATCTGGGCATAAAAATCAATTTTAAAAATGGCTCCTCTCTTTTAAGTTGTTCTTCTTCGAGGGGTTGTTCCATGGATAAAAATTTTCCAACCACATGATTTTCTATCAAGACCATTTAGATGACACAAATCACATCTAAATGATTGGATTTTTTTTATAATTTAAATATATGTTTTACTTGATTTGATCTGATTTCAAATCCTATCACTAGGATCCTAGTCAAACTCTATGTATATGCATGTTTGCACGTGCTTTTTTTAATGTAAAGAACAATTATAATATCATAATAGATGCAATATATTACTACTAAGCTTAACCTCTATAATGACACTCCTTAATTATTCAGTATATAGAATTACAAAAAGAACAAAGAAACAAAAACGTCACATAAACCTAGGTGAGCGACCTCATCACACCAGAACTCGATAAGATTGGCTCAAAACACACTTCAGCTAAAAACAAAACGCATTTTTCACAATACTGGAAGTCATCTAAAGACACAATGATTACTGTTGCCCATAGATCTAATATAAACCCATAGCAATCAAATAAACATATTCATTAGATCTCCTTATTAGAACATAGATAGAAGAAAATGATAGTGGTGGATCATCTCGTAGATTTAATTTCAAACACTTGATAGGATATGCAGATGCTATTACTTCCAACCCAAACACCCATAACTCGCCGACAAAGAAGATGACGAGATCCAACCTGACTAGTAAAAAAATATAAAATAAACAACCACAAGAAAGAGAAGACCATCGAATTAGTAAACTAGGATTGTTCATAGTCAAACTATCGAGATTGCTCAACAAGATTGTGCCCACCTCTTCCCAATAGCAAGACCTGTTGAAGGGTAAAAATTACGAAAACTAAAATCCTCATGTATCTATGAAGAATCGAGATAATGATAGAAACCTTTGGGATCAATTTTCTCCTCCATTTATGTATACGTATGTGTTGTATGCATCTGCATATATATGAACATGCGTGTTATATGTATATGTATACATGCGTGTGAGTAAGTGGGCATGCTCGCGCATGTGCGCATAAAGTTAGTTATTTGAGATTCTTAGTATGAGGTTATTCTAGCTAATGACTGACATAATTGATCTAGATTTACATATCACAAGATCTATCTATATAAGAAATTTATAAAGTTTAGAGCCTTCAAATTAATGAGTCAACTATTTACAAGATCTATCTATTTAAAGCTATCAGAAAAATTAAACACGAATAATTTCTTCGATCCACTTAAAGGACTGTCTCTATTTATTTCTATATAGGTATGGTGATATAATAAATTAAGATAGACAGTTCGTATCAACAATTTGTGTAACTGATTGGTCCCCCTCAGAATAATAATTCTGCCAACATCATACATCATCACTTTTTATAGGAAAAAGTGTGTCTATGCATACTTACGTATGTGTGAAACCTTGGGGATAGAAAAAGCAATCCTAACAACTGCTATGCTTACTTTTGTAGTGAGGGTTCTCTCTCCTTTAAATGTGAGTCATAAGGACTTACTAATAGGAAAGAAGATCCAACTGCTTGATCTTCGAATACTTAATCGTGGCATGATGGCAATCTTGGTTCTCTATTGATCTAATGCTAGATTTTTGTAGCACTTATTTTATACTAAACTCGAAATTGGAAGAAGGCTGTGCATGATCTTGTCGAGCAATCTCATTAATATGCAGAGACCCTAGATGCCTGTAATCCTATCATCTTCTCATGCGCTATCAAGGTGTCTTTGACGGTCTAGTTGCACAATGTGATTGGCATTGCTAGAGAGGTCAGTCTTGGCGATATGGATATGAATTAATAATAATTAGATCTACAAGAGGGCCAACTGCTACTATTTTTGCTTGTATTTGCTCAGATTAGTGTATTTAATAAATTTGTTGATGACCAATTACTATGGGTACATTACTGGTATAATATATGTGTTGAGTGTATCTTTTTATGACTTCATCTATCAAGAAGGATGTAGACTTGTGTCTGTGAGTTGTGACATACTTTTAGGTGAGTTCTAATACTATTTTGGTTCAGTTTTGACGATTGACTAGCGCATTATTCTCAATCATTCTGCTTCTTTAGTTAATGTAAATTCTTTAAAAATTAATCAGGGGTTATTACTAGAGGATGCCATTAGAACATTATTTTTAGAGTTCAAAAATAACATAAAAGGATGCACACAGATCTATGCATAACCATAAACACATGTATAAATAAACATAAACAAGTAAACGCCCTTCGCAGTGCACTGTTATGTGAAGAAATTAACACTCAAAACAATTTATTATAGTCTTAAAATATATTAATAAAATAATTTTCAAATAAACATATTATATGCCAACTATGTAAATATATACTTATACATTGTTCAATTCATGGGATGAGTTGGACTTGAGATTTCATTGCTTGGATGTGTGTCAAATGAATTAAGAATAAATTTAATGGTTCACCTCTTGTGAGACTTAACAAAGGACTTCAATATATTGATTAAACTTTTTCTAGCCATTTTCATGATTTAGTAAACGGATTTGAAGAGATGAGAAATTTGTAAACTATTAAATTTAATTTTGCTAGAGAAGGTTGAGGAATTCCACTTCATGAGTAAGACTGAATTCAACGGACAAAATGGCGATCAGATGGATATTGAATCCCTAAATATGATAATTCTCTCAAACAATTACGTCTTCATAACTAGTTAATTATAACTTAGGTATAGTTTGATGTACCTACTCTCTAGAGAGATAACAATGTTTAAAATAGCGACAACGGTAACATAACTTTTTGCCTCTGTTAGGTTATATCACTTATAGTATAACGTATAACGTAAGTTATGTAATTTTCTATTTATTTAATAAAATCAACTATAAAACTATATAAAATAATTTTGTAAATTGAAAAATAAATTAAAAAATTCTAAAAGGAGTAAAAAATTATTTTTTAATATAGTATCGATTCTAAATTTCTAACAAGTTTCACAATAATTTTTACATTTATCTTTATAAACTATATTAAGTTTGCACCCATAATTTAAGTCATCATCTAAACAAAAAAAAACAAAATTTTAAATTTATATTATAATTTATATTTCGTAATGCTCATTTTGTCTTATTAGTAATTGTTCGTTTTAGTTCAGTTGGAAATTCAATTGAATCAGCAGTAAGTAAGAAATTTCAGTAAATGGAGAGGAATTACAATAGCAAATAAGAAAGTAATCACAAAATAGCAAATTAACAATTCTACAAACAATGAAATAAGCATATAAAAAATAATCAAGTAAGAAAACTGCAGCAATTAACTTACAATCAAAATAATAATCAACAATAATATGAAACTTTACTATAAAAAATTACAAGAAAACATAAATTAATGTAATTTAACATAATGAAATATAAAATAACATAAAAAAGCACCGTTAAGGTGCAATAAGTTATTTTTTACTGTTAGACAAGGTTGGGTTTTTGTTAGGTATCATAATGCAAAATAACGAGTTTCATAATGCGTTATTTTCAATATTGAGAGAGAATTTAGACTTTGTTGTTCAATCCCAATCAATTAAATATTCAAATTTGTTTTGTTTCCTCCTTAATAACATAGTCAATTCTAACCTATTGAGAATTCAAAATCAAAATCTAAGATTCTAAATTGTAGTGTTATATTAAGATCATCTAAGTAATACTGAACTTGGTTATTAAAATTAATTGGATTCCTTCCTTTAGAAACTTAAAATTAACTAGTCAATTTTAGTTAATTAAGAAATCATTAATGAATTGTAATTTGTTAGGTTTCCTTTTCAATGAAGTAACTTTAGAATTAACAAGTCAATCTAAAGTCGATCCTAATAAACCAAGAATTGAGGACTCATAACTATAAGTTAAATTCGATAAATTCTTTCTAGTACAAAAAATATACAATATAAAATTTAAAGCATAACCAATTACAAAAGTTCATAATTAATTAACAAAAGTTCTAAGTTCTAACCATTAAAAACTCATAATCAAGAATTTAATTAGATTGACTTAACTTTCAATGAGAAATTCAAGAATTATTAGTGATTTTTAGTCAACCAATAGCCCACAATAGAATATTGATTTGAAGAGAATCTATGAGGATGAGGTCGCACTACTTAAGAGTGACATCCAAAAATCATATAAATTCACCAACAATCCCAAGGCTCTATTTTTCCTAACCAATTATTATATAATTTTGACTAGAAATTTTATGAGAACTTAAGAGCCCTTGCATTGCACAAGTATGTGAATAATATATATTGAACAAGTTCTTTTAGATGTATAATTAACTTTTCAAGAAATCTTTTTTTATTAGCAAGATATAATGAGAAATCCTTCCATGGTGCTCCAATTTCTTTGACACTTCACATAGTTTTTATATTCAATGA
The DNA here is from genome assembly GCA_036321105.1 of Dracaena cambodiana. Classification (NCBI taxonomy): domain Eukaryota; kingdom Viridiplantae; phylum Streptophyta; class Magnoliopsida; order Asparagales; family Asparagaceae; genus Dracaena; species Dracaena cambodiana. The sequence continues at coordinate 42,698,422 of JAYEPQ010000011.1, forward strand.
TCTATAGAAAAAAATTCATAACTAGATAATTATACTTAACCAAGAATTCTTATTTGATTAGTCTATTCCACTATAGTTGAATCCAACTATATATAGGATAATACTTTTTCTTTTAGCAAATTCAATATATTCTTTCAAGCTCATTTGTTACTTTATTATTCCATTCTCACAGCAATAATTCACAATTTTCTCTTATTTGTAAACCCCTCCCTTTTGTAGTTAAAGTGCATACTACAATATATATCATGGCACTTTGCATCTAAATATTATGATTTGAGGGGTGTGTCTATATGTATGAGATTTAGGGGGAACCTAAAAATAATGAGTTGGACTACAAACTTCACATAAATCTAAAATCTTAGATTTAACACATCTCTCACATCTATTTACCTTGAGATATATGTTTGGTCAAACTTTTCAAAGATGAATATTGAAAAGGGAATAAAGTAACGGTGGCCCACTAGTTAATGTGTGATGGAAGAAATGTAAAATCTAATCTTTCAGATTTAATTGAAAGTTTGTAGTCCAATCCAAAAATAATTTAGGGTACAAAACTCAAACATCTTTAGAACTTGTAAATGTCTTTCCAAATACGAGCATTTTATTTTAGAAACTGTGAGCATAATTTCAGTGACTTATCAGTTATCACAAAGAATTTAATGAAACATTCTTTGTAGCAAAGGAATATAAATACTGACGAAAGCACGAAAAGTCTCACCCGAAGGAGTTTACACTTAATCAACTACTATGATACATAAAGATTTATTTCATCTAGATATGAAATATTTTAGCCTGCAACGTACAAGTAATGCGACTCTGGAGCATATAGAGGAGGGAAAAGGACTGTAGGTGCAGAAGAGGCAGAATTAGCTGTGGGAACTCCTCTATCAACTAGAAACTCCTAGCCAAAAGCTCCATATATGAGAGACGACAAAGTAGATTATAGCTGAATATTAACAAAGTCTGGCTATAAGCAAGCACTACTGATAATTTATCGAGCAAATATAAAATTTGGATCATAAATTTTGATAGTAAGCAAAGTCAAACTTCACATTCACTAAAGAGATTTCCTGCAGTTACAGGATAATAGCAAACAGTAGTTTATTGCTAACAAGAGGATTGTGATCCAAAGGAGCATCACACATGAGATGGGTAATAAAGATTTTCTCATAAAATTAATACCTTCCTTAAAACTTAGTGATTTTTATGGCAAAATATAGAGGTAAAATTAAATAATGAAAAGGAATTTTCTTGTTCAACTAATACTAAGCTTAGTGGTGAAACATGTAAGTACGCAGATGTTTCCCATATACAAATAATCAGTTAGATGCACTTTTGAAATTGATTGTTTGTCATAAAAAGAAGTAACATGCAATTCATAAGGAAAAAAAAAAGTTTAAAAAGGGAAAGGCAGAACGTATGCACAGCCTTACCTACAGAGGTATCTAGCCAATTTCAGTGCAGCTTCAAGCTCAAAGCTCACTGTCGAAACCCTAAAAAGAAAAAAAAATCAACCAATTATACTTAAGAAAATAATGATATAAAGATGAAGAAATGGAAAAAGAATAAAAATAAAAATTCACATGTATGCAAATAGTACACAAAGATCATCAGAACACAGAATAAGAAGAAAAGTAGATAAAGAGCAGTAGCCCTGACATATATATATATATATATATATATATATATATATATATATATATATATATATATATATATATATATTCCAATGCTGTAACCTTCCACTCTTTTTTTCCTTTTCTGAGTGGCAACAGTAATGCAGGAGGGCAGCAGTGCAGTCAGAGGAAGGTGGCAAAGCCTAAGGAGGTGGCCACAGTCAGGGACGGCAATGGAAATAGGAGCAATAGAGGCAGTTGAGAGGCATCCAAGCTGCAGGGCGCTAGGCGTCCGCGCCCCCACCCGCACCCCCCCCCCCCCCCCACAAAAAAAAAACAAAAAAAAACACCCAGTACCTTATTAGACACTGAAGAAGCAACTATGACAATGTGATTTGTTACAAACATAATAGAGGTTCCAGGCCCAGGAAGAGTTAAATTCGACTAGATTTCAAACAATGTTGGAAAAAACACACTCCGTAACAAGTTTTAACGCGCTACGGAGTGTAACGGGTAGACTTGCGCTCCGTTGCAGGGCAAAATAACGCCCTGTTGCAGAGCGCACGTTATTTTTAAAAATAACGTATGTTACGTACGTTATTTACAAACTTAAAAATCTATCAATGTCACTCGTGCGTGAGACTCGCAAAGGGAAAAAACCCTAAATCCGTTCGTGATTCTCCTCCCAAATCTCCCGAGTCCAAGATTCTCCTTCTGATCGCTCCAGACCAAATCCTCCCCAACTCCGATCATCCTCACGATCATCTGCATCATCTCCGAGGCTCCAAACATCATTCGACAATTCCCGGCGACTCTCTTCGAAGCACCCCACCACCCTAACGACCTCCGCCTCCACCTCCGGCGACGTTCCCAACATAGCCCGGCCACTCTTTTCTTCTCCGAGGTCCCCTGCGGCTCTCCGTGAGTCCCGAGCTCCGATGAGCTTAGATTTCGTAAACTCTAGTTCATTCTCCCCTTTTTTTCAACTATTGAATTGATTCTATGGATGTTAGGAGAAATTCATGATTTAATTGTTGTTTTGCAAAATTCATGAGTAAATTAGGGTAGCCAATTATTTTCCCCTAACTTTTTCTCCTTTTTATTGAACTGTCCTAGGAAATTTATTCCGAGAAATTGGGTTTAAAATGTTGGAGTGTGTTAAATTTGAACTGTTGACATGAGTGAGAATTCTGAGTTTGATGTTGCACTATATCATCCTTGAAGATGGGTGAAAAAAAATTTCCCCCAATTTCTCTTCACTGTTGAACTGGGGAGTGGGGGCCTGCCAGAGAATGGGAAAGGATGTGAAATTTGATTTTTAATTCAGTTAAGAAAAACTAACTTAAAAAAAACTGTGTAGAAGAAAAAAAACTGAATTAAAAAAATATGTGAAATTTGATTTTTAATTCAGTTAAGAAAAAAAACTGAATTAAAACAGAAATACTTAATGAAAAAAAATGATTAACTTGTGTTGGAATTTGAATACATTTTATTACTTGTGTAGAAGTAATGTGTAGAAGTAGATGCCATTGTTGAATCTTTTGACAATTCGCACTGAATTTAAAAAAGTGTATTATTTTTGTAGATTAAAATTTGACAATCCGCACAAAGAATCATGTCAAAAAATATGGATCCGGTTAGAGAATGGGTGATTCACAAGGAAGGAGAGCCCCCCAATTATTTTTATTGTAAATTCTGTAATCACCACATAACTGCGGGAATCACTCGGCTTAAGTATCATTTGGCTGGGACGAGACATGGGGTGAAAATGTGTGAACGAGTCCCGCCAGATGTAAAGAAAATATATAAAAATGCTTTGAAGTCTACTGAGCTAGAAAAGAAGAAGAAAGCATCACTAAGCCAAGAATTAGGGAAACCGAACACTGAAATGGTGAGTGAAGAGCTTGAAAGCGCTGCTGGTAGCAACACTCAATCTCGAACTCTGAGAGCGATGAATAAATTTATTAATCTTAAAACCCGCCAATCTATATTGGAGACAGCCTTAAAGAAAGAAGCAAGAGAGTACTGTGTCAAAAAAATAGATAGATATATCTATGCAAATGGGATGTCATTCAACATCTTGAATAGTCCATATTGGAAGGAGATGATCGAAACAATTGGAAATTTCGGATTTGGTTTGAAGCAACCATCTCCATACGAGATAAGGACGCAGGTTCTTAAGGCCGATGTTGAAAATATTGACAAGATTAAGGAAAAGCATATGACCGCTTGGGAGAAATACGGTTATACATTGATATCAGATGGGTGGACTGACAGAAAGAGCAGAAGCTTAATAAACTTTCTCGCAAATTCACCAAAAGGGACTTTCTTTTATAAGTCCATTGATGCATCGGCTCAGTTCAAAACAGGAGATTACTTATAGGAGTGTCTTGATAAAATAGTTGAGAAGATTGGAGAGAATAATGTTGTAAAAGTGATTACGGACAATCACGCTTCTTATGTCAATACCGGCACAAAACTTATGGATTCACTAAAATGGCTTTACTGGACTCCTTGTGCAGCTCATTGTATTGATTTGATGTTGGAAGATATAGGCAAGATGAAGATCCATAAGGAGACTTGAAACAGCAAAGAGGATCATACAATTCATATATAATCATGGTTGGATTTTGAGTTTGATACGGACATACACGAAAGGTAAGAAACTGCTAAGGCCGACCATCACTCGATTCGCTACGTCATTCTTGACTCTACAAAAACTCTATAAATTAAGGCAGCCATTAAGAAAGATGTTTGCTTCTGATAATTTCACGAAGAGTGCTTGGGCAAAGAAACCGAATGCAGTGAAGGTAAAATGGCAGTGCTATCTAGTAGAAACTTCTGGGGCCGAGTTCTCTTTTACTTTAGCACCACACTTCCACTGGCCTATGTGCTGCGAGAGGTGGATTCAGATGTGAGGTCTTCCATGCCTTTTCTATATGAGTATCTCAACAGTTGCAAAGAAAGAATTGCCGATGTCTATGAGGACAGTAAGAGAAAGTACATGCCATACTGAAATTTGATTGATAAGAGATGGACAAGCATGTTACATAGGCCCCTCCATGAAGGGGCTTACTTTCTAAATCCTAAATGCTTCTACAGTAATATATTCTCCAATGTTCCTAAGGTTAAAAGAGGCCTTCGTGAATGCATGCAACGAATGATCCCCGACCTCAATGAGTATGCACAAACTGATGTGGAGCTGAATTAGTATAAATATAAATTTGGAGAATTTGGATCCCCACTAGCTCAAATGACTATGAATGTTCGAAGCTTTGGTTCGAAGTTCTGGTATATCTTAATTCATTGTTTCCATTCTTAAGGTTCTATTAGTAGAAATATCATTAAGTTATTTTTTTGTATTTTTTAACACCAAAATTAATTATCTATTCTAGCTGCCTGGTAAGAAAGATTTGGAAAGAATGTTCCAACACTCCAAAAATTTGCAATTCAAATCCTCTCTCTTACGACTAGTGTTTCTGGATGTGAACGCAATTGGAGCACTTTTGAACAAGTATGAATTTAAAAAACTTAATATATTATTTTTAAGTACTTTATTTATCATCATGCTCATATAACAATTCACAATTTTGTTAAAGGTGCATTCAAAAAAAAATATCGCTTAGAATAAGAACACATATTCTCTCGTGTACGTCATGTACAATATTAAACTTAAAGAGAGAAATATTCGGAGGAAGAGAATGAATTTGGATCCAATTTTGATTGATGAGACGACACCAGATGATGAATGGCTAGTTGAGAGTAAAGAGCCTTGTCTCCCAGAAAATCTTGGATTACTAAATGAGCCTACTGATGATGATTCAGCTCCAAGAACGAATGATTTCTTAGAAGTCACTGCAATTAATAGTAATCAAAACGTTTTTTCATCCATTGTGGATAAGAGAGACAAGCAAGATGAAACTGAAACCCCAGCAAAGAAATGAAGGGTCGATACTTATTTTAAGTTATCCAATTTTAACAATTTAATATTCTTAAATGAATACTCTACTATCATGATTTGAGTATCTAATAACATCTTAATTTGTATATTTCTTGTGTAGTATCTTCTTCGGATAAAGGAAAAGCAATTGATGATACTTTTGATGAGACGGGGGATAATATCAATCCGGAAGATGCAAATTATATTCTGGAGGAGGATGATCTTGTTATTGTAGATTAGATGAAGGAAAAATAATATTTTGTTGCGTATGATTTAAAAAATTATTGTGATATTTGTTATGAAATTTTATAATTTTTCTAAGCCTTTACATTGATTTTACAGTTATTTATATGATTTTTTAGATTTATTTACTTATTTATAAAAATTATTAAATACAGTTTTATATTTATTTTAATTAATCAAAATTAAAATTGCGTAACCGCGTTACGTTATTTGCTACATAACCTAACAAAAAAAACGTTACGTTAACATTATCGTTATTTTCAACGTTGATTTCAAAAGCTAGTTAACATTGATCGACCTACCAGCAAGATATGGTAAAAGACAATTTTAAAATGCAGCTTTGAGTAATGAAGTATAGCTTATTCTTTAAGAATATGCTATTACAGTTTTTTTTTTTTTTTTTTTACCAAAAAAGCAAAAATATTGAAGTTAAAATGGCTCCAGTAAAAAAAAAGATACATGCAAAATCAAAGAGAACTTAAATGAATGATAAATTTTAATTTCTTATTATAAGCAGGTAGATCATTGCATACCTTTGTGCATTATCTTGTAAAAATGATCTCCGATAAAGCTGAATGACATTGCTATATCTATACCTCACTTCTTCCTCTAACTCAGAATCCCTCTGACCCATTCTGTCCATCTGCACTAAGTAAACCATGACATGCAATTTACTTGGTACATTCTAACATCAGTACAAATGAAAGGGGAAAAAAAGAACAAGCCCAGAAACAGCATATCTAGCATGCATAACATAGCGAGAACTTTTATATATTATCAAATCGGATGAAAGATAAGCTTTTTCTGCGTAAGCTTATTACATATACACTGATCATATTCAGTGATTGACATATAAAAAGAGTATCAAATTTCTAACCTATTAAGCTTGAAGTGGTACATACCAGTAAGGCACATACGCTACCTTCGAGGGCACCCGCATGCCAGAAAACATCGTTAGTTAGCCTGGCAAGTTCTATTGCAGTAGAATAATGAGCATTTGCATCAACAGGTGATCCAGCCAACAAACAATAGTCCCCTATAGTTTTTTGCGCTCGACCAAGCCTTCTTTTCTTGGCTTTAATCACCTGGAGATTCATAAAATTAGAAATTAATTTACACTTCATGTATGATTCAGATGAGAATAAGAAGAAATGTTAAACTCTCAGAACACCTAAAGAATAAACCTCCTCTGAGCCGAGACTAGCTTGAGAATCTAAGGGCGTCTTCAAAATGGTTCCTGCAGATTCTGCACGAAGCACCCATTTCTCGAACTCCATCAATAATGTAGCTGCAAGATCTTGCACCATAGTGAGCATATGGAGTTCCTGTGCCTTTGAATCAGAAGGAGGAAACAATATAATATTGTTGTCCTTCTTACGGACCTCCTGTAACTATCTCCAATGACAAAAAAATTGTACATAAGTGTAACATTTAAACTATACATATATATCAGTAACAGTTCACAATGAAATTATAAAGAGAGCCTTTTTAGAAAGTTAAAGAATGACAGCCTCGGGAGAGTAACAGATAAAGTAACTGTTGCCAGCAAGATAAAAATAACTGTAAAATAAAATTGTCCTTGAAAGTATACATCTTCCTTTAGAGAGAATGCATTTTACTGAGATATTATATTATATAAACAAATAATGCAAACACGATTACAAGATTTGTCATGCCAACGGACAGTGTGAGGAATTATGTGCCAAAAATTTTGACGATGTAAAATGTTACAAACTTATATTTTATATTTGTTATGTTAATTCTAAATGTTCATTTCCTATAAACTCACAAGAAATTATATTATATAAACAAATAATGCAAACACGATTACAAGATTTGTCATGCCAACGGACAGTGTGAGGAATTATGTGCCAAAAATTTTGACGATGTAAAATGTTACAAACTTATATTTTATATTTGTTATGTTAATTCTAAACGTTCATTTCCTATAAACTCACAAGAAGAAGCATGTCACATGCAAACAAGGTAGATATGCCATAAATTTTGGAAGATTAAGGTAAACATAATAATGTTAACAAAGCTTGAAAGCTCACTTCCATATTCAGTTTCAGAAATTTCAATGGTTTATGACCTATGATTGGCTTCAGATGGTTTAGGATAGAGATTTGGGAATCTCAGTTTCAGAAGTTTTGGCATATAAAATTTAAAAATAATTTTACAATTGAATAAAGTGTTTTCTGAATTGATGACTTTTCACAACTTTACTGTTATTTTTTCTTCTAAGCTAATAATTCTCCACATACTCACACATCATGGACCATAGGGTCATGTTGTCATGCCAATACCATAACCCGTCATGATCCTCTCTCATTCACTTTCCTTGCCACCCATCTCATTCTCTCCTACAACTAAGCCCTTGCTATAGTTGAATCTTTTGTTGTTAAAGCTCCTTCATAGTGTTGCTAGAGAGACAGGACTAGACAAAATGCTGACTCATTTTTGGATCAGTCCCCCAACGAACTGATACAAAATGGCCAGAAAGTATCAGTTTCAGGCCAAAATAGAAAGCAAGATACTTCATAATGTTAATAATTAAATTCAGTAAAATTAATTACAATAATAATTATGTCAGAGTCAACAAAGTAGTCTATCTATGTCAAACTACTGGAAGAAATTGATAAGGTTCGGTGGAAGTACCCAAAATCTAACAATTAAAAAATAATAATTCTCCCTCTATATTGAAAAAACTTGAATTTTTATTTTAAAGGATTCCAAATATTCAATAAGCTATGGTTTGGTCAATGTCCACTTCGATGCAGTTCACACAATGTCAACATGGAAAATTGATTACAGGAGCCTGATGTACTAACCTCAACTTCCCATAAAATTAGATCGTGACCAAGATGATTAAAAATTTGAAAAGTGGTTTTACTGAACATTATATGCAGATATTTGGTGATTGTATTGATAATAGGGTCATTTTAGATTGGTTAAAGCTTTATCCTAACAGTAGTAATAATTTGAAGGAGTTAGAAAATCCTTTTATTGAGGAAGAGATTAAAAAAGCTGTTTTTTCTATGAAGACTGACGTGCTCCTAGCCAGGCAGTTTTTCAGCTTTATTTTTTCAGAAATTTTAGAAGGAAGTTAAAGAAGAATTAAAAGATATCATGATTGAATTCTAGTTGATCCAATTATGCATATGTGATCTTAAATCCAAGAAATCTAATGCCAATAGTGTTTCTGATTTCAGACCAATAAGTTTACTCAATATGATTTATAGGATCACTACTAAAACTCTTATTATTAGATTGAGTTTTATTTTGGATACATTGGTTGACTGACAGTTCTCAAACGAGTTTTATTGATGAAAGATATATACTAGATGGTGTCGTTGTTGCACAAGAAGTAATGTCTGCATGGGTTAGAAAAAAAAAAAAAAGACATAATGGTGCTTTGCTTAAGCTAGATTTTGCTAAAGCTTATGATATGGCTGATTGAAGATTCATCTTTGATACATTGAAGGCTAGAGGTTTTGGTGATAGATGGATTCGCTAGATCAAACTAGATTTGATTGGTGGAAAGTTTCAAATTCTTCTTAATGATATATGTGGTAACATGATCACTTCAAAAAGAGGCTTAAGGCAGTGTGATCCTCTATCACCTCTTTTATTTGTTTTGGCAGTAGATACTTTTACTAAGATGTTAGTCTTGGCAGATAATAATGGTCTATTGACTAAACTATCTGCTTTTAATTTTACTGGGAGATTGAGTTTGCAATATGCTGATGATACCTTACTATTTGTTAATACTAATTTGGCTACTATTAGAGCTTTGAAGATTTTATTATATGTGTTTGAATTGGCTTCTGGATTAAAAATCAATTCTAATAAAAGTTTTATATATTAATTAGGTGATGATACTGAAAGGATTGATCTAGTTGCCAATATGCATAATTGTCATAAAGGGGAGTTTCCTTTGTTATATTTAGGAGTTCCTATTAGACCCACTAAACTGAAACATGATTGGAAAGGAGCTTGTTTATCTAGAGGTGGAAGATTGATAAAATTGATAGAAGATTGGCTGGTTGGAAAGGAGTTTGTTCATCTAGAGGTGGAAGATTTACTCCGGCTAATTCAGTTTTATCGGCCAGGTTATAATATTGCATGTCACTTTAGTAATGACCAGTTTGGATGAAGAAAAAGATTGATCACATCTGATGTTTTTTCTTTTTTGGAAGGGTGACAAAAATTGTAGAGGATTCCACTGTTTGGTTAAATGGGATGACGTTTGTAGACCAAAAAAAGTATGGGGGGTTTTAGGTATTATTAATCTTCATCATATGAATTCTGCCTTGCTGGTTAAATGGTTATGGAGATCTAATCAACTTCCTGATCTTTTATGGTGTAGAATTGTTAGACCTCAATACTATCATAATAAGTCCTTTAGAAGTATTTCTTGTAAGGAGAATGGAGTCTCTAACTCCGCCAATGCTATGCACTGCATGTCCCAAACCAGGATAAATGAGGAGGGTTATGCTAGGTCAGTGACACCCAACGTAAAACATTGTCACATATTATGACATGAGCCAAAATATGAATTTCATTGGGGCGTTCCCTACTGAGCGACGATCTATATCGGAGCCCGGATGTAATAAAAAATGTGTGAGGGTTGCTAGGTCGTCACCCAGAAGAGACGCGCCACATCGGCGCTCGGATGTGGTGTCAAATATAAGAGCGTTCCCACATTTTAATGAGCGGGTGGGGATAAATAAGTTAGCTCATGAACATAAATTTCGGTTAGTATCATGAAATATAGGTTCGTTTACAGGTAAATTAGCAGAGTTAGTTGATGTTATGATTAGAAGGTTAATATTTTGTGCGTGCAGGAGACTAAGTGGGTAGGTGAGAAAGGTAAAGTCATAAAACCTTGGGGTTATAAATTTTGGTATACAGGTAGAGATAAAAATCATAATGGGGTAGGTGTGATCATAGATAAGCAATTACTTGAGAATATAGTGGAGGTTAGGAGGAAGAATGATAGAATTTTATTAGTTAAACTTATTTTAAATGGAGAGATTTTTAATATCATTAGCGCCTATACACCACAAGTAAGACCTGATGAATCCAGTAAACATCAATTTTGGAAGGATCTAGATGAAATAGTACAAAAAATACCCGCTAGAGAAAAACTATTTATTGGTGGTGATCTCAATGGGCATGTACAAAGTAGTCGTAATGGGTTTGATAATATACATGGAGGATTTGATTTTGGAGAAAGAAATAAAGCAGGTAACTCAATTCTAGATTTTGTTTTGTCTTATGATTTAATTTTAGTGAATACTTAGTTTAAAAAGAAATTTTCTCACTTAGTTACTTTTAAAAGTAGATCGAATGCAAGTCAAATAGATTTCTTTTTAACTAGGAGGGTAGATAGAGCTAGTTGTATCGATTGTAAGGTAGCGTCAGGTGAAAGTGTAGTTACCAAACATAAACTCTTAGTTTTAGATATTCAGATTAGATAGAAACTTAGAAAGATTAAGTGTAAATTAGATCCTAAAATTAAGTGGTGACGATTAAAAAGTAATCAAAAAGTTTTTTGTAGATAGAGTAGTACAAGAAGCAGATTGGAGGGACCATAATAATCCTAATGTAACATGGAACAAAATAGCTAGCTGCATTAAAAAAATAGCTAAATATATATCCAATGAGTCGAGGACGGTGCTCCACCATGTAAGAATACATCATGGTGAAATGAAGAGGTAAAAAATGCTATTAAGATCAAGCGAGACCTTTTTAGAGATTTGAAGAAGAAGAATAATAATAATGGAATAAGTTTTGAGAAGTATAAATTAGCAAAGGAGGCTAAGAAAACTGTTCGGGATGCAAAAACTAAATTATATAAATAAGTGTACGAGAAGTTGGATAATAAAAGGAAGAAAATGATATATATAGAATTGCTCGAATAAGAGAGAGAAAGTCTAAAGACTTATGTACTGTAAAGTGTATCAAAAATAAGGATCAGACGGTTCTAGTTTGAGACGAAGAGATTAAAGAAATATGAAAAAATTATTTTGATAGATTATATAATGGTAGTTTTACTCAAAATTTGAAAAATCTTACTATTCAATGTGAGGATATGAATCGTAGTTTTATGTGCAGAATTAAAGAGTTTAAAGTAAAAGAGATTTTGAAGATGATGAAATCAAGAAAATCTGTTGGTCCAGATGAGATTCCTATAGAGACATAGAGATACTTAGGAGGGATTGGTGTGAGGTGGCTAACAGATCTTTTTAACAAGATTTGGAAAATTAAGAAAATGCCAAATGAATGGAGGAAGAGTCTCTTAGTACTTTTGTATAAGAACAATGGCGACATTCAGAGTTGTTCTAACTATCGGAGAATAAAACTCATGTGTCACACTATGAAACTTTGGAAAAGAGTAATTGAATATAGAGTGCAACAAACTGTTAAAATATCGAAGAACCAGTTTGGATTTATGCCGGGACGATCGACGACGAAAACTATTCATTTACTTCGTCAACTTATAGAGCGATTCCGAGAGAAAAATAGAGATTTGCATATGGTATTTATTAACTTAGAGAAAATCTATGATAAGGTTTCACGAGAGATATTTTGGTGGACACTGATGAATAAAAGAGTTCTCATTAAATATATCGACATAATTAAAAACATGTATGATGGAGTAGTGGCCAATGTCAGAATATAAAGTGGTTTAACAAGTGATTTTTCTATCACAATTGGATTGTATCAAAGATCTGCATTGAGCCCATTCTTATTTGCTATAGTGATAGATGAGCTAACTAAAACAATTCAGAATGAGATACCTTAGTGTATACTATTTGTTGATGATATTGTCTTAGTTGATGAGACAAGAATAGGGGTAAATGCCAAATTAGAGTTATGATATCATACATTAGAATCTAGAGGTTTTAAATTGAGTAGATCTAAAACAGAGTATATGGAGTGTAAATTTAGTAAACGACAGACCATAGACTATAATATTGTAAAACTGGATAGGCAAGAGATACAAATGAGTAGTCAGTTTAGATATTTGGGTTCTATTATTCAGAATGATAGAGATATAGATAATGATGTTAACCATAGGATACAAATTGGCTGGTTGAAATGGAGGATGGCAACGAGAGTTTTATGCAACCGTAACATTCCGTTAAAATTGAAAGGAAAATTTTATAGGACTGTTATTAGGCCAGTTTTATTATATGGCACGGAATATTGGGCTATAAAGAAACGTCATTCATAGAAAATAAGTGTAGCAGAGATGTGCATGCTCCATTGGATGTGCGGCAACACTAGGAGAAATAAAGTGAGAAATGAAGATATTCGTGCTAAGATAGGTGTAACTCCCATCGATGAGAAAATGCGAGAAAATCGCTTACGATGGTTTGGTCATGTGCAACATAGGCCTACAAGTGTACCAGTTCGAATAGGGGAGTTTATCAATGTAGAACAAGTTAAAAAAAAACGAAGGGAAGACCGAAGAAAATATAGATGGAGGTGATACGCAAAAATATGGAGTCTAGAGGTTTAAATAAGGAGATATTACTTGATAGAAATGAATGGAGAAGGAATATCAAAGTGATCGATCCGACATGATTCGTTTTTGTTCATGTAGCCTACCCCAATCACTTGGGATAAAAGGCTTAGTTGTTGTTGTTGCTGTAGAATGGAGTCTCTCATCTTTGGAAAGGTATTTTACACTAATTGGATTTCTTTCTTAGACATTCTAAGGTTGTTATTGGCAATGGTGCTGATACAAATATTTGACAAGATACTTGGTGACTTGATGCTGCTTTAAAAGATAGATTTCTTTTAATATATGAGTTGGCTTGTGATAAAAATGAAAGAATTATTGATATGGGGAGATGGGATGAGAATGGTTGGAAATGGATTCTTCATTTCAGAAGAAATCTTACTAGGGAGTTAATTAATCAAGTAGATGATTTGTATTCTATTATTAATTCTCAGTCTATTACTCATCTTTTTAATAAAAGAGTTTCCATTGATTCTCAAGATTTTTTCAAAGTGAAAAATTGTTATATGGAGACTTTTGGCTGTATGGTGACAATTCATTAATTTTATCTGGTCATTGTTTATTCCATTGCAGATCAAAATTCTGGGATGGTTGATTTTATTAAAAAGAATTCACACTAAGGATAATTTGGCAAAGAAAGGTGTGTGCAATGAAGATTTAAAATGTGTATTATGTTTGGTGGAGGAGAAAAACACTGATCGTGTTTTTTATATTGTCGGTATGCCAGAAGCTTATGGAGGAATATTATTCATAATTTACAAATAAGATCCTTACCTTCCCATGTCAATGATCGATTTTCTAGTTGGAGGAATGTGAATATTAATAAAAATGTCAGAATTGAATGGGATCTACCAGTTCTGGCCATTTTGTTGTTTGTTTGGTATGAAGGAATCAAAAAAATTTTGAGCATAAACAAAAGAGTTCTTTATCTTTATTAATTTCAATTAACTCTTTTATCAACTTTTGCCTCAGAATTTACCTCAAAAAAGTGGGTTAAATTTCTTAATTCCATAGGTCCTAACTCCTAAGGGAGTTGCTGGATGCTTAGCCATTGAAGCTGCTGCTGCTGCATGCTCTCCTTAGAATAATTCAAGCCCATTGAACTCTAGTGTTGGGAATGATGTGGCAGCGGTGATTGATGAATATTCAAACATTCAATGAAAAAACTCTCTTTTTTGGTTAATATGTTGTAAACTCTATCTCATTTTACTGACTGTAGTTGTAATAGTTGATTAGGAGTTTTTTGGCTTGTACTGACCTATTCGGTCATGTTTTTGGATATTAAATGCTATGAATGGAGTATTGGCTGGAGAGTTATCCCCATCCTTTTTTCTCAAAAAAAAAAATAATGATGAAAAGTGATCAAATTTGGCTACATTCTTTTTCGAGAGAAATGGAGTCTGACATTCAAAAGCCCCAGCCTATTTATCATACTTCTAAAAATATATGCACCACCTATGACCACCTGATACAAGATAATCAAAAAGGCAAAAAGGTGGTGAAGGCTTTGGACAATAAGTCGATCAGCCAAAGAAAACAAAATCAGCATCCAAAAAAACCCCACCCGACAGGAACTAGCCACATAATTACAATACAAAACAAAGTTCAGCCAAGCCCTCACAAGAAACCAAAGGATGACATATCAGTTGATTCCGTCCAGAAGAATAATGTCCATGCTCTCCCAGGTCTTGGATCTCAATGTTGCCATCTCAAAAGGCCTAGAAGAGTCAGCATGACTACTCATGGAATCTTTAGCTACCACCGGATCGTAATCAATTCCCTCCCTATGTTGGCATTAGTATCCCCTCTATGATGTACTAGATCCTCTTATCATTCACAGCATCCTCCCAGCAGCTCCTCTAGCCCCATTGCCACTGCAATAAGTCCATTTCTCAGATAAATTATCTTGCCAAAAAGTAACAAATGAGTTAATTATACAAAGAATGGTTAACTGTGCCTACTCTTTTGCTGGAAAATTCTTCAATTCCATTCTATCCGTGGCATCCATATAATGACCATCGCACAAGATCCCCCTCAGGAATAAATGACTAAGGAACATGGCTATCTCTCCAACCAGTCAATAAATAAATCAAGATTCGTTATGAGCAGAAATCCTTATATTATGCTCGACAGACCGTCAAATAGGTGTTATATAGGAACACAGCAGAAGAGAAAGAGTTCAACTCTTTTCCTGATCATCACATAGAGCAGAATTATAAGCGTTGTGACCTCCTTTCCAAGATAAAACTTCTCTTGAAATAAATCTGGATTTGAAGGCCAAGTACAGAAGAAACTTGACAATTAACGGAGCAGGCACTTCACTGATATAGATGAAAAGGACTTTGAACGCACATTATTCTGCAGATTATATAAGGTCTTCACAGTACATTCACCCCCAGATAGCCATTTCTAGATCCTCATCTCCCGTTTAGTAGGGACCACATGCTTCAACTTTCTGATCATATGTTCAGACTGAGTGACTAATCTTCTATCATAAGTTCATTCTAAACCCAATCTGCCATATCCAAGTCCCAACAACAACAATAACAACTAAGCCTTTTACCCAAGTACTTGGGGTAGGTTACATGAACTAAAAGAGAATCATGTCAGATCGATCACGTTAATAATCTTTCTCCATTCATTCCTATCAAATAATATCTCATCATTTAAACGCCTAAAATCCATATCTTTTCATATTACCTTTGATCTTCATTTCGCTCTTTTAACTTGTCCTACATTGATTAGCTCCCCTCGTCGAACTTGTGCATTTATAGGTCTACATTGTACGTGACCAAACCATCATAAGCGATTTTCTCACATCTTCTCATTGATGAGAGCTACATCTATTTTAGCACAAGTATCTTCATTTCTCACTTTATCTCTCCTAATATTGCTACATATCCAACGAAGCATACACATCTCTATTACACTTATTTTTTGTGAATGACGTTTCTTTATAGCCCAACATTCCGTGTCATATAATAAAACTAGCCTAATAGCAATCCTATAAAAATTTTCCTTTAGCCTAAACGAAATATTACAGTCACATAAAACTCCCGTTGCACTCCTCTATTTGAACCAACCAGCTTGTATTCTATGATTGACATCACTATCAATCTCTCCAGCATTCTAAATAATAGAATCCAAATACCTAAACTGACTACTCATTTGTATCTCTTACCCGTCCAGTATTACAACACCATAATCTAGGGTCCATCATTTACTAAATTTATACTCCATATATTCTGTTTTAAACCTACTCAATTTAAAACCTCTATACTCTAATGTGTGCCTTCATAACTCTAACTTGGTATTCATCTCTGCTCTTGTCTCATCAACTAAGACAATATCATCTGCAAATAACATACACTAAAATATCTCATCCTAAATAGCTCTAATAAGCTCATCCATCACTATATCAAATAAAAACAGGCTCAATACAGATCCTTGATGCAATCCAATTGTGATAGCAATCACTCGTTAGACCACCACATGTTATAACATTGACCACTATTCCATCATATATATCCTTAATTATGATAATATACTTGATGGAGACTTTTTTCTTCATCAATGCCCACCAAAACACCTCTCATGGTATCTTATCATAGGTTTTCTCTAAATCAATAAATACCATATGCAAATCTCTATTTCTCTCTCGGAATTACTCTAAAAGTTGACGAAATAAATGAATAGTTTCTGTCGTTGATCGCCTCAGCATGAATCCAAATTGATTCTCCAATATTTTAATAGTCTGCTTCAATCTATGTTCAATTACTCTTTCCCAAAATTTCATAGTATGACACCAAAGTTTCATAGAATAACACAAATTTTATTCCACGATAGTTAAAACAACTCTAAATATCACCTTTATTCTTATATAGAAATACTTGGATACTCTTTTCCATTCATTTTAGTATTTTTTAATTTGCCAAATCTTGTTAAAAAGATCTGTCAGCCACCTCACACCCATCTCTCCTATGTATTTCGATAACTTTATAGGAATCTCATTTGGACTAATAGCTTTTCTTAATTTCATTCCCATCAAAACATCTTTTACATCAGATTCTTTAATTCAGCGCATAAAGCTACGATTCGTATCCTCACACGACCAAATCCAAATCCCATTAACCAAATTATCAAGAGGTTGTACATTGGCATACTTGAGCAGAGTCAGCTCAAAAAGATCAGGATAGAGATATTCAAGAGGCTGTCAAAACTCTCTGTCTAGCCACTAGCCAGAAAGCAAAGGAAGATCATAAGGGTGTACAGAGAAAAGATTCCAAAGCTAAGGGTGTACAGAGAAAAGATTCCAAAGCCTTCAACTCACTCTCTAAAAATGTAATATTATTTGACCATATTCTTGATCCCAAATTCTCCTATTTCTAGAAGACTGCTACCAAATCATTTGGCACCAAAGCAAATAATATTTATGAAAATACTCCCATAATCACTTGATAAAGCAAAATTTGTATCCATAAGATTAAGAGCCCCGACCACCTTGCTTCTTATCCTTAAAAACTTCCTCCCAATTCATTAGACATGCACTGCTTGTATTTTTTTTAACCCCTCCAGAGAAAAAGTCTCCTAATTTTGTGTATGCTATTTTATAACCACAGAAGGAAGATAATAAAAAAGACAAAGTAGGCAGGCATAGTAGTCAATGCAAAGTTAACTGAAGTCAAGCAATCGCATCCAGTCAAACCAGACCAATTGCCAGCCTCCTATCCACTTTTATTTATCATAGGCTAACACTTTGCATACAATAGCTAAAAAAGATCTCATAGGAATCCCCAAATATACATATACAATAGGGAAGGAGCATTTCTGACAACTCATTATATTCACAGTCTACCAAGATGTATAGTCAGAGGCAAAGCTCCAGAAGAATTAACCTCAGTCCAGAAGCATGTTTAAATCCATATAAAAGGAACTTCGAAGTTATCAAATAATATTTTCAATCGATCTTACAAAACAGCAAAGTCACATATTAAACGCTTAAATCATTAGGCTAAAACTCTCTAGCTCAACCCACCAATACACAATGTTCCGCTGCAAGACCTATCATTCTAGGAAGCATGTTGCTACCAAACAAATGGATGAGGTAAGAAGGACCACTATCTCCACTTAGATCCAAATCCCCTAACAGCAACAACTTCCATCAAAAGTCCAATTAAGCATATCATATGCTTCAGCAAAGTCTAAGACTCTAACTATATAATTCCCCACCAGAGAAGTTTATGCTTCTGTTAAAAGCTTCTAGAATACTAGATATCACTTCCTCAGCTGAAGTACGCCCATCAAGAATAAACATCCCCTTAATGAAGTCAAAGGCAACTTTATCAATCAACAAATCCAGTTTAGAATTTAGGGGGTATTTGGATAGATGAGAGTGACCTGAAAGTCAAAAAGCGACTCCTTTTACTAATGGATCCATCATCCTACCAAGTAGGAGAAAAAAACTTGTATGCAAGATCAAAGAAAATGACATAATATATTAATTTATTTATGGTAACCTTTTAAGTTCTCTCCCTCTTTACATTAACCAATTCCCTAATTTAGACATTTAGCTTCACTTTCTCACTTTCATCCACGACTAGAGAGGAAGTTATTTTTGAAAGTGATCTTTCTGCGTGGCGAAAGTAACTTTCCCACTTTTAAATGTTACTTTCTTCAAAATAAATACTTGGAGTGGTTGAAAGTGTTTCACCTTCACACTTTCTTCTTCACTCCCATCTAGCCAAACACTCTCTTAGCCTATTTCTTAAAACCTTAGTAACTATTTTAAAAACCACCTTCAAAAGACTAATGGACAAGGCTTCAAAGATCAACATATACCGATATATATCGCATATATCATATCCAATGTTTTAAATATCGGCCACAATATCGACATTGTGGCCGATATTGCATTTTTTTAATATAAAACACAATGATATATGAAGTTTCAAAGAATATATCAATTTCAGAAATATTGTACTGCAAAATTGGGTTCAAGCCGATATTGCGGCTAATATATCGGATCCTAAATTGTAGCCGATTTTTTTATTCAGTTTTTACATTGGGTCCAAATTTTTTGCTTCAGTTTTTACTTGAGTTTTGAAACTTGCCTAGAGTTCCATTTATTTTGCTTCAAGATTTGGCTTCAGTTTTGATTTTTTTTCCTCACTATTTTTTGCTTCAGTTTTGTTTTTTTTCTCACTGTTTTTTTGCTTTTTTTTTTTTTTTTTCACTGTTTTTTGCTTCAGCTTTGATTTTTTTCCTCACTATTCGTTATTTTTTGCTTCAGTTTTGATTTTTTTTTTCTCACTACTTTTGTAATCTATGTACTGCATATAAGAATAGAAGAAATTTTTCTCCTCGCTGTTTTCACTTTAGTTTAGATTTTTTGCTTCAGTTTTTGCTTGGTAATTGTTCTAATTTTCTATTGAAAAGGAAACTATCAACCATATTATTACAATTTCTTTTGTCTAGTGTTCATTTTATATTGTCGTTGATATATAATACAAACCCTAATTTTTTTGGTAAGGGAATCATACGATACTTTATGTAGCTTTTTATGATGTATATGCATGAATTACCTTATTCATATTTATTTTCTATAATTTATGTATGTATATTTACATTCTGATATTCACATTCGATATTTGAAAAATATCCCTGATATTTCCCCAATAACGATAACCACTACAAAATTTTTCAATTCGATATATCCGCAATAGCTGATATTTAAAACCTTGATCATATCAGATTTTCAGGTACCATATACACAATAGTCAGTATGATATTGGTCTAAAATTTATGCTATCTATAGTCTGATATGTCCGATATTACTGATTTTGATATCATATATGATCGACCAATATGGACATGAATCTAGTATTTTACACTTTGCTAATAGATCTATGGTATAAGACTTTGGAAGCTCCTTCACTTTTAGGTATCAATACCAAATACTAGTAGGTTAAATCCCTGAATATCTAAAACCCTTTTATAGAGCTCATTAATTAAAGCCAGGATTCCCCTTTAAGTATTAGTCAAAATCTCTTGAAGAAAAAAGTGGAGAGTTCTAGAAAGCACATATATAACACGAATACAGCAGGGACACAAGACACAGCATTTTGGGAAGAAGAAAAAAGGAGAACGAGCACGGCAATGGTACAAGAAAATATATAAATATAAATATATTTTTTTTCTATTATTAACATAATAATTTTACAACCCAAATATTCAAAAGAAAGTTCACACACCAAAAATAACAAAAAAAAAAACATAAATAAAAAAATCCATTAAGTGTCTATATGTTACATACATTAAAATTTAATAAATTATCTAAACCTGTAAACAAATGTTGCATCGCCATGAAAAAATTACAAATGGGTTTTTCTATTGGAAATTTTTTCTAGTTAATTACAAGTTTATTACCACCACGTCTATGGTATTTCTATCCCCACCTGGTGCTTGTCTTTTCTCTTTTTTATTGGACATGCCAAATGGCGTATCCGATACAGTTTTTGCCCTGTCTGTGGCATGTCCAGTTGTCCACTTAGGACACGTGTTCTACAGGAATACACACCCCAACTGTCATGTTTGTGCTTCCTAGGAAGAGTTTGTCCTTTGGAATAAGTATTTTTTCTTTTATCAAGACTCTTTCCTACCAAAGGGGTCTTGAAGGTTAGTTTCTTAATTGCATGAGCTTTAGATTGCACAATAAAGAAAACAAGCGCATCAATCTACTATTATGCTATCAAAGTTCTATAGCAGCCTACTTGTTCATGACATCAATAGGCCATGGGTTAGTACCAAATATTGGAGAGTCAATGTATGGTTGACCACATAATATAATAGTTTAAAAAAAATAATGAAGCTTTCTTTATTTGGAGTCGCCTTTTACAATCAATTCCATTATAATTACAAAAATACTTACATAACAAGTTCCACCAACATATGAAGCACAGACACTTCAGTCATAAAGCCAAATCTATATATAACCATGTATTATATATATTTTTCGAATTTAGAGTGTTGACATGTAGTGTCTATGTGGACATTGATGGGTCTATGCATCATAGCTACCAACAACATAAAGCATTTCTCTAGGACCATCTGCATAGCACTTCCGTCAATGTTCCAATTAGTTCCAATAATTTAACTTAAAATTCACGTACAAAACAATTTCAAATTTGTCATAATATTCATCTCACTCGGTCAACTAACGCATCCTATAGATATGAATAATACCTTGCAACACAATCCACCAACTCACTAATAACCACTACTAGTATATTACCCTTCAAGGTTTTTGAAGAGATAATCTGAACTTCACTTTTTAGAAAAATAGCAATCTGACTACCTGTAAAATTGTTTACATTACTTTCCTGTTAAACATTCCAAAACTTTAGTAAAACACAAACATCTAGCAAGCTCCATTTCAAGCACTTCAAACATCATCAATTTAAAATGACATAATACAATGCAACAACAAATCATCATTAGAGCAATTAGATCAAGACTTCAACTTCAATGCCAACAATTACAATTAGCTATATACGAGGTTTTGTAAGTCATGATCTTACAAGCATTCTAAAACTAAGAAATTTTGGCAAACTTTATCTTAAAAGTAGTTAAAATATAGTAATTGGTTGTGTTGTTTGCTGCTCTTGGATGAAGATTCATATTACAGCCCAAAAAATGAGAAAAATTGCGCATTTCGTCTTGAAGTCAGATTTTTGAAAAATATTAGGAATATTTAAAGTTTCATCAAAATTCTGAAATTTGTGTCAAAAATCCCAAAATCCAAGCAACAGTCTCAGCTAGTTCCCAATTTCAACAACGCACTAATGCCTTGCAGAGTCAAGTACCAGTTCAGTCCAAATCAAATCACATATCAAAATTACAATTTGAAATCAAGGCTCACCTGAGCATCGCTAGGACAGAAAGCGAAGCACCGTGTATCGAGCGCCGCGCCGTACCCCTTACAAGCAGTGGCGAACTGCTCGACGACAAGATCGAGATCCGGCGAGCTAGGGCAATGGCAGATCCCGATGACGGCGAGGATCTTGCGATTGGACTGAAAGTCCTCCCACGGGCTCGCCGGAGCGCCTCCGATGACGTACTTGAACTTTAGGGTTCCGGTGTCCCAGGGCTGGTGGGAGAAAGGGCTCTTCTGGAGCTCGGTGTAGAAGGAGGAGATGGATGACTGGTCCACCCGCACGTGCCGCGTCAGCATGGCGATGTAGTTTCGCAGCGCCGGCGGGGGGATCGGGCCCCCGACAGGGAGGACGGCTATGCGGATCATGGATCCGCTTTCCATGCACATGTCCGGCTCCATTACTGGGGTTGGTGGGAGAGAGGGATCGGGGGAGATGGAAAAGGGTTGGGGGCAGGGAGAGGGGTTATTGGGGGAAACTCTATTTGAGCACATAACTTTGATTAGTGAGCCCACCTCTTCCATGAGTTATAAAAAATTATAAATTTGCAATTATTTTTGTGATCATTTATTTTTTTCCTTTCTTTCTTTCTGGTTACTCGAACAATGTTACATCCGTCACTATTTTTTGAATTAAATAATTAATTCCAAACTGGGAAAGATGGGCTCAGTGAGTAAAATAGTGTGCTCAAATAGAATTCCCCTAGTTAATCGACAAAAAATTATTCTAATACCTTAGTTATGGGAATAATTTTAATTTACGTCCAACACATAATATCACTATAAATTAGAGAGTAATTTCTAAATTTTAACCACAGTTTTTTTTACTATTTTTGTCACATTCTATTTATAATAGTTGATCATCTAAAAGCAATCTAAATTAGCTCTACGAAATGATCATGAAGTCAAGCAATAGGATCATCTCTATTTTTTGGGGAAAAAAATTAAGTATAAAATTATCTTAATTCTCACTAACTACAGCCAAAAAAGAAAATATGATTCTCCTTGTTGAAGATGTGAGACTCCTTCATGAATTAGCACAATGAGTCCAAACTAATTCTCTATATTGTTGTTATGGAATTAGTTTGTATTCTTTTTTGAAATTCACTTTTTTTAACATCCAATACATAGAGGGCTATTTGCCGAATCTTTTAATTGTAAACACATAACAAGAATAAATAAATAAGTAAAATGGCCAAGATAAAAGTGATGCCATTTGGTTCTAATTCTTGCAAAAGAGAAATAGTGAAGTGAACTAGCTTTGAAGTCTTATTCGGTCTCTCTCTCTTTTTTTTTTTGTTAGATATGACTACATTCTTCTTTTATTGTTAATAACCATATCCATACCCGTTGTTGATATTACACTTGAATTACCAAACTCTTGTCAAGAAATTTAATGATAAAAATCAAAAGAAATATGACTCAATACATAAACAACGGTTTATCAAGGGAATGATACAATAATGTTATGCTTGGTAATTAGAGTGGGGGAGTAGGAGTCAAGGTTGCTAACTACTTGTAGGGTAAGGGTGCTATTGTGTTGTATCAAGATTTGTGGATTTAAAATTAGAGTAAGAGGCAGTTTTCTTACCCCCACCTTTTCCTCAAAAGTTAAATGCTTTTCTACGTAAAACCATTCGTAAGAGAGGAATTTTCTATTATAATTGGAAAAAGAAAAAATCGATAAATAGAATCGCTGGGAAAATATTTTACAAACACGATCAATCCAAACATATCAAGTTTGAATTCAGTCATTGAGAGAATCCAGACTTGGCAAGTCCATAATCTAGACTTTCCAAGACTGAATTCCCTCCCTGATGGTCAGAATCGGACTTGGCAAGTTTCGATCCTTTCCAAAAACGAATCTGAATTTATCAAGTCCGGATTCCTAACAGTATGCATGTTATATGTGCATAGCACACATACCTCTCTCTCGCTCTCTCTTACTCATCCCTTCTCTTGCTCTCTCCAACCCAACCCCTCTCTAACCAAATCCTCTCTCTCTCTCTCCAACTCATCTCATCTCTATTTTGCTCTCTCTAACTCAATGCCTCCAATTTATGTTCCATTTGATCTAAATTCTTCAATCCCTCTCGCTCTATTCACTCCCTCCCTGACAGTCCTCATGTATATCCCTCTCTAGCTCCTTCAATCACCTCTCCCTTACTCTTATCATTATATTCGTAATCATTCATGTAGGATGTCTTTGCATCAATCACATGGTGCATGAATTTAATTTTTAAATCACTGAGTAGCCACTTGATGCGGATCTGGCAAGAGGATGGTTGCTGCATGCATAGAAGGCATAGATAGTAGTCATGGTCAAGAATAATCTACTAATTGGTATTTGCAAGCATTGGAGAAACCTCCATGAATTGGAGCAACCTCCATAACCTCCTTGCATTGATGTTCAATGCAGAACTGTGATTACTCTGATTTAGCTCCAATTCAAGTATATTTCAAGTTCATTATAGTCAAGTGATGTTTAGGAAGAGGTTTTCATTCTAACATTTTACTAACATTCCAACTACTAACTTAGAGATTTTCTAACATAATCAAAAGAAGAATGAACTCGTTTGGAGTTGTGTAGAAAATTGATTTCTAACATAATAAAAAAAGAAGAATTAACTCGTTTAGAGCAACGAGTCGAAAATTATAATTATTATACCATGATCAACTGAATTAATAGGTAGATCTTTTTATAGAGATGGATCACTCAAAGATTACAAGACTCTAGAGTTGTTTTCTTCCTAAAAAATATGTTATTTCTGAATGGCATCGTAGATACACGAGGAAAATGATGTTGTTCACTCTGTCGCAAAAGGGAGCCACTTTCTTCCCCCCAAAAATGCTAGTTTCACAATAAAGGCCTAGCCGACACTGCAATCGCGCCGCTACTTTCTCAGTATTAGGACTTATCATTGCAGGCATGAAAAGGCTTATTTAAGATGGCGTGAATCCACTCCATAACTACTGGAGTGGAACCATTATATATGAAAAGGCTTGTTTAAGATGGCGTGAATCCACTCCATAACTAGTGGAGTGGAACCATTATGTATAATGTAGGAGTTTTTAGTGTAACTTTGATATTCCAATACTTACAAGAATAATTTTATATTAGAGTAATTTCTAGTTAAGGATCCGACGTAGATGTGTGATTCTTTACAGAAGACGTGTGATTCTTGCATTGCATTCGAAGAAGAGCCTTGGTAGGCTTTTACTTGGTTTTGGTTGGAGCCAAGCTTGGCTTCGTGCTGGAGTAAGATGCAGACGCAAGAGGATGAGAGGAAATGGGTTGAGAATGAGGAGAAAAAAAAGATTGACTCTTATATACTCGAGTAAGGAGTTAAAGGGAGAGGAGTGGTGGCGTTATGGAAAGAGCTATTGGGTGTATACTTCTGTAATTATTCCCTCACGTAATATGCAAGAGTGCTATAACAAAAATTGGCATAAGGGACTTTATCATGAAACAGAAATAAAGTTGGATAGTAAAGAATAGTGGGTTTCAAAAAGCAAGATAGTGCCTTTATGGAACTGTACATTATAATTTGTAGAGCAGCTGAGAAAATGTGTTCAGTCAAAAAGAAAAGGAAAAACGAGAAGAAATTGAGAAAAATGTATTCATGTAAACCATATTATCTGAGTGCTTAATTATTAGGACTGATGGACGATAGTCTAAGATAGAATTCCACTCTTTGATCGATCAATCTCGTTAAAGTATATGAGCTTTTGCATTGGCCGTTCATAAATAAAATTCTA
Source organism: Dracaena cambodiana (assembly GCA_036321105.1). Taxonomy (NCBI): domain Eukaryota; kingdom Viridiplantae; phylum Streptophyta; class Magnoliopsida; order Asparagales; family Asparagaceae; genus Dracaena; species Dracaena cambodiana. The sequence continues at coordinate 42,724,443 of JAYEPQ010000011.1, forward strand.
GTAGGATTAATACAAGAATTTCAAATGACCAGCAAGTTCAGTTGGCAACTAAAGTAATCAGAGCCATAATTTTAACTGGCAACCACAGTAAACATCTAGCAGTTGCACACAACACAGCATCAGAATACAGGATAGGATGCATCCATGGCTAGGCCACACATCCCCTCTTTTTCCTCGACACCGCGTTGAATCCTCATGTATCCCATCTCACCCTAGTCTGTGCCCCATGAATTCTTCAAGATCCAGTACTTCACTCCATCGTTAGTCTCTCAATATCCAACGACTGTAACAGCATGGTTCGGCTCTGGGCCACAACTACTGGTGAACATCCCACTCATACAGAACTAGAATGTCTTTGCAAAACCACTACAGTCGAGTGCAACTGTAACGGGTTGATTTGCTACAGCCTTAAGCAATGAATTCTCATCATTGACAAGGACTAACTCGTAGCCGCTGATTCTGACAACTCGGGTGGTTTCATTTGTGACATTGCAGGTGTCGTTGGTGCCTGTAGTGAGGCCGCCATTGCGTAGGATGAACTCATAGGTATTAAGTTAGTTCATATATGAGTATAGTCTCATATTGGATAGGACAAAGAAAGTCTTATGGGTTTAAATACAAAGTTGGAGTTTTGATCTAATGGTTTAAGCTTTTGAGTCAAATTGGTTCTCAGTTTCCTGTTTAGGCCCATCATGCCCCTCGTTGCACCCGATGTTCTGCTTATGGCCTAAGTCATCGGGTCATCGGCTCGGGTCATCAGCTCAATGAGCCAGCTTATGGCCTAAGGGGGAGTAAAGCCAATGTTTGAAGCCCAAATTGGTCGAGTTAATTTTGGATTTGATTTTCACGTGGATGGTTGCCAAAATTAAAGTTGGTCGGGTTAACTTTGGCCATGTAGGAGAAAAAAATTATGCAGGGGTTGTATTATCAAGAGAATACGTGGATGGTTACCAAAGTTAAAGTTGGTCGGGTTAACTTTGGCCACATACGTCGGGTCCAACGGGGAGCATGTGACTCAAAAGTTTGGTCGGGTTAACTTTGGCCACGTACGTCGGGTCCAACGGGGAGCATGTGATCCAAAAGTTTAAACCATTATATCAATGTCCCAACTTTGTAGCATGTTTGTGAGACTTTCGATGGCTGCCACCGCAGCAAATGGACAGCAGGAACCTGTCAGGGGAAAAAAAGATAATGCAGGGGTTGTATTATCAAGAGAACACGTTACAGCAAATGGACAGCAGGAACATGTCAGGGGAAAAAAAATTATGCAGGGGTTGTATTATCAAGAGAACACGTTACAGGAGTAACAACACCTAATGTTCTCCAATCCAAAGATTCGGGCACTACAGTCACGTTTGCATACCGGAACGATGCAGCAGTTTGCATCACCATAATATTCTGTGATGGAATATATCCAGTCCAATAAGCCTGGAACTTTTCGTTCGTCATATCAGCGAATTTGTCTATGATGAGGGTATACTTCCTGTTAGCATTGGCATTGAAGGACTCAATGAACTTGAATACCTTATATCGATATTCTTTCTCCTCCACATTGGTGTACAAGTGTCCATTCTGAACTGTCCCCTGCTCATACATTGTTGCCATCAATAACTCACTAACGGTCAATGGAGCGGCATCTGATCAAATGAACACTATTTCCGAGTACAAGGAGAGAAAGCAATAGGAGATGGAACATGGAAGTCATTGTTTCAAGGCGAAAAATGGCAGTGGAGGTAAGCAATATTAATTAGCAGGTGTTGTAAGTGTTTGTGCAGAGACCATCTTGGTTAGCATTCCTTTATATAGTTCTGTAACAATTACGACTTATGCCATCAGACAAAAGCAAGAGATGATAGTAGCGCATAGAGATGAAGAGAATAGGAGAAATTTTTGCAGGCCAAAGCTTATTAATCCATCAGAATTTTGACAATTGTACTTGTCTCTTTCCTAGTTGACTTTGAAGCTTCAACAGTTAGTCAAATTCAAATGTGGGAAGCTTGTTTTGTTGCTGATAGGGTTAAAGGGAAATTGACAATTTTGCTGACAGAGGAACTAGTTTTGTAATTGCAAGTAGTTATTGGAAGAACCTTCGAAAGCTTGCATGGCTTTGTATTCCTGCAAAGAAATTTTAGGAAGGTTTAAAGCATTGAGTATCATTTACATAATTCAGCTGACAGCGTTAGTGCATATATTATGTTTAAATTATTCCTAATAGTTGACAAATGCTTATGATATAAGTTGAGACGTTGGTCGAAGAAGCTGTACAAAATAGGAATTGGTAGGAAGTTGTCTATGAGAAGTATTTACAAATTGCGGTAAACACCGTCTAGAGTAGGAATTGGTAGGATTGAGCTCTTAAATCTTGACACGGATATCCTCTAAATAAATAAATAAATAATAAAAAATTACTATGAGAGTGTATTTGATGACACGGGGTGGAACAAAAAAGGTTATGAGAACAAGGTGAGAGCAACCTTAGGTAGGGACTTTCGGTGAGAACCTCCGGCGGCGTACAGATAGCTCCGGGCTCATTCCGGTGGGGATATGTGGGAGAAGAGGGTCTTGCTGACTCAGAGAAATATCATCATTGCCGAGTTTGGAGGAGGCCATCCGCTCCTAGGAGGGACAACCTTCGACCCCCAAATTCTCAGGAGGCAATCCCTTTACCGAAAAGCTCTGAGATGAATTTTGGTTGGAACTGGCTAGGGAAAGGTAAGGTGAAAGGACAGGAGAGCAATAATGAGTGCCCCCTCATGAGACCTGCTGGATCTGTGAGAAAGAGGGTCATTTCAGAGATGAATGCCCGTTCATACACTATAGATTCTACAAGGTGCTAGGGCACAAAGTTGCAGAGTGCCCTCTCACACCACAACAACAACAACATCGGAAATCGGGGGAGACAGATGGCAGGCCGAGAGGGCAGATGATAAGGCATAGGGGGTTACAATATTAAAAAACGACCTACTGTGCAAACAGAGCATCGGACCGCGATGCCAGTCGAGCGCCGTCATCCCGAATCAGCGAAACGGGTCCAGGAGGTAGCGACAAGAAAAGCAAAACCCATGGTCTTCTTCCCAAACTCAGACGCATCTATAAAAGCACAAAAAACTATCGTAAAATCAATGAGTGTCATCTACCCAAGACCTAGAGAACTGATGGAGGTGGAGATGATCGATGGTTTGAGATTAATCTCTCTGGAGTTCAATAGATTCAATTGGCTTTCACCAAAATGGATCCAAATACTTGGTTAGATTCCCCTCTGAAGAGGGACTAAATCATGCTATCGGAAGAATATCACTTCCTTGCCGAGAACATAAGGCAGGTTTCAATGTTACCACTGGATGGGGGAGGAAAATGATAAAATTACCTCTTCCCCATCATAGCCAGGATAGAAATCTAAGGCCTACCACTTCAACACTGAAATAGAGGATATGTCAGCAAAATCATGAGCAAATTTGCTCACATAATCAAAGTGGCAGAGGAAACAATCATCCAAACAGACATGCCAGTGACAAAAATTTACATTGGCTATGACAAATTGGAGTTCCCAAGAGAGTCCAACATAGTAATAGGAAGGTAGCTCTATTGCATTAATCAAAGTTACGGTCAGGCTGAACACACCCAAAGATCCGGTGGTGCCGGAGTACATTATCAAAAGAATGGATGAGGAAGAATGCTACAAACAACATGAGGAGATGCTAAGCTTAGCTGCTGAGGGGGCCAATACGACTGTTAGTGGAAATGTAAACACCTCCTTGGCGCTAAAACTGCCCCACCAATGCCGCACTGGAGCACGACATAGCTTCACATGGAAGCACGTTGAGTCAGAGAATACGAAGGCAAAAATGGATGGAAGTCAGCAAAGTCAGGGACATATAAATAACGACAGTGACCTGTGAACAAGGGAGGCAAACATACTTATCTCAACAGGGGTTGACCATGGAGATCCCACTAAAAAGGAAAATCAATTATCTAACAGAGAGATCAGAAAACACAAGGGAGGCATTGCTGGCATCCGAGATAGGGAAAGCGACAAAAACTCAGCCAAGGAAGGGCTGTACAGAGAGACATAGGACAACAGAGAAGGAGAACCAGATCTAGAGTAAAGGAGGAAGAAAGGGAAGGGGCAGGTAAAAGGTCACCCCCTGTCACCCCCATTAGAGGGAGTGACAATGCTTCGCGTGAAACGAGGATCCCTACTGGGCGCATCTTGCAAGAAGACGGTAAGAAATACGAGAGATATTTAATGAGGGAGGGGAGTCTGGAGCTTAACACTTCCGGCTCCAATCTCCCTCTAATTACTAAGAACAATGGGCTCTTCCATTTAAATATGAATGATTTGGGTGCAGCTAAGCCCATGAAGTCAGGGTAGCCCAGTGGGGTATACGGGGAAGAGGCAACCATCATGACTTTTGAAGAAGTTGCTTATGAAGAGAAAATCAAAGGAACCCAATAGTCGGATGGCAGTGGAGATAGAGGACTCGAAGAAAATAGAGAAATAAAGCCAGAAGGAGGAAATCACTCAGAATTCGTGGTGCCTAATTCCCCAAATATATCAAAATAGACAAGCCAGCAAAAGATATGTGAGATGGCCAAATTATCAATCAGAACACCATCCAAACGAAGCAGAAGATTGGAAGAAAAGAGAGCAGTCCATTAGATGGTTGATATTGAAGCAAGGGCAATCAAAGCATAAAGCCAGGCTCACTGACTATGACACTGATATGTCTTCCAGCCTAGTGAATATCACAATACTCCCTAATGATTTATTGTTATCCTTAGCTAGCAAGTTGATGAGTATCATATATTGTATTTTTTCTCCCATACTTTATCTATTTTTACATATAAATAAATGCTACTCGGGTATTTTTAGTGTGTTTTTAAGGTAATCCAATTCATACAAGGAGATGGCATAAAATCAGAGTTGGAGTAGAAAATCAAAGTCCGAAAAGTTTCTAAAATGGGTAAGACTACGAGACTATGATACTGTAAAGGGTCAAAGTGCAATACAACCATCAAAATAAACTCAAAAGGAGAACATACTCGAGGGGAAAAATCTCGTAAATTAACTACCTATACCGCTAATTAGCGGTAATTACCGCTAATTAGCGGCCAAAAGTGGGCCCCACAACCCGAGTTTTCTCCCTTGGTTTCTTTTTAGTCTTGTAGTTTTAAAATTATATTGGAATTGGGTTTAGTTTTCTGAAGCCTATATATTGGCCGTATCCTTGTATTTTAGGGAGAATCCAGAAAGTTTTGTACTCGTTTTTAATTTAATAAAATTAGGATTTTGCTGAAGGAGTGACAGCCACAATACCGTACTCTAGAGTTAAGCCATTGTTTCGAGATTTTTATTTGCTTTCTAGATAGAGTTATTCGCTTTCTAGTTTAGGTTTTACTGCTTTCTAGATTATGGTTAACCATATTCATGAATAAAAATTTGATTTTGCTTTTTAAAAATATGAGTAGCTAATTTTCTTTAGCCCTAGGATGTAGATGAAGTTAGTTTAATAGATCAAATATAGATTTATCTCATCTTCTTCCTAAAAAGAAATAAAGTTATGATTTTTCTATAAATAAATAAAAGATAGAGTTCACAAATCATAATTCTTTGATAGATTATGCTTAATTAATATTTTGATAATTTATACTTAGATGAAGTTTAGAATTCTTATTTTTTGTTTATTTTTTTGATTTATCAATAAAGATTTTCCTATAAATAAATTGAATTGGATAAAATTGTAAATCTAATTTTTTTGATAGGTTATACTTAAGTTCGGTCTTTTGATAGCCTATGCTTAGATTAGCGTTTGAATTTTATTTTTTTTCTTTTGTTTATGAGATTTGCTACTTGATATGATTTGTTTTTAAGAAAGGTGTTATTTTTGATGGTTTATACTTGCACATCATTTGATAGGTCATACTTAGGGGCACTTGATTAAAATCAAATTAAAAGATCACCTTTTTAATATGTTACTTAACCGTGCATAATTAAAAAATTAGGAAGAAAGAGATAATTCACTGTTAGGCTATTATTCTAATGTATTCGAAATCTTAGGCTAATCTCTAGAACTTAGAACCAATTTTCTCTCAATTTAGAAACTCTTAGTTAATCCATTAGAATTAAAGAAAAAGTAAGAATCGCAAAACACCTGAGCTTTCTGTAGGACGACCTGTATAGCGCTACAATCGATACTGTGCGCTTGCAGTTAAATTATCACATCAAATTTTTGGCGCTGTTGTCGGGATCGACAGTGTTTTTCTTACTTTTCTAAAGTTTTACGAGTTAACAGTGTGTGTTGAGTGTGCAGGGAATAGAAATTGCAGATACAGAAAGACAAAAAAGATCAGAAAAGCCTCTGGACTAAGCAGCAGAAACCAGAGAGTCAAACTCTCTGGTTTAGCCACTATTTAGCAACCAAAAACCGCCAATTAGTGGCAAGTAAAGGTGATTCTGAATCCAAATTTCCTCCTGTTCTGTTATTTGGCTCCCTGGTTCTGTAAAAAAATTCAAAAAAAAAAAACAATCAATCTTTTATTATTTTCTTTTCCATCTCTCGCCCTCTCCGCCTTTTTCAAAAAAATTAATTAAAAAAATATTTCAAAACCAAACTGGTTGCTATCATTGTCATGATCCATATCATAATTATTATCAGTGTCCATGGATAGGAAGTTCGCTAGGATTAGGTCATAATCAAATTCACAACACATATAATGAACCTACGAGCACTTCTTATACATAAAATTACACTTATGAATGGATGAATAATTCTAATTTTACATATAATCAAGAGGCATACCAAGAGAGTTCTCCATCTGATCCTTTCTTTATGAGCTATTCATCTTTATGTTCTACATTCAATCATGAATAAGATATTCAATTGAACATGTTAGATAAAAGATTAAAAAGATTAGAAGCAAGTTATGAATGTTATGAGAATATACGTTCAACCACTTAATATCTGTCATCAAATATGTACACAGATCTATCATATGCACCATCAAATTTTACTCATGATCTCGAGATGCAATCATTTGAACAAAATGAGAAAAATTACAATCATGAGTCTGAGTAACGAAGACGTAAAATAGAGGAAGGTATACAAGCTTTCCCACGATCATTCTCTCAAACTGCAGCTTGTGTGGAAGATCTTCTCAAAGCGATTTTTCAAACTAAAATTTTTGAAGATCAACCATCTAATAGTTTGAATATATCTGACTCCAACGAGCAACCACTCCAGTCATCTTTTGAAGTAGATAAATTTTGTGCATGATGAGTCTATAATTTAATATTGTGATCAACCTATTTTAGACCATTGTAAAAATAATTATGCAGAAATTGGTGATAAAGAAAAAAATTTGCATGGTGATTTGTCTCATGATGAGCTTGCTAGTGACACATTATCATTTGATTCTTTTGGTGGAAATTATAAAGAAATTTGTGAAAAAGAATTTTATCCCTTCATAATAACTTGACAATGATAAGTCCACTAGTATAGCATTTTCTTTTAAGAATTTTGATGACATGATTGAAGAAAATTTGCATGACAAGCTTATAATACTTGAATATTGGAAGGAACTATAAAAGAAGAGATTATGGTACCTAATGATTTAGAAGGACGATCCAAAATCGAGCTCATGATTCCGCAACATCAAAGTGAGTATGTTATTTCAGAAGTTGATAAAATCAAAATACTTACTGCTATGAAAGATACTCGTGGGTCAAATATCGACGATAAAGGTATAATTTTCAACTTCCAAATTTTATTATTGAATAAAAAAAAGAAAGGTTATAAATTGAGAAAAATCAAAAACAAGATGGAGAGACTAAATGCAAAACTGACAAAAAGGCTAAGTTCATCCATATCAAAACATAAAAGGACATATTATGAGAGTGGAAAGCGATCAAGAGGTCGTAACTGGTTTGAATTTTCTTATGTATATCATAGTTTTCTTATTTATTTTACCACACTTGGTTTGTGTATGAGAGCATATATGAGTTTAGGTGTGGGGGAGTGGGTTAGGATATATATATATATATATATATATATATATATATATATATATATATATATATATATATATATATATATATATATATATATATATATATATATATATATATATTGTGATTTTAGGTTTTTAGAGTTTTAATTTTATTTTTTAGATGATTTTTGGGTTTCTTTATTTTACACTTTGGGTAGTTTTTAGGGAAACTAACTGAAAAAAAATTTAAAAAAAATGAAAAAATTGAAAAAAATAAATTAAAAAAATTTAATAACAAATTTATGTATTTTTATCAATAGATTAACCTAATTACAGATAAAGGAACAAATTTAGATTTGAAATTGGATAGGAGAGTAGATTGGATGATACACTTTGAATTTTATGAAAAAGATTAAAATCTGAAAAATAAATACCGCTAACAGTAGTTTTGAGACAAGTATACATCTATTTTTCACTTCACAATAGTTTATTAGGTTAAGAATAAAGATGATAATGAATGAGTAAGTTTTCTCTCTCTAAACAAAAAAAAGGTGAGAATAAAATAATGGGGTGAGTCTGGTATTAAGGCAATAGGCTCGCGAGTGATAAAATAATGGGGTGAGCCTGGTATTAAGGCAATAGCCTTAAGAGTGAAAAAAGAGTATGATTCAAGTAATCGGGTACTTTGCACCTAAGTAAGCGTGAATATTCGCATGAAAAGTGAAATATTCTAAAAAAAAAAAAAAAAAGAGTATGAACCGAGTAATCGGGTATGCTGCACCTAAGTAAGCGTGAATATTCGCATGAAAGGTGAAATATTCTTAAAAAAAAAGAAAAGAAAAAAGTATAAAAAAGGAAAAAAGTAAAAAAAATTGTTATGAGAGAGGAGAAGAATCATGAGTTAGAGTTGGAGTCCAAAACCAAAATAGATTATCACACGTGCACGTAGATGTATAGGAGCCAATGGAATATCTGTTAGTGGGTATTGAAACATAGGATTTAAATTTTTGATTAAAATGATAAGTGTATTTGATATGATGCTCGATTTGAAAATTGATAATTTAAATGCGTTCTTGAGTTTGTATATTAGTGAGATTAATTGATGAAAACATCATAAAATTTTCTTTCTTTCTTTCGTACAAAATTTTTATTTTTCTTGATTTTCGGTTATCCTTATTTTTCTTTTCTTTATTTCTTAATCTATTTTCTTTATGAATTTTGTGGGTATATTCACTGCAAACCCTCACGAGATACAACTCGTCCACTAGGGTAATCTAGGGGTTTAAAGACTTGTTGCACGTGCTAAGTGCAATCGCGATTCCTGCGAAAGTGAGTTAGGATTTTTCTTTTTCTTTTTAGAATTAGGTTTTGCTCAAAAACTAGCAAAAAATAAGTGTAGGGGTATGATGAGTATCATATATTGTATTTTTTTCCTCCCATACTTTATCTATTTTTGTATATAAATAAATGGTACTCGAGTATTTTTAGTGTGTTTTTTAGGTAATCTAATTCATACAAGGAGATGGCATGAAATCAGAGGTAGAGTAGAAAATCAAAGTCCGAAAAGTTTCTAAAGTGGGTAAGACTACGAGACTACGATACTGTAGATGGTCAAAGTGCAATACAGTCATAAAAATAAACTCAAAAGGAGAAAATACTCTAGGGGAAAAAACTCGTAAATTAACTACCTATTTTAACTGCTAATTAGTTGTAATTACCGCCAATTAGCTGCCCAAAGTGGGCCCCACAACAAGAGTTTTCTCCCGTGCTTCGTTTTAGTCTTGTAGTTTTACAATTATATTAGAATTGAGTTTATTTTTCCGAAGCCTATATATTGGTCGTATTCTTGTATTCTAGGGAGAATCCAGAAAGTTTTGTACTCATTTTTAATTTAATAAAATTAGGATTTTTCTGAAGGGGTGACGACCACAATACCGTGCTCCAGAGGTAAGCCATTATTTTGAGATTTTTATTTGCTTTCTAGATAGAGTTATTCACTTTCTAGTTTAGGTTTTACTGCTTTCTAGATTAGGGTTAACCATATTCATGAATAAAAATTTGATTTTGCTTATTAAAAATATGAGTAGCTAATTTTCTTTAGCCCTAGGATATAGATGAAGTTAGTTTAATAGATCCAACATGGATTTATCTCATATTCTTCCTAAAAAGAAATAAAATTATGATTTTTCTATAAATAAATAAAAGATAGAGTTCACAAATCATAATTCTTTGATAAATTATGCTTAATTAATATTTTGATAATCTATACTTAGATGAAGTTTGGAATTCTTATTCTTTATTTATTTTTTGATTTATCAATAAAAATTTTCTTATAAATAAATTGAATTGGATAAAATTGTAAATCTAATTTCTTTGATAGGTTATACTTAAGTTCGGTCTTTTGATAGCCTATGCTTAGATTAGGGTTTGAATTTTATTTCTTTACTTTTGTTTTTGATATTTGCTACTTGATATGATTTGTTTTTAAGAAAGGTGTTATTTTTTATGGTTTATACTTGCACATCATTTGATAGGTCATACTTAGAGACACTTGATTAAAATGAAATTAAAAATATCACCTTTTTAATATATTACTTAACCGTGCATAATTAAAAAGTTAGGAAGAAAGAGATAATTTACTGTTATGCTATTATTCTAATGGATTCGAAATCTTAGGCTAATCTCTAGAACTTAAAACCAATTTTTCCTCAATTTAGATTTGCTACTTGATATGATTTGTTTTTAAGAAAGGTATTATATTTGATGGTCTATACTTGCACATCACTTGATATGTCATACTTAGGGGCACTTGATTAAATTAACTACCTATTTTAACGCTAATTAGAGGTAATTACCGCTAATTAGTGGCCCAAAGTGGGCCCCACAATCCAAGTTTTCTCCCGTGGCTTCGTTTTAGTCTTGTAATTTTACAATTATATTAGAATTGGGTTTAGTTTTTTGAAACCTATATATTGGCCATATCGTTATATTCTATGGAGAATCCAGAAAGTTTTGTACTCATTGTTAATTTAATAAAATTAGGATTTTGCTGAAGGGATGACGGCCACAATACTGTGCTCCAGAGGTAAGCCATTGTTTTGAGATTTTTATTTGCTTTCTAGATAGAGTTATTCGCTTTCTAGTTTAGGTTTTATTGCTTTCTAGATTAGGGGTAACCATATTCATGAATAAAAATTTGATTTTGCTTATTAAAAATATGAGTAGCTAATTTTTTTTTAGCCCTAGGATGTATATGAAGTTAGTGTAATAGATCTAATATGGATTTATCTCATCTTCTTCCTAAAAAAAATAAAGTTATGATTTTTCTATAAATAAATAAAAGATAGAGTTCACAAATCATAATTCTTTGATAGATTATGCTTAATTAATATTTTGATAATCTATACTTAGATGAAGTTTGGAATTCTTATTCTTTGTTTATTTTTTGATTTATCAATAAAGATTTTCCTATAAATAAATTGAATTGGATAAAATTGTAAATCTAATTTCTTTGATAGGTTATACTTAAGTTCGGTGTTTTGATAGCCTATGCTTAGATTATGGTTTGAATTTTATTTCTTTACTTTTGTTTTTGATATTTGCTACTTGATATGATTTGTTTTTAAGAAAGGTGTTATTTTTTATGGTTTATACTTGCACATCATTTGATAGGTCATACTTAGAGACACTTGATTAAAATGAAATTAAAAAGATCACCTTTTTAATATATTACTTAACCGTGCATAATTAAAAAGTTAGGAAGAAAGAGATAATTTATTGTTATGCTATTATTCTAATGGATTCGAAATCTTAGGCTAATCTCTAGAACTTAAAACCAATTTTTCCTCAATTTAGAATTTCTTAGTTAATCTATTAGAACTAAAGAAAAAGTAAGAATTGCAAAACACTTGAGATTTTTGTGGGACAATTTGTATAGCTACAATCGATACTATGCGCTTGCTATTAAATTATCACATCACAAGTGTGACGTTAACATGGGTACGAATAAAAAGAAACATGCTCGTAACCTTGCTGCCATTAGAGCAACGGAGAGTGAGGGATAGGGGGACATGGAGGAGGATAGGGAGAGCATTTAAGCTCTATTACCCATTGGAGTGTTTTCCTAATATGTTGCAAATCAAGTGCATATATTGGAATGTGTGAGGGCTGGGAAAGCAAAGAGGAGGATGGTTAGAGAACTTGCTTGATCTAATAAATGTGACGTTATATGTTTAGAAGAAATAAAATTGACAACCCATTCACAAGAACTCTTAACAGTCCAGGACCCACAAAAAGCTGCACATTTACTTTTAAAAATTCCCGAGGAGCATCGATAGGTATAATCATAGGGGTGGATGATCGATGTACGAAGTATAGAGACAAGTGAGAGACATTTCTGCTATCCATCATGATATAGAGAAGAGAGGATGGGTGGAGACAGTGGATCATAACAGTATATGGTCCTAACGATCATGCAGTGATATCATTACTCTGGAAAGAGATTGAAACATGTGCAGTCACGATAAAGGAGTAGCAGACTATAGGGGGTGACTTTAACGTGGTACAGTTCGTGGAGGAGAGGAGAGGAGGGAACATACATCTTAGAGATAGGGAGGAATTTAATGAACTAATTGAATAGTTAGGCTAATAGACATTTACATCCCCAACCGACGACACACTTAGTGTAATATGAGAAAGGGTCTCAGCTTGGTAAAACCGGACATGTTCTTTGTCTCAGATAACTGGGAGACGAAGTTTTCAAGATATGCAGTAATAGTAATACTAAGACCAATCGTGGACCATGTACTAATCTGTCTAGCATTAGGAGAAGGGAAATGACACAGGAACAAGGTATTCCACTTTAAAAAGTGGTGGCTAGATAATAAAGAAGTACATAATCTACTCAAAGAAAGTAGGGGACAGCCAGTCAGGGACTCTGACGCTACAGGAACACCATTTCCTCTAGGAAGCAAGACATTGTGAGAATGAGATTATGAAATCAATTGCGAAATTGGAGAAGTTGGAGGAGATAAGACAGTTGAATGCTACTGGATAGGAAGAACTGAATAACTTATGCATAGGATTCACATAAATCTATAAGAGAGAAGAAACTGTGGCAACAACGGGCAAAATACAAATGGCTAAAGGAAGGGGATGCTAATATAATATTCTTCCACAGAGTAGCTAGCTTAAAAAGCGTGCCAGTATAATTACATCTCTCAAATCGAATGAAGAGCTGATTTTGGATGGTAAACACTTACAGAAACACGTCTGTCAATACTTCAAGAGTATCTTTGCATGTCAACACCATAATCATATAAGAATGAGGAATAGGGACTTAACGATATTATCAGATGCAGACATACTCGAGACACAATTCTCAGATGATGAAATAAAAGCGGCAATGTAGAATCTGGTTCAAAAAAATCTCCGAACCAAGACAAATTTCCCTTCCTATTCTTTAAAACAATCTGGAGTGAAGTAAAAGGAGAGTTAAGGAATCTCTTGGATAAGATCTGAAAAGGCAAAGCATGTCTGGATATAATCAACTACTCACTGATTACACTAATTCCAAAGAAATCTATCCCAGAGAGTATAGGGGACTAGGGCCCATCACGTTGTTAAACAGCTCGCTAAAAATAGTGGCGAAGATAATAGCAAATCACTTAGTGCCAGTTACAAAACCTCATTGGAGAAAATCAGATGGGCTTCATAGCCGGGAGGAATATACTGGACGACATGGCAATTGCACATGAAGTCATACAACAAACAGGAAGAATCAGACTAGTGGTTTTGTGTTGAAATTAGATTTTGATAAAGTTTATTAGATGGTAGATTGGGAGTACCTTTTAGAAGTCCTCAAACTTCGAGGATTCGGAGATGGATTGGCCGGATCAATAACTAGCTAAGCTCAGCAAAGATCCAAATTTGGTCAATGGTGTGCTAGGCCAGGAAATTGTCTATAAGAGAGGGTTGTGCCAAGGTGACACATTATCTCCACTCTATTTGTGTTGGTGGTGGACGGACTTAACAAAATAATTAGAGCATTAAGCTGATAGAGACTCTAAAAGGGGCGCCCCATGCAATATACACTAACCTATGGTATGCAGACGACACGCTAATTTTTGGATTGGTCCAGATTAAAAGCACTATCATAATGAAGTGGTAATTATGTTGCTTTGAAGCCTAGTTGGCGCTGAAGATCAATTTTCACAAAAACTCCCTTGTCCTAATGGGAGAGAAAACAATCTCCTTAAAACTCATCACACAAATCTTTGGGTATACAGAGGCATCATTCCGTATAAAATGTCTAGGAATCCCACTAAGATAGAAAGACTGATTAAACAAAACTAGATACAGGTTTGGACTTGTTAGAGAGGAAATTGGAAGGGTGGAAAGGGAAGTTATTATCGGTAGATAAATGGGTTACACTGCTGAATCTGTTATTAACAGCCATCTCGCTTTTCTGTATGTCCTTCTTTCTTCTATCAAGATAAATTAGGAAAAGAATTGATTGGGTGAGGAGTCGATTCCTATGTTTTGGTACAACAAAATCGGGCATTAAATACCACTTAGTGTCATGGGGCCCAATTTGCAAGCCTAAAAATGTGGGAGACTTGGTAGTAATAGACATCAAAATATTTAACATGGCACTCATAGCCAAGTGGTGGTAGTGACTAATTTTGAAATCCTAAGTTTACTTGCAATCTTTGCTAAAAGCTAAATATGGCATGCTAGTGGGAACGTGACAGGAAAAACATTGAAACTCAAGCCACACATTGGGATTTTGGATAGGCGTTATACTTTCGAAAAACCTGTTTTGGGTAGGGATGGAGTTTAAGTATGTAGAGGTACTAAAATATCATTCTCGCACGACCATTGGTGCTCAACAGTACCTCTCAAAACATTAATCCTCCATCTATATGTGCATACAAGAAACAAGGAGGGCGTGGTACACGATTTTGGCAGAGGAACAAATGGAAGATTATGTAAACTCACGAGTCAACACACAAGGCAGGATGAAGGAAACCAAACTACTGTGGCCACTAGAAGGAGTGGTAGTTTCGAATTGAGAAGAGGATAGCCTAGAGTGGTGATGGGATAGAAAGGGTTATATTCCATTAAGACACTACATGAATAACTTATTGATAGTGGTATTAGATTGGAATAGGTGAAATTTATTTGGAATTAAAAAATACTCCTAAGACTAAAATATTCATGAGGCTGATTAGTAAGAGTGTACTGCACATAGCCTAATTTACATTCTAAGAGTTGGTTAGGACCCAACATATATTGTCTGTGCAAGAGGATGGGAAAGGATGTTACGCATATAATATTAAACTGCGAGTTCTCGAACCAGCTATGTCAAAAAAGTAGCATTTATTTTAACATGAAGTTGGATATGATGAAATGGGGAAATATATGGAGAAGGGTGAGAATAAGAAATTCAGCTATGCTCATAAATACAATAGACATGGCATTATGTTGGCACATATGGAGAGAATGAAATAGTAGAATGTTTGCAAACTCATATAACACAATAGGAATGTGCATTAGATTGATTATCATTGACATTACTTCTTGGACAGGTATGCACCCAGACGAGGAGCGGTTTCACCTGTCTGAGGAGGACATACATGATAATAATAGAGCTGATACTGCAGAGGAGAATGACCATAGCCAGGGGGTGGGAGAGTAGCCACCATACAAATGCCATGATACTGGCCTAGGAGTAGGTCTCCGTGTTGCTAATGGAGCCCATTGCCGTAGCGGGTTTCGGTTTACCGAAACGGGTCTAAAACTGGCCCAAACCCGTTATGATATTATATAAATATGGGGTTGTGGTGCGAGGGTTTGATTGGCCTGAGTTTTTTATTTTGTTGCATGGCGGCTGCAGCAAACAAAAGAGGGTAGCTCCGATTTATCTGGCCGAAGAAAGAAAAACAAGGTGTTGTTGCTATTTTAGGCCAAAAGGGAAAATAGGCGGCTATTTGTTTTTTGAAGCAGAGAAAAGAATCCCAAAGGGGGAAAAGTAATTCTAGGCTAAAGGAATCAAAGGGGAGAGTTCGGCCGAAGACAGAAGGAAGAATTCGGGTGCTTCCTTTGCAGTTGCGATCGATGCAAAGAGGTAAATCACTGCAACAAGATGTTAGGGTTTCATCTCAAAATCTTGTGTGATTTCTTTGTGATTTCTCTTGCGGTTGAGAACTAGAAAGTTGTAATCCTCTTTTGATATAGTGAAAGTTTTTCGATCGTGTCCCCGTGGACGTAGGCATATTGCCGAACCACGTTAAAATCTGCGTGTTCTCTGTCTCTGTTATTTTTCTCTTCAGTTAACTATTTGATTCTGCTGGTTGTTGCATTAGTATTATTCCGCTATCTTTTGCTAACAATTGGTATCAGAGCCCTGGTTCGGGTCAGATTTCACTCAGATCGGTGTTGTTTTTGAGTGGGAGTCATGGCGGAAGATAGGAAGGGAAAAAATTGAAAATTTTGATGGGACAGATTTCCAATGGTGAAAGTTGCAGATGGAAGATTATTTATATCAAAAGAATTTACATCAACTACTGTTTGGAGAAAAGCCAGAAAAGATGACAGATGAGGAGTGGGAATTGTTAGACAGGAGGGTTTTGGCGCAGATTCGATTGTGCTTGACAAAGCAGGTTGTGTTCAACTTCTCCAAGGAGAAGACCACTTCAGGTTTGATGTCAGCGTTGGCTAAATTTTGTGAGAAGCCATCTGCTTCAAATAGACTGTTTCTAATGAAAAAGTTGTTCAATTTGAGAATGCCTTCTGATAGTTCAGTTGTTAATCATTTGAACGAATTTAACACATTATGGGCACAACTTGAATCCTTAGATTTTGTTTTTGCTGATGATATTAAAGTTTTGATGTTTATGTGTTCATTACAGGATAGTTGGAGTAATGTTGTTATGGCCATCAGCAATTCTTCCAATACTGCTCTTAAATTCAATGATGTTGTGAGTACAATCATGAATGATGAATTGATGAAAACAAGTATGGGTGAGAGCACAGTTTGTACAAGTACTGCTCTGTCGGTTGATAATGACAGAAGAAAGGAAAGGGGTAGAAGTTTAAGCAGAGAGTCAAAGCAAAGAGGAAGATCAAAGTCTAAGGGAAAGTTCAAGAAAAAGTTAGTGTATTGGAAATGTAAGACAGAGGATCATATGAAGAAGGATTGTCCAAACAAAGACAAGGAAGGAGCGAATGTGGTGAATCCAAGTAAAGAGTATGATGACTTGTGCTTATCTGCTCATACAGAATCAAGGTCAGATCCGTGATTTGTCGATTCAAGGGTTTCGTTCCATTGCACTGCTCGCAGAGAATGGTTTGAGAATTATGTCCAAGGTGATCTTGGGCATGTGACTATTGGTAATGGGCAGGAATGCAAGATTGTCGGTAAGGGAACAATTCAGCTAAAGTTGCACAATGGTGGAAAGTTGCTTTTACAAGAGATCAGGTTCATACCAGATTTGAAGAAAAATTTGATATCTGTTAGTAAGCTGGATGGCGAAGGTTAACAAATCTCATTTGAGAGGAAACAATGGAAGATCAGTAAAGGAGCAATGGTAGTGGTCAAGGGTGAGAGAGTGTGAACTCTATATTTACTCTCAAGTTTGGTGGATCACGTTGTTTGTTTAGCCACCGTGAAAAATGAGAAGGCTACCTTATGGCATCAGAGGCTCGGTCACTTGAGCGAAAGCGGCATGAGGGTATTGCAATCCAGAGGTATGTTGATAGATATGAAAGATGCTAATTTTGATTTCTGTGAGAACTGTGTATTTGGAAAGTAGAAAAGAGTTAGCTTTATGAAGGATGGCAAGGAGAAGAAAACCGAGAGATTGGAGTTGGTGCATACAGATGTATGGGGGCCTTCTTCGGCGAAATCTCTTAGAGGTAATTCTTATTTTGTCACTTTCATAGATGATGCAAGTAGGAAAATATGGGTGTTCGCACTTAAGCAGAAATCCGATGTCTTCAAGATTTTCAAGGTATGGAAAGCTCTTGTTGAGAATGAAACAGGTTGAAGGTAAAATGTCTGTTGTCAGACAATGGTGGGGAATTTTGCAATAGGGAGTTCGATGACTATTGCTCTACCCACGGGATCAGGAAAGTGAAGACTGTACCGAGGACACCGCAGCAGAATGACGTGGCTGAGAGGATGAATAGAACCATTTTGGAGCGAGCTCGGAGTATGAGACTACAAGCAGGTTTGCCTTTGCAATTTTGGGGAGCCGCTGTAGATACGACAGTCTATCTAATCAACAGGAGTCCAGCTAGTGATTTAGATGGAGGAATTCCAGAGGAGGTGTGGTCTGGTAAGACTGTGAATTATTCATTCTTAAAAGTGTTCGGTTGTATAGCATATGCACATGTAGATCATGGGATGAGAAAGAAGCTTGATTCTAAATCTCAGAAGTGTGGATTCATTGGATACGGTGGTAACGAATATGGTTATCGCTTATGCGATTATGAGCATAACAAGGTAATTCGTAGCAGAGATGTAGTATTTAATGAGGGATGTATATATACAGACCGAATGGAAAGTAAGAGTGAGAAAGTAGTGAAAAAAGAGCACTTGGAGCTGGATGAGCCACAGGATGGGATAGATCCCATGGATAAAAGAAATGAAGAAATACATACATCTGAAGGAGAAGAAATGACTACACCTGAAAATACACAAGTTTCAGATGAGACCGAACAGGCGAGAGAGCCATTGA
Source organism: Dracaena cambodiana (assembly GCA_036321105.1). Taxonomy (NCBI): domain Eukaryota; kingdom Viridiplantae; phylum Streptophyta; class Magnoliopsida; order Asparagales; family Asparagaceae; genus Dracaena; species Dracaena cambodiana. The sequence continues at coordinate 42,743,171 of JAYEPQ010000011.1, forward strand.
CTGAAGTAGATGGTTCCAGTACTTCATCAAAGAGTGTTCCCACTTTGAGGAGGAGCATGAGGATAAGGAAGCCAATCCAAAAATTTTGTCTTCCATTATATCATGTTTTGTATACTGATGCAGGTGAACCAGAGAGTTACCAAGAAGCTATGCAGGATAAACTTCATTTTAAGTGGGAGCAAGCCATGCGTGATGAAATGTCTTCTTTGGAGGAGAATCACACATGGGAATTGGTGAAGCGACCGGAAAAGATGAAAGTATTGCATAACAAGTGGGTATACAGTGTAAAATATGAGGCAGGAGGGACACAAAGGTTCAAGGCTAGACTTGTGGTGAAGGGATACGGTCAGAGAAAAGGTATTGACTTCAATAAAATATTTACACCTGTTGTCAAAATGACTTCTATCATAGCAATACTAAGTATTGTGGCTGTGAAAGGATTGTATTTAGAGCAGCTCGATGTGACGACTGCTTTCCTTTATGGTGATTTGGAGGAGGAAATATACATGGAACAGCCGGAGGGATATGAAGTTAAAGGAAAAGAGAATTGGGTATGTCGACTGAAAAGGAGTTTGTATGGGTTGAAACAAGCGCCGAGGCAATGGTACTTGAAGTTCGACAAGTTTATGTTGGATTCGGGTTTTGCCAGATGCAATTCAGATCATTGCGTATATCTACAAAAGTTTAAGGATGGTAATTTTATTATACTTACTTTGTATGTAGATTATATGCTTGTGGCAGGTACATGCATGAAGAAAATTAATGATCTGAAAAGGAAGTTGGCAGGAAGATTCTCTATGAAGGACATGGGTGAGGCTAAACACTTCTTGAAATGCAAATTATCCGAGATAAAAAAATAAAAAATTATGGTTATCTCAGGAGGGGTACATCAAGAAGGTGTTGGAGAGATTCAACATGGAGAATGCAAAATCGGTAACTACAGCTCTTGGTGGTCAGTTCAAACTATCAAAAGAGTAAGGTGCTAAAACAGATGAAGAGACGAGACACATGAAGAATGTGCCTTATTCATTGGCCGTTGGGAGTCTCATGTATGCAATGGTGAGTACAAGACCAGATATTGCACATGCAGTGGGAGTAGTGAGTAGATTCATGAAGAACCCTGAAAAGGAATATTGACAAGCGGTGAAGTGGATTTTCAGGTATTTGAAAAGTACTTCAAATTATTGTTTATGTTTTGGGGGTGATAACATTGATGTGCAAGGTTTTGTGGATTCGGATCATGCGAGTGATAGAGACAATGGCAGGAGCACTACAGGTTATGTCTTTACTGTAGGAGGGACAGCGGTAAGCTGGGTTTCAAGATTACAATCAATTGTTGTTTTATCTTTGACAGAAACTGAGTATGTTGCAGCTGCAGAAGCAAGTAAGGAGTTTATTTGGTTGCAGCGATTGATGAATGAGTTGGGTTTTGATGGAGTGAATTGCAGGTTGTTCAGTGATAGTTAGAGTGCAATTCATCTTGCTAAGAACTCGGCATATCATTCGCGGACTAAACATATTCACTTGAGATATCACTTCATTAGATCCTTATTAGAGGATGGCCAATTAAAATTGGAGAAGATTGAGAGCAGTAAGAATCTTGCAGATATGTTGACAAAGCCGGTTGATGGGAAAAAGTTGAGCTATTGCTCAACTTTGGTGCATTTGTATTGAATGCTGAAATCGGGACTTTAAACGATCGAGATAAAAACTTTGGACACTGAGATTATCATGTATAGAGATTACATTTTTAGCAATGGTCTCCAAGTGGGAGATTGTTGCTAATGGAGCCCATTGCCGTAGCGGGTTTCGGTTTACCGAAACGGGTCTAAAACTGGCCCAAACCCGTTATGATATGATATAAATATGGGGTTGTGGTGCTAGGGTTTAATTGGCCTGAGGTTTTTATTTTGTTGCATGGCGGCTGCAGCAAACAAAAGAGGGTAGCTCCGATTTATCTGGCCGAAGAAAGAAAAACAAGGTGTTGCTGCTATTTTAGGCCAAAAGGGAAAATAGGCGGCTATTTGTTTTTTGAAGCAGAGAAAAGAATCCCAAAGGGGGAAAAGTAATTCTAGGCTGAAGGAATCAAAGGGGAGAGTTCGGCCGAAGACAGAAGGAAGAATTCGGGTGCTTCCTTTGCAGTTGCGGTCGATGCAAAGAGGTAAATCACTGCAACAAGATGTTAGGGTTTCATCTCAAAATCTTGTGTGATTTCTTTGTGATTTCTCTTGCGGTTGAGAACTAGAAAGTTGTAATCCTCTTTTGATATAGTGAAAGTTTTTCGATCGTGTCCCCGTGGACGTAGACATATTGCCGAACCACGTTAAAATCTGCGTGTTCTCTGTCTCTGTTATTTTTCTCTTCGGTTAACTATTTGATTCCGCTGGTTGTTACATTAGTATTATTCTGCTATCTTTTGCTAACACTCCGCACATATCAAAGGAGTCCTGTGTTCGCCTTTACCATTTTATTTTCTCTTTATGTTTTTACTATATTTGGTGATAGTGATTGCTAGTTATACCACAAGTCACAATCCGGACTTTGTACTCGTGAGCCCATGTTCTGTTATATCTTATTAATGAAAGGCGAATGACCAATTTTGGTTCCCCGTAAGGTTTAATTTTAAAAAAAAGTATTTACAAATTGCAAACACATGGTATTTCTTCCACAACTCCCTCAATTAGAAAGAGATTGCCTTGTTACGCGATTTATTCACTGAATCAATATATATATACCCATTAAAAAAAATTCATGATACAATTACAAAGATTGAATAAATGAATTCATACTCCCCCAATATCCAGCATCTATTAACCAATAAAGAACAATTATGCTCGATCAACTTCTCCTATTTTTCTCCATAGCAGGAAAATTTGAAGAAGAAATCAACCAAGTTGCAATGACCGAAGAAGAAGGCGAGGCCGATAAAGAAACCTTCACTAACTCCAGAGACTTAGGCTGCAGGAATGATACCATGTTGCTGCAGGAACTCATACCACGGCAGCCGCTCTTTTGAGACCGATGCAAGGCACAGCTGCAGTTGCGATGGTAAGGCCGCCTCCGGATCTCCGTGTCCAACGACGATATGCACCCTTCCATGGCACACTGCATCCATCCTTGACAAACCACAACGGCCATATTTTAGCTTCTTGCTTTTCTTTTATTTATTTATTTATTTATTTTTCTCTCTCAACTCAATATTGCTGGGTTTTGAGAAGTAGTACATCCTTTTATAGAGGGGGATGATCATGTCAGTAACATAATAATTTTATAGAGGGAATAGACTGTTGAGTTTGTTTACGGGAAAAGTATTCATTTGCTTTTGAATGGAGACGTTTTATTTGACTAAGATACAGGAGTTGGAATTTTTACAAATAAATCTAAATTTGACTTGCTTTTTTCTTTTTTTCTATCCTGTTTCTGAGAATTGGTACTTTGGTCAGAATTGATATCTCGCTATTTATGGCTTATTATAGGCATTCAAAGTCTATCTGTAGTTGAGAAAATTGAAATATTTGACTGTATATTATAATATTGTAGAGTAGCTGGGAAAATATGTTCCATCAAAAAGAAATGGGAAAATGCGAAGTATAGAAAGAAATCGAGAAAAATGTGTTAATTAATTATTAGAGGATTGCTGACTAGAAGTCTTACCATCTAAGTGCTTAAATTAGGATTGATGGATGGTAGTGTAGATAAAATTCAACTCTTTGATCGATCAATCTCGTTAAAGTATATGAGTTTTTGTGTTGGCCGTTTAATAAATAAAATTGAGTTCAAATGACCAGCAGGTTCAGTTGGCAACTAAAGTAATCAGCACCATAATTTAACTGGCCTGTACAGTAAACAGCCAGCACTTGCACACAACATAGCATCAGAAAACAGGATAAGATGCATCCATAGCTAGGCCACACATCCCCTCTTTTGCCTCGACATCGCGTTGAATCCTCATGTATCCATTCTCACCCCAGTCTGCACCCCATGAATTCTTCAAGATCCAGTACTTCACTCCATCATCAGTCTCTCCGTATCCAATGACTGTAACAGCATGGTTCAGCTCCGTGCCACAACCACCGGTGAACACCCCACCTGAATAGAACTGGAATGTCTTTGCAAATCCACTACAGTCGAGTGCAACTGTAACGGGTTGATTTGCTACAGCCTTGAGCAGTGACTTCTCATCATTGACAGGGACTAACTCGTAGCCGCTGATCCTGGCAGCTGGGGAGGTTTCTTTTGTGACATTGCAGGTGCCGTTGGTGCCTGTGTAAGGAAAATTAGATTCAGTGGTGAGGCCACCATTGCGTAGGATGAACTCGTAGGTTCCTGGAAGGTTACTTCCGAGACATCCTGCTGCGTCATTCTTGTGATCACAGCTGAGAATCTCTTGCTCTGAAAGGTCAAGCTTGGTACAATTTTTTATGTATGCGAGACTTTCGATGGCTGCTACTGTGGCGAAAGGACAACAGGAGCCTGTCAGGAAAAAAAACAATTTATGCAGGAGCTCATATTATCAGGAGAATAGTGGAAGGAGAAAAATGACCGAGAAACCAGATTGATTAATTATGTACGCACATACCACATGAACCTTGGCTCTTTACAGGAGTAACAGCACCTAATGTTCTCCAATCCAAAGATTCAGGCACTACAGTCACGTTTGCATACCGAAACGGTGCAACAGTTTGCGTCACCATAATATTCTCTGTTGAAATATATCCAGTCCAATAAGCCTGGAACTCTTCGTTCGTCATATCAGCGAATTTGTTTATGCTGAGGGTATACTTTCTGCTAGCATTGGCATTGAAGGACTCAATGAATTTGGCGTTTTCCTTGAATACCTTGTACCGATATTTTTTTGCCTCCATACTGCTGTACATGCGCCCATTCTGAGCCATCCACTGCTCATACATTGTTGCCATCAATAACTCACGACGGTCAATGGAGCGGCATCTGATCAGATTCATGCTATTGCCAAGTACAAGGAGAGAAAGCAATAGGAGATGGAACATGGAAGTCATCGTTTCAAGGTGAAAAATGGCAATGGAGGTAAGCAATATTAATTAGCGGGTGCTGTAAATGTTTGTGCAGAGACCATCTTGGTTGTGCATTCCGTTATATAGTTCTATAACAATTACGACTTATGCCATCAGACAAAAGCAAGAGATGATAGTAGCATGTAGAGATGAAGAGAATAGGAGAAATTTTTGCAGGCCAAAGCTTATTCATCAATCAGAATTTTGACAATTGTACAACTTGTCTATATCCTAGTTGTCTTTGAAGCTTCAACAGTTAGTCAAATTCAAATGTGGGAAGCTTGTTTTGTTGCTGATAGGGTTAAAGGGAAATTGACAATTTTGCTGACAGAGGAACTAGTTTTGTATTTTTTTTTTATTTTTTTTTATTTTTGAGGTTAGGAGCTAGTTTTGTAATTGTAATTAGCTATTGGATGAACCTTTGAAAGCATGTATGGCTTTGTGCCCTTGCATAGAAATTTTAGAAAGGGTTTAAAGCATTGAGTATCATTTCCTTCTGACAGTGTTAGTGCATATATTATGTTTACAATTTATTCCTAATCAACGGTATTGTTTTCAAAGAAACAGTCTTAATACAATATTCTCTTCTTTCTCTCTTTTCCTTAATTTGGGAGTAAATAAACATTCTTTTTTGCTATGAATCCTTGACAGAACATCAATAAAAGGGGCTATGCAGTAACATTAGATGTTAACGAAACAAGTAGTGAAGGCTGGTCGAAGAAACGGGACAAAGTAGGCATCTACCATCTGTCCCTGCCAAATGATTCTGCTCCTCGGTGATCTCCGCACATCAGTATGAATCACAAAGACCAGCATGGACTTGTTTCCATGTCAGGAAACTTTAGCATGGTACTTGGCAGAAGGTCTAAAGCACAGAACCAAAAAACATGCGTTTAAAGTAGCTATTTATTTTGGTACTTAGTTTAAGGGCAACTTAGCCTCCAGAAATGTCATAATAAGGCTGTTCGGTAAATTTGAGATGTTAAAGAAACAAGTGGTAAAAGTTGATACAAGAATAAGTTCAAGAAACTAAATCATTGAACTATCCACCTCACTACAACCTATCAGCAACAAAACAAGCTTCCCACAGTTGAATTTGACTATTTGTTGAAGCTTCAAAGTCGACGAGGAAATAGGCAAACACAATTGTCAAAATTCTGATGGATAAATAAGCATTGGCCTGCAAAAAATTCTCCTATTCTCTTTGTCGCTTTATGCTACTATCACCTCTTGCTTTTGTCTGATGGCATAAGTCTTAATTGTTATAGAACTATATAATGGAATGCGCAACCAAAATGGTCTCTGCACAAACATTTACAACACCTAATAATTAATATTGGTTACCTCTTGAAACGATGCCTTCCATGTTCCATCTCCTATTGCTTTCTCTCCTTGTACTCAGCAATAGTGTTCATCTGACCAGATGCCGCTCCATTGACCGTCGTGAGTTATTAATGGCAATAATGTATGAGCAGTGGACAGCTCAGAATGGACGCATGTACTCCAATGTGGAGGAGAAAGAATATCGATACAAGGTATTCAAGGAAAACACAAAATTCATTGAGTCCTTCAATGCCAATACTAGCAGGAAGTATACCCTCAATATAAACAAATTCGCTGATATGACGAACGAAGAGTTCCAGACTTACTGGACTGGATATATTCCATCACAGAATATTATGGTGACGCAAGCTGCTGGATGGTTCCGATATGCAAACGTGACTGCAGTGCCTGAATCTTTGGATTGGAGAACGTAAGGTACTGTTACTCCTGTAAAGAGCCAAGGTTCATGTGGTATGTGCTAGAGGAACGACGGTGGGATGGGAAAGAAAAACCTCCCATCCTCTGGCTGACCGAGGGAGGAGCTGGAGACGAGGCGTCTGACGCCTCAACCAAAAAAAGGCATTTTAGTACCCTTTGTACAACACTTAACACTCTTTTTTTTTTCACCTGGTAAGCCTGTCTAAGTAGCGGCTGAAGTTAGTTTCGATCAATAAAAAAGAACGAGATAGTTGTGTTCGACCAGACCGTCAATCTTTACCCTTGTACGGGTAAGCACGTGAATGGGAGGACCATATGTCCATTAGGGGAAATTTTAAGTGCGCACCACTTTTTTCCTAGTGAACCTCAGTTTCCCAGTGAGCACCCAAGTATTCTAAAAAGGAGATTTTTTTTTTCTTGTGAGCACCACAAATATTTTTAAAATACCTTTTTACTCCCTTTAACTATTTCTGCTCCTCACAAACCCATTTTTCCTAGTGAGCACCATCCCCAAATCGTCTTCCTCCTCTACTCGAGCTTCACGCACGAATTTCACCGACGATCTCCACGAATCATCGTTGTCCCAGGATTGCGAAAGCCGCCGCAAGCCTTGCCGCCGCTAGCCCCTGATCATCATCGCTCTCGAACAGCAGGTTAGGGCATCCGATTTTAGATAAGTTTTTTTTTTAAAATTTATTGTGGTTTTGAATTCTCTTAATCCTTTAGTTTGTTGATGTTGAACTATTCGAAATCAAGATTTTTTTGTGGTGCGGAGGTTTAAATGTATATGATTTATTATTTGGAATGTATTGGAAGATAAACTTTTTGCTATTAGAAGTTAGTGCAAATTAAAATTGTTATTTGTGTAATTTATAGTAAATGTGGATTTTGGAATGAAGTAGCTAGGCATGTTGTTAACTAAAAAAAAAGAAATTGCACCAATTAGCTTCTATATGCGGCAATTATTTGCTAAATTTTTTGTGTAGTTCATGGTTTATGCATCACAATATTTAATTATACTGTCAAATTCGGATGGATCAATCCCAGTCATCAAGAATTCGTCATATAGTATCAAATAGACGGAAGAAAACTGCATCAAAGCCACCGGCCGATCCAATCACCGCAGTAACCCAAGACGAGCTAGTTGCATCACAGGACACGATGAACATCGCGGGGGGAGAGGCAAAAGAAGATGTCCCATATGTCATTGATGAGGAACCGACAAATTTGTCAGTTTTCAAGAGTTTTAAGACTCATGTTGCTTAATTTAAAAGTAACAATGAGGTAAATAACAATAGATTCTGATCGTCGTTAGTTAATTATGGATCTAATTTCTTATAAATTTACCTTTAATAGGAGAGAGATCCATTGTGTTGCATAAACCACACCCAAAAAATCGTTGCATGGCCGCTACGGTTGAGCCAACCCAACACACATTTCATTGAGATTATTAAGAACTCTTCTCTATACCCGTTGGTTCAGTGCTCGTACCCCTATATAAACAGCATCGAGATCTCAGCCTTCATTGAGAGGTAGCATCCAAAAACCAATACTTTTCACATGCCTTTCGCAGAGATGACGGTTTCACCGGATGATGTCGGAAGTCTTCTTGGTTTGCCAGTTATAGTAAAGTCTGTCTGTTTGCCTGAAAATGATGATCCACCATTCCCTATTGACTTTTTAGTTAGTTCGCTAGGTGTAAGTCATAGTGAAACTAGAGAAGAGTTAAATATGAAAGGTGGATCCTCAGTACGCCTAGATTGGCTCAAGGATTATTTCAGCGACATCACTGATAACGATTCAGAGGTTAGGATAATGTGCGTTGTAAGAGCTTATCTATTATATCTTTTAGGATGTACTCTTTTTAGAGATAAAAGTGGAACACGGGTCACTGTTGATTATTGTTCGTCGCAAAAGTTCCTTCGCTTCCTCCCATTGAATTAACTTAAATTACAATGAAAGTGAACAAGATATAAAAAGAACAAACGAGAGGATTTTATATTTCAATCTCTCTCTTTTACAATATTGTGGGATCTGTGGCGATGGGATCTGTCAAGCAGTTCCTTTGGACGATCGGTACGTTGAAATCTTTTCTTTTAAAGATATCGGCCGAATATAGACGATCTTCTCTGGCTTTGATTTGTTCAAGGCTCTCTCGCGTAACTCGAACTTCTCAAGAACTCCAGAAAGAAGATGGTGACTTTCTCTGATCTTCACGAACTCAAGGCTCTGTGCGTAACTTGAATTCTCCAAGATCTCAGAAGATGATCGGCAAAGGCTTCAAGGCTCTCTCGCGTACTTGAATTGCCAAAAGATCAATAGGAGGCTTCCGATGCCCAAAAAGAAGATTTTCTAGGGTTTCACCAGGAAGGTATTTATAGCCCCAGGTTAATGCAAAAGTTTCTATCTAAATAGAACTCGCATTCATCAAGGATTCCGATCAAATATCTTAGTTTTGATGGAATTCTGATTAGACTTGATTCGGGTATTTGGATAAGCCCAGAATCATAATCTCAATCAATTTGAGATTCTGGTTATCTGCTTACGCGGAGCTTTAATCGCATCAAAACGCGATGCTAAATAACCAAAACACGGAGCTAACGTGGAGCTATTGATCATCTCCGCGTTTTACTCAAACGCGAGGCTAATACAAGCCAGACTGCGGAATCAACGCGGAGCTATTAAACATCTCCGCGTTTTATTCAAACGCAGGGTTAATGTAACCAAACGCGGGGCTATTGAATTGGCTCCGCGTTCTGTTGTGGAAAATCCTTTTAACTTAGAAATTTTCACTGCCAACAGAACTCCCTCCAAAGTTTTCAAAATGGCTTAGACTTCAGCAGATTTTGAAATACTTTGGATTCTTTAAACTGAAAACGCGGAGTTAGAATACCAAGTCTATCTCGCGTTACGCTCACTTACGCGGAGCTAATCAGCTTCACTTCGTCTTCAGTGAAATGAGTAATTATGTCATTAGTTACCCTGAGTTTCCACGCCGAAAGCGACGGAAATTCTGTTTAAATAGAGCTTCCGGCTCATCTTCTTCTTCATCTCATCCGAAGAATTTGTGAGAACTTGAGTGACTCACGAATGATCTTCAACTGATCTTCGTTCGATTCTCCACAGGATGTCTCTCCAGAGGAGTTTGGCTTTTCGCAAGTTGGCCGGCGTTGATGGCAGCAGCCGTGAAGGTAAACGCAACAGCGAACCAGTCTATGCAGCGTCTTCCGAAGGTAAAAACCTCATCTCTTGGTTTTCTAAGAACCATTCTGAGATATTTTGGCTTAGTTTATTCTGGACGATTGCTTATCTTGTCGGCGAGATTGCCGTTTTATTGTGTCGTCCCTGCGCTTGAAACGCGGGGCTTTACTAGTAGTCCCAATGAATCCGCGAGGCTATATTTGATTAGCAGTCGCGATGAATTGCGAGGCTATCTTTGATTAGCAGTCGCTATGAATTGCGAGGCTATCTTTGATTAGCAGTCGCGATGAATTGTGAGGCTATCTTTGATTAGCAGTCGCGATGAATTGCGAGGCTATCTTTGATTAGCAGTCGCTATGAATTTGAAAGAGAAGGAAAGAGTAGAAAGAAATCTTGTACCCCTTTACGCGAAGTTATCGCATCATCCTCTGCGTTTAAAGCGCGAGGCTATTTCTTCAACTGTGCGCGGAGTCAGTTTAGCTCCGCGTTTTCACTCTTTTGGAAACTCTGTTCCTTTTGCAGTAAGTTCAATCCTTTCTGAAGAGAAATGTATGTGGGTCCATCGATCTTCATCAGCAGAAGTGACTCTAAGGAAGTCAGAAGCATATACTTTACAACATAGTTGCAGGTTTCAAGCTCTGGCTCCTAGAGATAAACTCCTGAAGGGGCTGTAAATAAGGAGCTGCAGCACTTGCAGTGCAGAATTGCAGCACTTGCAGTTCAAAATTGCGCTTCAGTGCAGCACTTTCCTTTCCTCTCGTGCTTCATTTCGGATGACAGATCCGAATTGACATTTGCAGAGGAGATCTTTTGCATGTGAACCAGGGAACTGAGCTTCAACACCCCATAGAGAAATCTTATTGTTTTTGCATGTGAACCAGGGAACTGAGCTTCAACACCCCGTAGAGAAGTCTTACTGTTTGGTTTTTGACAAATTGACCATGTAAAAAGCTTTTGGGAGAGCTATAACTCCCTCTTTGTAATCTTTTGCTTCATGAATAAAGATAAATTATTTTCCTCTCTATCTGTTAGCTTCAAGAATTTTGCTTGCTCAACAAACAGATGGTCAATAATTTTGGTAAAATAGTCTAAGGCACTTCTGCGTGACTTAGATTGATAATACCCAAATGATTGGATAAGAATCGCTTTAACTTAGATGGAAGCGCTTAATTGCACTCGTCAAAAATCTAAGTTTTTCCATGAAAATGCGAAGCTAAGGCACAGGCTATCCTCGCGTTTTGTATAGTTGCGCGAAGTTAACCAACTTCGCTTTTTCTTAGTCGCGCGAGGCTAATAGCTTCGCGTTTTGGAGAGTAACTGACCAGTCACTTTCTCCGAAATTCGCGCCGAATTCCAAGAGGCGGTTCCTTTCATTTAAAAGAAATCTCTATTTCTTATCCTTCTCACTCTATTTGAGAATTTTCCAGAAACTTAGAGATTCAGGCGATCAGAGTTCAGACGACCCGATCTTCTTCCGACCGAGTTTCTCCAAATTTTCAGTCGATTTTTCTCAGCAATGGCACCCAAAACTCGTGCTACTTCTCGAGCGGCTCCATCTTTGGCGACTGGCGCAAGCAGTGGTGGCGGCGGCCAAGGCAGCGACGCGCCATCCCACATTTCGCCCATCGGGGGTAAGAATCTTTCCATCGAGACTCTTTAGAACATTTCTAGAGTGATTTGGCTTAAATTTAACTGATCAATCAACTCTTTTACCGGCGAGATCGCCGTACTCCTGCCGTAAGGCTTGGAGAAGAAGAAAAGTCTTTGACTGCCTTCTTACGCGAAGTTATCACGTCATCCTCGCGTTTAAACCTCGAGGCTATTTTAAGTAGCAGTCGCGCTGAAAACGCGAGGCTATTTTAAGTAGCAGTCGCGCTGAAAACGCGAGGCTATTTTGAGTAGCACTCGCGTTGAAAACGCGAGGCTATTTCAAGTAGCAGTCGCGCTGAAAACGCGAGGCTATTTCAAGTAGCAGTCGCGCTGAAAACGCGAGGCTATTTTAAGTAGGTCTAATCTTTAGCTTCGCGCGGCGCTATTCTTAACTTCGCGCGGCGCTATTCTTAACTTCGCGCGTTCCAATTTTTAGCTTCGCGCGTCCATACTTAGAGAAATTTTCTGCCCTAGAGAAACTTCTCTCATTCTGCTTTCTTTTTGCAGTAGGATATTCAATGGAATCTCTTCCCCACACGAACTACTTCGGCTTTCCTGGGGGTTCTGATCCCTCAGGCCAATTCCGTTTCACTACCATCCTGCCCTCATACAAACCAGACCCGAAGGAACGCAAGGAGAAGCTGATCAAGTACCACCCCACTACTGCGCGAGAAATCATAACTGACGCGGCTTTTGAAGATGTGAACAGAAGGGCGATGGAGAAAACCGCTTTCCTCTTTGGAGACCAGATGGATCACTCAGATGAGATCCTTTCTGAAGAGGAGCATGTTTGGTTATATAACTCAGGCGAAATGCTGATGTTTCTGCCTAGAATGGATCGCAGCTATCCTCTGGTCTATCTTCAGAGGCTAGCGATGCCTCGAGAATTAAAGTGGGGACTGACTCAGGAGCAAGATGGCGTCCCAACAGGCAAATTTGGTGTAAAAGGGGTTTATCAAGACGGTTCCCCCAGATGCATTACTGGCTTGCTTCCAGGCCGATTTGGCAAGGAGCTTCCAGTGGGTGAAGTCCCATCTCGTGCCCGAACTTTCTTAAGTGAGTTCTTGGCGAAGGATGGTCAGTACCCGGCTAGCGACTTTAGGATGCCTGGCTGGGTTCATTCTTCAAACAATATGTGGTGGGCACGCCTTGTTCAGTACATGCTGGATTCCCACGAGCCCATTTTAAAGGATATTGGCTTGTATAAAGCCATCAGGAATGTCCAATTCGGGTTTTTCCAGAGTGCTTATCACTTTTACTGCCTCTTGGAGATGTATAACCTTGAGACCTGTACTTTCTTTACTCCAGTGGGTGAGCTAGGGTTCGCTCTCCACGAGATGTTTGAGGTTTCTGGGCTCTCGATGGGCGAAGTCCCTTACGAGGAGTATATCCCCACCACTGATGAGTTGAACATGCTATTGGCGAGGGATGAGCGCATTTATGTCACGTACTGGGAGATGATGTGCCATTATCATATCTGCGCTGACCAGACAGGTACACGTAATCACGGTATTGGCCACAAGAAGTGGGCCGAATACCTTTTTGCCAACCTAAATTCTAAGGATAGCTCAGCCACTATCCATGGTCATTCTCCTGTCCCCATTTCAGAGATCGACCAACGTGTAGCCAGGGGCCATTACCGTTTGTTCTATACTACGGAATCCAATGAGAATGGATACGGTCCCGGTACTTCATTCAAGAGCTATCACTATCAAGCCCAATTTCCGATCTCCAACAGAGGTCTCATTGCCGGGTTTTTGATGCTGTGGCTCAAAAGATGCGTCGTGCCGTCATTGCCCAAGGAAGCGATTGCAATGACCGTGGTATATCCAGCAGTTCTTCTTGCATACGGCCGACCCCTTGGACTCCTTCCCGCCATGGTATGCAATTTGCAATATGGACTGAGGGTATTCTGTCGTGATTTCCTCCCCACTATTAAGGTCAAGGGGAAAGGAAAGGGCAAGTCGAAAGAGACTGCCCAACCGAAAACTCCAAACCCTAGGGTGGAGATGCCCTACACCTATTTGATGGCGTGGCTTGTCTTGCACTGTCCCTCCTTAATGAGTGCACCAGAGCGTCGTTCGGGCGAAAAGTGCTTCCTTGTAGAACTGTATGAACGTTCTTCATGGAGGCAAAATTATATGTCCCAGATTCGGAAGACTCTTCGTAGCTTTCAGAATTACGAGATCTTCCGGTGTTTTCCTGACTTTCCCGGCGGAGGATATGGGACGAGGCTAAAGGATGCCATGGGAGCAGATAAGTTCACTACTTTATCTGCAGGAGCCTTCTGGTGGCTTCTCAACATCCGTCCCGGACACTTGGTGTATCGTCAAGATCTCCAGTGTCAGATTGAGCCATATACTCCGAGTCGCTTTGCTCGCCAGTTTGGATATTCTCAACTTTATGTGGGTAATCCAAATAAAGATCTCGCTTACGAGGGGAATTTATACGAAGGTGCTCGTGGCTGGTTCCATTTTGCAGCGGGCGGGACCGAAGCTGAATTCTCCTTGCCCCAGAAGGTGCCAGAATTGGCCATGACCCTCAGCTCCTACAATTGGTTCAACATTGCGAATGCTGACGTGCCCGGCTTCTCTCTCAATCGCAGTTGTTGCAAAGAGATTGAAGCCCTCTATATTAGCCATCAGGGTGCTTCTAGGGTAAGGATAAAAGGAATGGAAGAATTCCTTGGCGCTGCGGCTGAGCCTTCGGACATCAGTGAATCAGACGATGATGCCGGTGATGATGATGACAATGCTGGTGCTGGTGGAGTTCCTCAGCCTATTATCAGTCGTTCCCTGAGTCCAACTCTCAAACGCCGCGACACTTTAAAGAAAAGGCCTGGTAAGAAGCAAAAATTGGGGCAGGAAACCTTGATAGTCCCCCAAGAAGTGGCTATCAAACTTGCTTCCGACTTGTTGGCTTCAGCTGTACCCCCAGCGTTGGCAAGGGAGGATGAACCTGCCAAAGCTCCAAGTGTTGCTGAGATTTCAGCTCCTTTGGCCGTAGAGCCTGTGGCAGAACCTGGGGCGCAACTAACGGGTAGCGAGACGGGTACATTACTGGAAATGACAATGGCTTCCCCTTTAAGTACGACAACTGGACTTGTATCGCCTGGTATGGCCTTTAGCATTTTATCTTTTGCCTGTTATTATTTTAACGTAACACTGCTTTTCTGGTCTTCTGAAATGCAGGTAATCAACTTCTTTCGCCAATGCACTCGACTACCCAAGTAGAGTCTGACGATAGAATGGACCATTCTGGCTCTGTTGGTGGTGTGGGTAACTTTGTTGGTGAGTTTGCGCCTGATTATTCCACACCGGCTCCTGCCTCTGTTTCCTCTTCAATTCCCCCAATTGACGAATTGGGGAGCGATGAGAGAACAGAAGTCATTATCGCAGCTGCTGCTAATGAGGCTTCACCTTCTCCTAGCATGCCGTCTCCAACCACCGTTTGCTCTACTGAGACATTTCCCACGGTCGTTGGAGTGCCTTCTTGTAACACCCCAAACTATCATTTCAAATTATCAAGGCAAAAGTTTCTTTCTATACACCTTCAAATTTAAATTTAATTTCTAAGGGCACCACCTTGGCCTTTTGTGGGGATGAGTTGTTAAAAGAGGGTGAGAGGTGGCACTCTAGTTGCCATTTGTCATGCATGCAAGAAGCCTTAGGGCTAGGCTAGAGGACAAGGTGACCAAAATGCCCTTAGGAATATATAACCTGATTCTCTCAAAGAGAATTCTTATCAAAAGTACAAAATAAAAATCACTCTTTACCCTTGGTTCTTCTAGTTCGTTGAAGTAAAGAAAACAGAAGGGAGGCTTTGCTAAGATAAAGGAGGAGATTAAAAGGAATAGAGGCAAGTATCACCTTGTTCTTGTTCTCTCTTTGAATCGTATTTGAGTACAAGTAGCATGTATGATCTTTCTTGAAAATTATTTGATTTTTATTATGAGTACATGATTCCTTTTTCTTTATGGATAAATTCACATCATATTGGATCTGCATACTTAGAAAAATTTCTGGACTGCATACTTAGCCTGATTTACGAATGTTGGCTACTTTCGGCTTAGCCTCGCGTTTGGCAATTTTTAGCCTCGCGTTTGGCCATTTTTAGCCTCGCGTTTGGCCATTTTTAGCCTCGCGTTTGGCAATTTTTAGCCTCGCGTTTGGCCATTTTTAGCCTCGCGTTTGGCCATTTTTAGCCTCGCGTTTGGCCATTTCTGCTTCCTGTTTGACTATCCTTTAGCCTCGCGTTTGGCCATTTTTAGCCTCGCGTTTGGCTATTTCTGCTTCCTGTTTGACTATCCTTTTAGCCTCGCGTTTGGCCATTTTTAGCCTCGCGTTTGGCCATTTTTAGCCTCGCGTTTGGTAATTTTTAGCCTCGCGTTTGACTATTTCTGCTTCCTGTTTGACTATCCTTTTAGCCTCGCGTTTGGCCATTTTTAGCCTCGCGTTTGGCCATTTTTAGCCTCGCGTTTGACTATTTCTGCATCCTGTTTGACTATCCTTTTAGCCTCGCGTTTGGCCATTTTTAGCCTCGCGTTTGGCCATTTTTAGCCTCGCGTTTGACTATTTCTGCTTCCTGTTTGACTATCCTTTTAGCCTTGCGTTTGGCCATTTTTAGCCTCGCGTTTGGCCATTTTTAGCCTCGCGTTTGACTATTTCTGCTTCCTGTTTGACTATCCTTTTAGCCTCGCGTTTGGCAATTTTTAGCCTCGCGTTTGGCAATTTTTAGCCTCGCGTTTGACTATTTCTGCTTCCTGTTTGACTATCCTTTTAGCCTCGCGTTTGGCCATTGATTTATGATAATATGACATGTGAATATCAACATGATACATGAAGGCAAGATTATTCATGATGACAAATTCTAGTATCCTTATCACAAGTTCTAGTATCCTTATTACACGACATGATAACAAGTTCTAGTATCTTTATTACAAGACATGATTACAAGTTCTAGTATCATTATTACATGACATGAAGCATCCTTATAATACATGTGTACATGATTCCAAATCTTGATTCTTGAACTCTTGATTCTTGTGAAATGATATGTGTACAATTTGACATGAGGGTCCACGTGTTTCCTTTAATTCACGCATATCATATGCATTACTAACATGGGAAAAACTACATGATGGATAGATAAGTACTGTATTGTACAAGGATCTTATTGGCCAACTTCTTGATTAGGTGCTGAGGGCCTTTTACTAGCAGCACTGGGTGGTACTGAGCCACCATCTGATATATGAGTCACCATATGGGTGATGCCCGTTACTTGTTTCATTTAATGGGATCTGACTTGTAGCACCTAGCGGTGTGTCATGGTTCAGCGCCATGAATTAGAGGCCGGGTCCCGGGTATGCACGGGCACTTGTACAATATGAGAAACTGCGCGCTATCTTATCCATCATTGAGTTTTAATTCCAACACTAACATGACATGGACCTATTAAATTTTACACGAAGCTTGTGAATGACTTACATAGTTCTGGTTACATGCAACATGATTGATATCGAAGCTTGTGAATGATTTACATTGTTCTGGTTATATGCAACATGATTGATATTTACTTCGCTTACACTTGTCACCTTTACATGGTTTGTTTCTGCTATTTGAATGAATAGTCTTACTCAATTCATTTTCAGCATTCTTAAGATACGATTGTATCAACGTAATTTATTTATTCTTTTATTTATTTGTACTGTGAAAGTACACGTGTTTCTTGTTTTTGTGTTACTTGCTGGGTTTAATCTCCTAGGTTTTCTTAAGCCCAGATCACGAAAGAAGAGAAGGGAAGATTGCTCCAGATAACGATCCTTACTTCACCAACCAGGTCGAGTAGAGGGTACTAGCAGCACAACACCTTTTGGGTACTTCGCACTTCATGTTCTTGTTTCCTTTGTCACTTCTTGTTCTTATTTCATTTTTCTGGGCACTGCTTTAACTTATAGTATTTAACTCTTTTGTGTAAATATTTAGAGCAGTGTGTCATTCTATGTAATCAACTCTCTGTATAAATAAAATCCTTTCAGTTTCAGACATGGTTATTCATCTTGACATGGCAGTAGTTATGGTTATTCCAAGATCATAGGACTGTTGGGTTATTTATAGTATTTAAGCGGCGTCCCCTGTTTTGAAGAAAAAAAAAAAAAAGAGCTGAATTGGGGGCGTTACAGTTTTGGTATCAGAGCCTAGGTTTAGGTGGGAGACCATATGACTACTGCCACATGAAAACATGTCTAAGATACACTCTTGACACTTCTTCCTTATCCTTGATATCCATCAGATCTAGTGTCGTGCCTATTTATTATTTCTAATTCATTTGGAATATCTATCTTGAAACTCCATCTAATCAATTTCTCTTGGACCGTCACAGAACGATGACGACCCAATCTTCTACTAGCGCAAACCCAAATCCTACGGGTGAAGAGTCTGAGCTTAGAACTATAGTAGAAAGAGTAGCGCAGACACAAGAAACTACAACAATGATATTGGAAAGAATGCTACAGTCCAAGGAACAAGAAAGAACTGGGGTGGTATCTGATTTTCGAAGATTGCAGCCATCAGTATTTTCCGGAACAGAAGGACCACTAAAGGCTGAGCAGTGGATTGTGGATATGGAGAATCTTCTGAAGGCAGCAAGGATTCCAAAGGAGAATCGTGTTGAAGTAGTATGCATTCAGTTGGCTGACATAGCCAGAACATGGTGGCTTGCAGAAGAAGTGAAACACCAGGAACCCTTAACTTGGGACAAATTTGTAGAGGCATTTCTTGCCAGATTTTTTCACTCATCAGCAAGGCAAGAAATGAGGAAGAAATTTCTAGGATTGCAACAAGGAGATCGAACTCTGGATGCATATGCCGCAGAATTTGTGAGGCTGAGCCGATTTTCCCCAACCTTGGTAGCTGATGAGGAGGAAAAGGCACACTTGTTCCAGCAAGGGCTGAGGTCTCATCTGAGGGAGCACTTAGCAGGGCATAACTACAAGACTTATTCAGAAGTGTTTGAAGCGGCATGTCGTTTGGAACAAGTATTCGAGGAGAATAGGTCAGTGCCATTTAAAAGGTTGTTTGGGCAAGGAACAAGTTCATCGACCAAGAAATTTGGTGGTCCGCCAACAAAGAGACAGATGATAATGCCAAATCGCAATTCAGTAATATGCAACTATTGTCATATGCCAGGGCATACCCAGAACATGTGTAGAAGAGCTCAAGGGTGGTGCCTGGCATGCGGATCCGCTAGTCATCAATTGAGAGATTGCCCAAAGGCCCAACAATCAACAATAACCAAGGTCCCATTTCAAGCAACAACCAGGCCAATAACAACGTCGGCCCAGAGAGTTCCAAGACCAGGCCAGAAAGGAACCTGGGAGAACCGACAACAAACCTATGTTAGGGCCCGAGAAGGAGCAGGACGGAGGCAAGAGCAAGTTAGACTAATGAATGCAGAAGAAGTTCAAACCACTGGAGGAGTCGTGACAGGTATGATCTTGGTTAACAATAGACCGGCAACTGTTTTATTTGATTCTGGAGCATCACACAGTTTCATCACTAGCATGTTTGTTTCCCGTAATCTTATTGATTTCACTATCTTATCTGCGGGGTGGAATATTGAGACCGGGAATGGTAGTATCATGACTAATAAAGAGTGTAAACTATGTCCATTAGTAATTGATGGTAAGGAATTTTATGCCAATCTACTAGTTATTAGTGGAGGAGGATATGATGTTATCATAGGCATGGATTGGATGAGCACCTTCTATGCAGTGATAGACTGTAGGAGAAGGAGAGTAGTATTCCAGATTCCTGACTGTCCAGAGTTTGAATTTGTCAGTGGAAGCCAATCCCTAGAACCAGCTAAATCTAAGGTGTTTCCAAATGGAGGAGTTTTGGAAGCTATGGGAATAGGAGAAGGGATGATCCCAGTAGTATCAGAATTCTTGGATATTTTTCCTGAAGAGATACCTGGACTACCACCAGCAAGGATAGTAGAATTTACTATTGATATTATCCCTGGGCTGAACCAGTTTGTAAACTACCTTATCGAATGGGGATTGCAGAGCTAGAAGAAGTCAAGAAGCAAGTGGATGAGTTAATGAAATTGGGTTTTATAAGACCCAGTGTGTCACCTTGGGGAGCTCCAGTACTATTGGTAGGAAAGAAGGACGGGAGTAAAAGGTTATGTATAGATTACAGAGGTTTGAATGCAGTAACAATTAAGAATAAATACCCATTGCCAAGGATTACTGATCTATTTGATCAACTTGGAGGAGCGAAGGTATTCTCAAGAATAGATCTTCGTTCCGGATTTCATCAAGTAAGAGTCCGAACAGAAGATATCCCAAGGACTGCATTTAGAACCAGACATGGTCATTATGAATATTTAGTGATGCCATTTGGGGTAACTAATGCTCCAGCGGTGTTTATGAATTTGATGAACCATATTTTTACTCAGTATTTGGACAAATTTGTGGTGGTGTTTATTGATGATATATTGATCTACTCTAAGAATAGAGAAGAGCACGTTAAACATTTGAGGATAGCATTACAAACTTTAAGGGAACAAAGGCTATACGGAAAATTGAGCAAATGTGAATTTTGGTTGAGTCAAATTGCTTTCTTGGGTCATATAATATCTGAAAATGGTGTATCAGCAGATCCTAAAAAGATAGAGGCTGTGATGGAATGGCCTGTACCAAAATCAGTATCAGAAGTTCGCAGCTTTTTGGGGATGGCTGGATATTACAGGCGGTTTGTACAAGATTTTGCAAAAATTGCGTCTCCTCTAACTAAGTTGACGCGAAAGGGAATCGAATATGTCTGGATGGAAGGGTGCGATAAGGCATTTGAAGAATTGAAACTAAGACTGACAACATCACCTGTGTTAGCAGTTCCAGATAACACTGGAGGAATGAAAATCTATAGTGATGCTTCAAAACTAGGACTGGGATGCGTGTTGACTCAGCATGAAAGAGTGATTGAGTTTGCATCAAGACAATTAAAACCTCATGAAAGAAATTATCCCACTCACGACTTGGAACTAGCATCAATAATTCATGCTTTGAAAATTTGGAGACATTACTTACTAGGACAAAGGGTGGAAGTGTACACTGACCATAAAAGTTTGAAATATATTTTCACTCAGAAGGAACTAAATATGAGACAGAGACGATGGTTGGAGTTAGTAGCAGATTATGACTTGGAAATTAAATATCATCCAGGAAGGATCAATATAGTGCCAGATGCTCTGAGTAGAAGACCTGCAATAGAAAGATTGACTCAACAAAAAGAATTATTGGCAGAAATACAAAGGATGGATTTGGAAATAATTCTACCAGGAATGATAGCACAACTTATGGAAATGCGACTACAATCACCCTTGATAGAGCAGATCAAGCAAGCCCAAGTTGATGATGAAAGCTTCCAAAGGTTAAAGAGCAAAATTGAGACAGGTAAGAGGCCTGAGATGAAGGTACACTCAGATGTGACTATTAGATTCAGGGAGAGGTTATGGGTGCCCAAGGGAGAGACGAGGAAGAGAGTTTTAGAAGAAGCTCATAAATCAGCATATTCCATTCATCCCGGAGGCAATAAGATGTACAAGGATATGAAGAAGTACTTCTGGTGGCCGGGCATGAAGAAAGAAATTGCAAGACATGTATCCATGTGTTCTACTTGCCAACAAGTGAAGGTCGAACATCAGAAAATAGCTGGATTACTTCAACCGTTAACAATTCCAGAATGGAAGTGGGAACAAATATCAATGGATTTTGTTACGGGATTACCAAGGAGCACCAAAGGTAATAATGCAATTTGGGTGGTAGTGGACCGACTGACCAAGTCAGCTCACTTCATCCCATTTAGGGTTGGTCAGTCAACCGAAGCATTAGCAAAAAGATTCATGCAGGAAGTGGTGAGGTTACATGGAGTTCCATTTAGAATTGTCTCAGATAGAGATACAAGATTTAGATCACAATACTGGAAGAAATTGATGGATAGTTTAGGAACACATTTAGACTTGTCTTCGGCATATCACCCACAAACCGATGGACAATCAGAACGAACTATCCAAATACTTGAAGACATGCTTAGAGCATGTATGCTAGATTTTGGAGGATCTTGGGAAGACCATTTATATATGGCGGAGTTTTCCTACAATAATAGCTATCAAGAGAGTATCAAAATGGCACCATTTGAGGCTTTATATGGCAGGAAGTGTAGATCTCCATTATTTTGGAACGAGGTTGGAGAACGGAGCATTTTGGGACCTGAGTTAATTACTCAAGCAACAGAGCAAGTATAGGTTATTAGGGAACATATGAAAGCTGCACAAGATAGACAAAAGAAATGGGCAGATCGACGTAGAAAATCATTGGAGTTTGAAATAGGAGATAAGGTATTTATCAAGATATCGCCAATAAAGGGAGTGATTAGATTCGGTAAGAAGGGAAAACTTAGTCCAAGATATATTGGACCATTTGAAATTACAGAAAGAATCGGGAATCTTGCATACAGATTATCATTACCGTCTGAGATGGAAACTATTCATGATGTATTTCATGTGTCGCAATTAAGGAAGTGCTTGGGCAATGAACATAAGGCTGTGGACTTATCCGAGGTGGATCTGAGATCCGATCTAAAGTATGAGAAACAACCTGTAGCAATCATTGATCGACGGGAGAAAATCCTAAAGAACAAAGTGATACCGTTGGTCCTTGTTTCATGGGATGCACGATCACCTGGGGACTCCACTTGGGAACTTGAAGGTGATATCAAAACAAAATATCCGTACCTATTTTCATTATCAGGTATGTAAGTTGAGTCTATTTTTATATGACAACACGTACCTGTATATAATAGTATACCTTTTAAAATTGGAATTTCGAGGACGAAATTCTTTTATTAGGTGGGTAGAATGTAACACCCCAAACTATCATTTCAAATTATCAAGGCAAAAGTTTCTTTCTATACACCTTCAAATTTAAATTTAATTTTAAGGGCACCACCTTGGCCTTTTGTGGGGATGAGTTGTTAAAAGAGGGTGAGAGGTGGCACTCTAGTTGCCATTTGTCATGCATGCAAGAAGCCTTAGGGCTAGGCTAGAGGACAAGGTGACCAAAATGCCCTTAGGAATATATAACCTGATTCTCTCAAAGAGAATTCTTATCAAAAGTACAAAATAAAAATCACTCTTTACCCTTGGTTCTTCTAGTTCGTTGAAGTAAAGAAAACAGAAGGGAGGCTTTGCTAAGATAAAGGAGGAGATTAAAAGGAATAGAGGCAAGTATCACCTTGTTCTTGTTCTCTCTTTGAATCGTATTTGAGTACAAGTAGCATGTATGATCTTTCTTGAAAATTATTTGATTTTTATTATGAGTACATGATTCCTTTTTCTTTATGGATAAATTCACATCATATTGGATCTGCATACTTAGAAAAATTTCTGGACTGCATACTTAGCCTGATTTACGAATGTTGGCTATTTTCGGCTTAGCCTCGCGTTTGGCAATTTTTAGCCTCGCGTTTGGCCATTTTTAGCCTCGCGTTTGGCCATTTTTAGTTTCGCGTTTGGCAATTTTTAGCCTCGCGTTTGGCCATTTTTAGCCTCGCGTTTGGCTATTTCTGCTTCCTGTTTGACTATCCTTTAGCCTCGTGTTTGGCCATTTTTAGCCTCGTGTTTGGCTATTTCTGCTTCCTGTTTGACTATCCTTTTAGCCTCGCGTTTGGCCATTTTTAGCCTCGCGTTTGGCAATTTTTAGCCTCGCGTTTGACTATTTCTGCTTCCTGTTTGACTATCCTTTTAGCCTCGCGTTTGGCCATTTTTAGCCTCGCGTTTGACTATTTCTGCTTCCTGTTTGACTATCCTTTTAGCCTCGCGTTTGGCCATTTTTAGCCTCGCGTTTGGCCATTTTTAGCCTCGCGTTTGACTATTTCTGCTTCCTGTTTGACTATCCTTTTAGCCTCGCGTTTGGCCATTTTTAGCCTCGCGTTTGGCAATTTTTAGCCTCGCGTTTGACTATTTCTGCTTCCTGTTTGACTATCCTTTTAGCCTCGCGTTTGGCCATTTTTAGCCTCGCGTTTGCCAATTTTTAGCCTCGCGTTTGACTATTTCTGCTTCCTATTTGACTATCGTTTTAGCCTCGCGTTTGGCCATTGATTTATGATAATATGACATGTGAATATCAACATGATACATGAAGGCAAGATTATTCATGATGACAAATTCTAGTATCCTTATCACAAGTTCTAGTATGCTTATTACACGACATGATAACAAGTTCTAGTATCTTTATTACAAGACATGATTACAAGTTCTAGTATCATTATTACATGACATGAAGCATCCTTATAATACATGTGTACATGATTCCAAATCTTGATTCTTGAACTCTTGATTCTTGTGAAATGATATGTGTACAATTTGACATGAGGGTCCACGTGTTTCCTTTAATTCACGCATATCATATGCATTACTAACATGGGAAAAACTACATGATGGATAGATAAGTACTGTATTGTACAAGGATTTTGTTGGCCAACTTCTTGATTAGGTGCTGAGGGCCTTTTACTAGCAGCACTGGGTGGTACTGAGCCACCATCTGATACATGAGTCACCATATGGGTGATGCCCGTTACTTGTTTCATTTAATGGGATCTGACTTGTAGCACCTAGCGGTGTGTCATGGTTCAGCGCCATGAATTAGAGGCCGGGTCCCGGGTATGCACGGGCACTTGTACAATATGAGAAACTGCGCGCTATCTTATCCATCATTGAGTTTTAATTCCAACACTAACATGACATGGACCTATTAAATTTTACACGAAGCTTGTGAATAACTTACATAGTTCTGGTTACATACAACATGATTGATATTGAAGCTTGTGAATGATTTACATTGTTCTGGTTATATGCAACATGATTGATATTTACTTCGCTTACACTTGTCACCTTTACATGGTTTGTTTCTGCTATTTGAATGAATAGTCTTACTCAATTCATTTTCAGCATTCTTAAGATACGATTGTATCAACGTAATTTATTTATTCTTTTATTTATTTGTACTGTGAAAGTACACGTGTTTCTTGTTTTTGTGTTACTTGCTGGGTTTAATCTCCTGGGTTTTCTTAAGCCCAGATCACGAAAGAAGAGAAGGGAAGATTGCTCCAGATAACGATCCTTACTTCACCAACCAGGTCGAGTAGAGGGTACTAGCAGCACAACACCTTTTGGGTACTTCGCACTTCATGTTCTTGTTTCCTTTGTCACTTCTTGTTCTTATTTCATTTTTCTGGGCACTGCTTTAACTTATAGTATTTAACTCTTTTGTGTAAATATTTAGAGCAGTGTGCCATTCTATGTAATTAACTCTCTGTATAAATGAAATCCTTTCAGTTTCAGACATGGTTATTCATCTTGACATGGCAGTAGTTACGGTTATTCCAAGATCATAGGACTGTTGGGTTATTTATAGTATTTAAGCGGCGTCCCCTGTTTTGAAGAAAAAAAAAAAAAAAGAGCTGAATTGGGGGCGTTACACTTCTCAGTCAGCGATTTTAACGTCGTCTGTTGTCGTGGCTGCTGAGATACCTGCAACTCTTCCGACTCCAAGCCTTCCAGCAGGGGAGGAGAATAATTTGAAATTCTCGTTCGAAGATGCTTCTCCCACCGAAGGAGTTTCAGGCGAAGTGGTCCCATCTTCTCTTCCTGTTGGTGGGGGTACCCAAGTGATCTGTACCGACGGTACTTCGTCTGGGGTCTCCAGTTCCTCCAGATCTGCGCTGGCTCTACTGGTCCCTCAGATCATGAATTTAATGCAGGGACGGGCTTCTTCTTCTCCAATCCCAGCCACTACTGCTCCCTTGCTCACGACACCTCTTTTGGCATTGCCTACTTTGCCTACCGACACTGCAAATCCTCTTGAAAGACTTTTCGGTTTCACTGTCGAGGATTTTATGCATTTGTTAAGAAGATGTGTCGAGATGGTTCTTGATGGCCATGATTCCTTCAACTTCGAACGTCCACTGTTACTCCGGTATTTAGGAAATATCGAAGAATTCGGTGGACAAGATCGAGCAGCTCCATACCGGGCCCGCCTTGCAGCTTTAGAAGAGCAGGTGACCACGCTACACACACTCCGTCAGGCGGATGTGGAGGCGATCACTGAAATAGAGCTGGCGCGGCTTCGGGCAGAATCCTTATCTAGAAGAACTATTTTAAGGCAGCAGGAGGAGAGATGGTCTCAGGAGCTGACAGAGCTCCAGGCCAGTCGGGAATCCGTTATTGGCGACCTGCAAAGGGTAAACTTCGGAATTGAGGAAAGTCAGGCAGCCATCTCTAAAGCCCAGGAGACGATTGCAAGAGCTCGGGCCACCTTGATAGAAAATGAACTCCGATTAGGAGAATCTGTCAAGAAACGGGAGATGTTGCTGGTCCAGCAGGAGCAGATTCAGCAGGAAGAGATGGCCAGGAATCGTGCCATAGAAGAATCTCGTCAGCAACAACTTACAATAAGTGATGATGAGTTGCGTAGGCAAGCTCAGCAAACCGTGGAGGCTTCTCATCGTAGAAATTTGGACGAGACAATAAACCAATTGAGACTCCTGGGAGGCCAATAGTTTCATCTCTCTTTACGCTTTTATCTTCCTTGTAATAAGAACTTCGTAAACAGGAGAGAGATAACCTTACGATATTTCTTTGAAATTCTTTTTGTATCTTCACCTTAATAAAGATGATTCTTTTCACTCTTTTATTTGCCGGCTTAAAAACAGATTTGCTTGCCCAACAAATAACCTGTCGTCAAAACGATTTATCTCGGTACCGTTTATGCTCAATTTCTTGAACCGAAATAAAAATTAAAGTTTAATATGGGATTTTTAGCAAACCCCCAGCTATTAACGGATTTGATTAGCCTTTACCAACTACCGTTTGAGTTGGGCTAGCTATGTTATTCCCCTCAACATGGTGAGTTGTCGAGGACTACGTTTGGGCTTAAATGCCAAACTTTTCCTCTTCCCTTTACTTTATCGGTATTGGGCGATTCATACTTTCACCCCAGCGTGATGGGTTGGCGAGAAACTCGTTCTCTTCCCATTGCCTAGTTGGCGTTGGGCAATTCATACTTTTACCCCAGCATGATGGGTTGGCGAGAAACTCGTTCTCTTCCCATTGCCTAGTTGGCGTTGGGCAATTCATACTTTTACCCCAGCATGATGGGTTGGCGAGAAACTCGTTCTCTTCCCATTGCCTAGTTGGCGTTGGGCAATTCATACTTTTACCCCAGCATGATGGGTTGGCGAGAAACTCGTTCTCTTCCCATTGCCTAGTTGGCGTTGGGCAATTCATACTTTTACCCCAACATGATGGGTTGGCGAGAAACTCGTTCTCTTCCCATTGCCTAGTTGGCGTTGGACAATTCATACTTTTACCCCAGTATGATGGGTTGGCGAGAAAATCGTTCTCTTCCCATTGCCTAGTTGGCGTTGGGCAATTCATACTTTTATCCCAGTATGATGGGTTGGCGAGAAACTCGTTCTCTTCCCATTGCCTAGTTGGCGTTGGGCAATTCATACTTTTAGGTCAGAGGCGCTTAATTACACAAGCCTAAAAGAAGATTGGGGGCTGTTCAAATTTGAGAACTAAGCACACCAGATTTGGGGTCAGAGGTGCGAAACTGCGCATGCCCAAGAAAAGACTGATGGTGGTTCAAACTTGAGAACCAAACTGGAGGCGGTTCAAGGCTCTCTCGCGTAACTTGAACTGGGCACTCCAAACACACCAGGTTTAGGTCAGAGGCGCACAATGCGCATGCCTAAGAAAAGACTGATGGTGGTTCAAACTTGAGAACCAAACTCACCAGGTTTAGGTCAGAGGCGCCAAACTGCGCATGCCTAAGAAAAGACTGATGGTGGTTCAAACTTGAGAACCAAACTCACCAGGTTTAGGTCAGAGGCGCCAAACTGCGCATGCCTAAGAAAAGACTGATGGTGGTTCAAACTTGAGAACCAAACTCGCCAGGGTTTAGATCAGAGGCGCACAATGTGCATGCCTAGAAAAAGACTGATGGTGGTTCAAACTTGAGAACCAAATACGCCAGGGTTTAGGTCAGAGGCGCACAATGTGCATGCCTAGAAAAAGACTGATGGTGGTTCAAACTTGAGAACCAAACGCACCAGGTTTAGTGGGTTAAAATCACCAGAATAGAAGAAGTCCAAGTGCTCATCTGCGTAACTTGGATAAATTGGAGGCTTATACTCCCAGAGATATTAAGCATAGTATTTCTTCAGAAATTTGCCATTGATCGGCATCATCATCCTGTCACCGTATTGATTCATTAAGCGATAAGCTCCACTGAAGTAGACTATCTCCACAATGAACGGTCCTTCCCACTTGGGTTAACTTACCCTTAGTCTTGTGGGTTAGCACCATTGGCCTTTTAACAGCCAGAACCAAGTCTTCTTGTTTAAAGGTCCTTGGTTTAACGTTCTTATTGAACGTTTGAGATATTCGGGCTTGATACAACTCAATTTGCTGTTGAGCCCTGAGACGTTTTTCATCTAACGCCTCTAGTTCTTGCAATCTTTGCTGATGGCGTTCTTCTGTCGTCATCTTTGTGGCTAAAGCCACTCTTAATGATGGTATCTGGATTTCAAGAGGCAGAACAGCCTCACTTCCATAAACCAAAGAGAACGGGGTTGCTTTAGTCGGGGTGCGAACTGTGGTGCGATAAGCCCACAAACATTCTCCCAACTTTTCATCCCAATCTCGTTTATTGGAGGAGACGAACTTTCGAAGGAGTTTGATGATCGTCTTGTTGAAAGCTTCGGCCAACCCATTAGCCGTAGGGTTATATGGTGTAGAAGCGATATCTTTGATTCTGAATTTATTGTAGAATCTAGAGAACCCCTGACTGATGAATTGTGGACCATTATCATGAATGATCCATCGAGGGACGCCAAATCGGTAAATGACATGATGCTTGATAAACTTGATCACATCTACCGTTTTCACCTCTTTCATGGGCACGGCTTCGGCCCATTTTGAAAAATAATCGGTTATTGCAAAAATAAACCGATGTCCTCTGGATGACGGGGGAGTTATTGGCCCCACAATGTCCATTCCTCAGGCTTCAAATAGCCAGCTTGCGACGGTATTGTGCAAGTATTCTTGGGGTTGATGAATAAAATTGGCATGTATTTGGCATGCATGACATCGTTTAGCGTATGCCATTGCTTCCGTAACCATGCTCGGCCAGTAGTACCCCAGCCTTCTTATACGGTCTCCAAGTTTGGGACCGGGCAGATGAGCTCCACATATTCCATCATGTGTTTCTTTCAGCACTTGTTCTGCTTCTGCTTTCGATATGCAGCGTAGCAATAGACCACCTCTTGACTTTCTATACAAAGTCTGAAGTTTATGGTCATAATAAAATCTTTGGGCCTTCCTCTTTATTGAGGTGGCTTCCTTAGGGTCTTCTGGTAATATCCCATGCAAAGCATAATCCACAAACGGAAATCGCCAATCATGGGGCTCTAAGTTTAAGCCAATCTGGCATACCTCTTCGGTTTGAGATACCACATCTGGGTGGAGGAGTTCTCTACTACCAATGGTGATGCTTTTAGCTTCACCTGGCGGGATTGCCAGCGTTGCGGCTAATGCGGCAAGAGCATCTGCATAAATGTTCTCGTTTCGAGATACATGATATATGTAGAATTGT
This sequence comes from Dracaena cambodiana, assembly GCA_036321105.1. Taxonomy (NCBI): domain Eukaryota; kingdom Viridiplantae; phylum Streptophyta; class Magnoliopsida; order Asparagales; family Asparagaceae; genus Dracaena; species Dracaena cambodiana. Next base: position 42,772,535 of record JAYEPQ010000011.1, read on the forward strand.
TCAAAATATCCTGCTAGCTCAATAGCTAGCTGATGATAGGGGATGAGGGCTTCATGTCTGACTTCATACTCACCTGTCATCTGATTGACAATGAGCTTAGAATCTCCATATGCCTCTAGATGGTTCACTCCCAGTTGCAGAGCTATTTTTAAGCCGATAATGAGCGCGTTGTACTCCGCTACATTATTAGTGCACGGTTCTGTTAATGAGTAACCGTTAGGCAATATATGTTTATGTGGGGATATTAGCACAACCCCCACTCCAGCAGCAGATCGTCTCGCGGCACCATCAAAGAACATTTGTCAAGACTGTTCTTTGGTAACTGTGTTGACTTCTGATGTCTGCTTTAATTTGGATCAAATTGGATGGTCTGCAAGGAAATCAGCGATTGCCTGTCCCTTCATGGCCTTTTGAGGGACAAAATGTATGTCATAGGGCGATAGTAAGAGCGCCCACTTTGCCAATCGGCCATTCAAGGATCCTGGTTTTGTCATCAGAATCTTCAGGGGATTAACCCGTGATATGACATGAATTGTTTGCCCTGAAAGGTAGTGTCGCATTTTCTGAACAGCAAACACTAGGACTAAACATTCTTTTTCAATCGGGGTATACCGCTGTTCGGCCCCAATCATTGTTCTACTTAAATAGTAGAGGGCATGTTCATGGCCGTGCTCATTATATTGAGCAAGTAATGCTCCTAAAGCATTATCCATGGCCCTTACATATATAAGGAAGGGCTGTCCAGGGGCTGGTGCCATTAGTACATGAGGCTTAGTAAGGTACTCCTTGAGGTCATCAAATGCCTACTGACATGCCTCATCCCATATGAAGGACACTCCCTTCTTCATAAGTTTGGAGAATGGTTGGCATCGTCCAGATAAGTTGGATATGAAGCGTCGAATATAAGCGAGCTTTCCTTATAATCCCCTTAGTTCCTTAAGATTGCGGGGAGGCGGCATTTCGCTAATCGCTTTTACCTTTTTCGGGTCGAGGAAAATTTCTTTTGAAGTTATTACGAACCCTAGAAACTTCCCGCTGGATACCCCCATGAATGACTTAGTGGTATTCATCTTTAAATGATGTTTCCTCATAAGATCGAAGACCACTCTTAAATCGTGAAGATGATCTTCTTTGTCTTTGCTTTTAACTGCTAAGTCATCCACATAGCACTCTACTGTTCTGCATAGGTGTTCTTTAAATATGGCACTCATTGCGCGTTGGTAAGTGGCACCTGCATTCTTTAATCCGAATGGCATCACCGTATAACAGTATACCCCCTGTGGCGTTCTGAAAGCTGTATGCTTTTCATCATCCGGGTGCATCTTGATTTGGTTATAACCTGAGAAGCCATCCATAAAGGACACCCTCTCATAACCGCAAGTATTATCGATCATCACGTCGGTGATGGGGAGTGGAAATTCATCCTTGGGACATGCAGCGTTCAGATCTCGAAAGTCAATGCATATCCGGATTTTGCAATTCTTTTTGCGAACTGGCACTATGTTTGCCACCCAGTCTGGGTGTTGTTCTTCACGGATGAACCCGGATTGTATAAGCTTATTGACCTCAACAACTATTGCCTCCATCAATTCCGGTCGAAAACGCCTATGTTGCTGTTTAACAGGTTTGACATCTTCTTTTATATTTAACCGGTGTGTGGCAATTTGAGGGTCAAGCCCAGGCATATCTTCATAACTCCATGCGAACACATCTATATACTCTCTGATAAGAGATATAAGTTCCTCCTTTTCTAAAAGAGTTAGTGTGTCGCTTATGAAAATGGGTTTTGGATTTTCTTCCGTTCCCATGTTAACCTGTATTAATTTGTCTTCTGTGGGCGGGTCACGCTGTTCAAAGCGGACATCCCAGAGAGTATCCATATGCCTAGCCCAAGCATCATCTTGAACAACGATTGGTTCCTCGTCGCTTTCTAGCGCAGCTGAAACCATATTGGCTGTCAAAGACTGAAACCAAGCACCGGTGCTTATATCCGAATCATGATCTGATGAAGATGTTTCTTCTTTATCCGAAGAACTCTCTTCATCCTTGGATGGTGATGAGGGTGGAGTAGACACATAGCCCAACCCCCTGCGGGTCTTCTGATAATAATCAGGACTCTTTCCTCTCGGTCTAAACGAGGGTATGAGATTCCGCCGCCCTTTTCCAAAGTTTAATCCCGGCTTCTGGGTAAAATTATATCCCATTTTCTCCATCATCTATCGGGACCTTTGCTCATATAAGTGAAATTGAGGTGATGTTTGTTCATCACTTTCACTACTTTGTCTCTGTCGAGGCGACGTGGCCACTTTGCCGAACATGATCGGCCTTTGGGACTTCTGTCGGGGAGGCACTTCAAAGAAGTGCCCTTGATCCTCGGTAATTTTTAATTGAGAGAGGAGGGAAGACCTGAGGAGCAAATGGTATGTCGCCAGAACTTCAAGTTCGGTCAGGCCATCCGCTTCGGTGGAGGTACAAGAGGGCTCAGACTCAGTAGCTACAGCATGCTCGTAGACTAACTTTACATTTTCATTAATAACCCATTCACTTTCTGTTACATCCACTATATTATCAAGACCTAAGCTAAAATCTAAGTGAGGGTTGATTTCGTAATCACCCCCGTCATCTTCTCCAAGGAGCTCGTACTCAGTGTCGGCTTCATTGCCATTGTCGTCGGGCCTTGGAGACTTGCTAAGATTGTCATTGGAGGCTTCATGTGCTGGCTTGTAGAGTGCATCATCTGTGAAGTAATTCTCCAACTCTTTGAATGGCTGCTTGTCAGCAATTAGTGTCCGGACCTCTCCTTCCTCATCGCAATATTTCATGCACTGGTGAAGAGTCGACGGAACTATCATATGAGAGTGGATCCAAGGTCGCCCCAATAACATATTGTAGGAGGTATCAGCATCAATTACGTAGCATGTAACCTCCGTTTTCAAGTCTCCAATCTGACACCGCAATCGGATCTTACCAAGAGGATGGCTATTATTAGCGTTGAATTCATAGATGGTAGTGTGTGTAGGTGTCAAGCGATGAAAGGAAATCCCCAACAACTGCATCAATCTACTGGGCACGACGCTGAGTGCAGAACCTGGATCAATCTGAATTCGGTCCACTTTTGTGGACCCGACATATCCAGTGAAATATAAAGGCCTATTATGCTTTATATTCCTCACCTGCATGTCTTCTGGAGAGAAAATGATTTGTGGGACTTGCCTCCTCACTTGATGACAGTGGGGGCAAGAGTCCCGCTCTTCGATGGCCGGCTCGACAATCTGAGCTAGGAACGACTCAGAGTCTGCCAAGGCCTCTCTTAGAGCTTCACGTGTGGATTTTGATAATCTCAACAATTCGTAAAGCGTTACTCGCGCTGGGATGTTAGCCAACTGCGCAATTATGTCAAATTCGAAGGGAGTTTCTTTGGCTCCTTCATCTCTGGTAGAATTCTTCTGGAAACGAAGTCTTTTCTGCTTCGCAGGCTTTGCAAGTTCTGCATAGATATCTTTTGGATCCACTCTAGTGTAGTCCTTAAGATATGTCTTTCCAGATCGAGTACTGGAAGGGCCTGCCCCATCTTGATGGGTGGCCATAGTTTCGGGTTCTTCTTCAGAACTTGTGAAGGCCCCCGAAGCTATATATTCTCCCTTTATATCCGCAGAAATGGCATTGACAGCCCGCTTCTTCTCTAGACCTTTTGAAGCAGTCCATTGTTCATCTTCCAGCAAATCAGGGTGAACCCACATAGTTTCCCCTCTTTGGGTTGTTATGGGGACAAGTCCTTCTTGGGCTTTGTTGTAAGGATCAAGATTCTTTGTAACTGCCTCACCCTTTGGGATTGGGGTCACTCCTGCGGGGAACTCGTGGGTTCCAACCACTATGGTTGCCATATTGGCAGTGACCTTCTTCTGCTCTTCCTTAAGCGTCAGAACCCCAGCTTCTATTAGTGCTTGGATCATGTTCTTAAGGGGAAAACAATCCCGGGTGGGGTGTCCAACATTCCGGTGATAGAGACAGTAGTTGGGATCTTTTGTCTTACCAACGTCTTCTGGCTTCTTATTCTCCGGAAGTTTTAGCATTCCCTTCTTTTGGAGCAGGTGAAAGAGGACTGGTGTCTGTTCAGCTTTGAAAGTGTAATTCCTTTCTTGCTGCGGTCTAATTTGCCTTGACCCTCGCTGACCTTGAGATTTCGGCTGCTCTGGCAGAGGACTGGTTTTCTGAGGAGCAGTTTCTGATGACATTACTGCTTTCCCTTTATTCTTGTTGCTGTTGTTTTGGGTATATGATTTACTACCCCCAGCACTCCTTGGCCCGCGGGACTCTTCAACTCGGCGAATCAAGTCTTCAGCTTGCTCTCCTTGTTTGAGCAGGTCTCTCCACGTCTTAGACTCTACGGCCCCCATTTTGAGGAGCACATTGGTCTTAAGGTTGTGTCGACATGTCTCGACTAGAGTTTCCTGGATGATTCCGTGTTTACAATGTACGGACTTCTCCCGGAACCTTTCTATGAAATCTTTAATCGCTTCTTGTTCCCCCTGCCTAGTTGCAAGGAGGGAATGAACCGTAATCTCGATGTCATCCTCGAAGAAACGTGAGAGAAATAATTTCTCAACATCTAACCAGGTATTAATAGTACCTGGGGGCAGCTGCATGAACCAAGTAAAGGCAGGCCCTCGCAAAGTACTTGAAAATACTTTGGTCATGATGGGATCATTACCCATTAAGTGTCCTGCTTGGGACAAGAAATAATAGATGTGCTGACTGGGCGATCCCTTCCCGTCATAGGGCTCCAACTTGAGCGGCTTATACTTTGGAGGATAGGGTACCATATCCCATTCTGCTGGATATGGTCTAGAGACTCCTGACTCCTTCAACTCTTTTTTACGCATCAAGGCTTCGAGTTGATTCTGTAACTTTTCAAGCTTTTCTTCATGCGGATCATGGAAAGAAAATCTATCTTCTTCCTCATGCATCGAGTGGGCTTTCTCCTCCTGTTCTTCTTCATTTGGAGTCTTCTTGCCCCGTTTAGCATTATCTTCAACAACTTTTAAAAGTAGCATCTTAAGGTCTTCAATCGTTTTCTGTTGCTCTTGAATCATTCTTTCTTGAGCCTCAAATCTCTGATTGATATCACCAGATTTATCTGCCATGTGCGACGCTGACTTCTGTAGCCGAGACGATATAGAGGATGGGGGCGAGGCTATAGCGGAATTATCGCTGTTCTCGTCGTAAGAACCCCCTGCGAGCTTCTTATAATTTCGGGACGGGACGGCTCCTGATCTTAGTCGAGTAATACGATGAAGTTCATCATCGATCGATTCTGAATCATCATCCGTCTCTGCAATTTTCTTCCCTTTTCCTACCATGTTGGAAGTTACAGCTCTCCCTTGTTTCAGGGGAGTGGTTCTTGTCTTCTTAGCAGGATTCTGGTTTGACTCATTTAATCGGTCGAACACAGATATCCTGTTCTTGCTGCAGCCACAGTTATTCATCACGACTGATACTGTTGTCATAAGTTGCTGGCAATGGCAACTATGTTCAACTTAAAGTTGGTCTATGCCTCTCTTCTTAGAAAGATGCTCCCTGAGGTCAGTGCCTCTAGCCATGAAATCAAGAGGTCCATTCAACTCTTGAGAGTGTTTAGGAATCCACTGAAGCTTCTTTGATTGATCAACCCTGACTCTGGGGTCGGACTGATCCTCGCGTGGCTTAGGAATAGCCTCGCGTTTCACATTGCGGGCTTGAAAAATAGCTCCGCGCTGATCCACACTAGCCTCGCGTTTCTCGCTGGCTTGGTGTATCCTTGGAAGTTTAGCTTCTGGAATAATAGCCCCGCGTGAAAGGAAGTTCTTGCACGCTGGCTTATCTTCGCGATTGACGTAGATCATAGCTTCGCGCTTAGCGCGGTTTTTACGACTGACAACTATCTGCCAATCATCTTCCCGTTCCTTGTGGGTGTCAGAAGTCTTGCGTTTATTACAAGTATCACTGGCTTCGCGTCTCTCGCTAGGCACAGTAATAGCCTCGCGTGGAGAATCACACGCTGGCTTTGAATAATTTTTATACTCGAGTAACTCGCGAGTGTTGGGTATTCTGCGACTAGCGCAACCCTTACTGGCTTCGCGTCTCTCGCTAGGCACAGTAATAGGCTCGCGTGGAGAATCACACGCTGGCTTTGAATAATTTTTATACTCGCGTAACTCGCGAGTGTTGGGTATTCTGCGACTAGCACAACCCTTACTGGCTTCGCGTCTCTCGCTAGGCACAGTAATAGCCTCGCGTGGAGAATCACACGCTGGCTTGGAATAATTTTTATACTCGCGTAACTCGCGAGTGTTGGGAATCTTGCGTAACTCGCCAGTATTACCAGCCTCGCGTGGAAAATCACACGCTGGCTTTTCCTTGCTCTTAAGGCAAGTTGTATCTTCGCGTTTAACGCGGTAGAGATTGGTCTCGCGGGTAGCGCGAGCCAATTTGCGAGGGACCATAGCCTCGCGTCCTCTAGAGTTAGCTCCGCATCCAAGGCGGGCTTTGAGGGCTCTACGCCTCGCTCTCCGGTTCCTGTTCCGGAGTTGGGTCCTGATCAGTCCAATTCCCATGTCTTCTTCGGCAATCAGAAGCTCTTCCTCGGTTAGGATTTCTTGTGTAGACTCCGGCATTATAACCGTAGTCTCCAAGGATCCCCGTCTCTCGGTGGATACCTTTCTACCCGTCACTCGGGCATTGGAGTACATACGGCGATAGTGCCGTGTCTCATCCAAGTCACCTGATCCGGAGGAGAGGAACTCCTCGTACTTTTGCTGGTCGATTTCAACGACCAGCATGTCTACTTCGGATCCGATCAAGTCAACGTCCGATTGCGCCACAATCTCTTCATCAGTGAAAGAGATGGCTCCCACTGTGGTCGCCAGTTTGTTCGTCGCAAAAGTTCCTTCGCTTCCTCCCATTGAATTAACTTAAATTACAATGAAAGTGAACAAGATATAAAAAGAACAAACGAGAGGATTTTATATTTCAATCTCTCTCTTTTACAATATTGTGGGATCTGTGGTGATGGGATCTGTCAAGCAGTTCCTTTGGACGATCGGTACGTTGAAATCTTTTCTTTTAAAGATATCGGCCGAATATAGACGATCTTCTCTGGTTTTGATTTGTTCAAGGCTCTCTCGCGTAACTCGAACTTCTCAAGAACTCCAGAAAGAAGATGGTGACTTTCTCTGATCTTCACGAACTCAAGGCTCTGTGCGTAACTTGAATTCTCCAAGATCTCAGAAGATGATCGGCAAAGGCTTCAAGGCTCTCTCGCGTACTTGAATTGCCAAAGGATCAATAGGAGGCTTCCGATGCCCAAAAAGAAGATTTTCTAGGGTTTCACCAGGAAGGTATTTATAGCCCCAGGTTAATGCAAAAGTTTCTATCTAAATAGAACTCGCATTCATCAAGGATTCCGATCAAATATCTTAGTTTTGATGGAATTCTGATTAGACTTGATTCGGGTATTTGGATAAGCCCAGAATCATAATCTCAATCAATTTGAGATTCTGGTTATCTGCTTACGCGGAGCTTTAATCGCATCAAAACGCGACGCTAAATAACCAAAACGCGGAGCTAACGCGGAGCTATTGATCATCTCCGCGTTTTACTCAAACGTGAGGCTAATACAAGCCAGACTGCGGAATCAACGCGGAGCTATTAAACATCTCCACGTTTTATTCAAACGCAGGGTTAATGTAACCAAACGCAGGGCTATTGAATTGGCTCCGCGTTCTGTTGTGGAAAATCCTTTTAACTTAGAAATTTTCACTGCCAACAATTATTTGGTGTTGTTGACAGATATAAATGCCATTAGAACATACGCATGGGGCGCCAGATACCTAGCTTTTCTTTATAAGCAACTTGGTCTAGTATCGAGAGCACACGTTGCCCAATTAGCTGGCTATCTGACTTTATTACAAGCATAGATATTTTCTTATTTTCCAACGTTGATGTCGGTTACAAGCACGTCATATAGACCAAAAGAACCCCAGGCAGGTAGATGGCTGAGTAGACGGGACAACAACGTGTGTCATGAACACGTGAGAGTTATCTGTGCCAGATTAGATGCGCTCACTCCTAATGAGGTAAGGTTTATAGTCCTGAATATTATGTTGCATCTCTATTTATTGTTTGATTTGAAATTACATTGATACATGTTTATTGCCTTTGGTCGTTTTGCAGGTAACATGGGATCGTACCGTCCTTTCAGAGACAACCATCCACTCAACAAAGTCGCATGCTATATAGGTACTCTTAATATTCGGGAGACTGCGGAGCCTTATCACCTTGTCCGTGTGTTGAGTCAATTTGGCCGGTGGCAATACGTTCCCGCTCCACCATTCCGAGCTACGCGTGAAAACCAAGGGAAAACCAGTAACAACTACTTGGTGACGTACACTAGTAATAGCTACTTGGTGACGTACGTACACATAGAAGCTATGTAGATCAATTGGCTAGATCATGGTTGTACGCCCGAAAATTGCATCTTTGATTCCATTGCAAAAATTATTTGATTACAACGAAGATTTGAGATTACAAAAATTCCGAAGAATTACAAGAACGGGAATATTAGTTTATTCCCTTTTTTATGTGGGTTCGGGTGGCGGTGGAGTCTCGTTGCTGCCTCCGTTGACCGTCCGACCAGGAGAAGATGGCTCTGCTCTTTTCTTTGATTTCACGAGCTCGCCCGAAATCTTCCCAAAGTCCAAGAATCCAAAAATCAAAAGTCCCTTCTCTCGTTAAATTCCTGTATTTTATAAACCGAAGAAGCTCGAAATCCGGCTCAATTCTCTCCTGAAAAAGCGGATCACGGATTATCAGGAAAATAAAATAGGAAATAAAACAACGGGAAAACAACGAAAAACAACCCGCGGGTGGCAACCCGCGGGATCGCCCCCGCGGGTTGCCACCCGCGGGAATCCTCCCGCGGGTGGCAACCCGCGGGGGCTCCCGCGGGTTGCAACCCGCGGGAGACCTCCCGCGGGTGGCAACCCGCGGGGGCTCCCGCGGGTTGCAACCCGCGGGAGAACTCCCTCGGGTTGCTTCCCGCGGGGGTTCCCGCGGGTTGCAACCCGCGGGTGCTCCCGCGGGTTGCTTCCCGCGGGTGCCCCCGCGGGTTGCACCCGCGGGATGCAACCCGTGGGTGTGCCCACTTAGAATTTTTTTTTTTTTTTTAATTTAATTATTTTTAGTGTCTACATAACCCCCTCCAAAGTTTTTGAAGTTCTGTATTGAACCGTACTGAATTTCGAAATACTTTGGATTTTTTAATTTTGGTTATGGACCTTTTAAAAGATTTGGTCGATAGAGATAACTGTTAATATATTTATTTATTCCATAACAAGCAGAGGTATGATTTTAACGTACTCATTAGAGGACAAGCAGAGGTATAATGTTAACGTGCTTATTTTAGGTCAAGCAGAGGTATAATATTAACGTGCTTATTTTAATCCTAACCGTTCAGTGACATCTAGTATGACGAATCAGGAAAAGACAGAGGTGATATTAAACGTGTCTTGGAGCTTAACCTATTCAGAGGATCTGGTCGTGATAGGGACAAGCTGACTAAACAGAGGTGACGGTTAACGTATTTAGTTTTGGAATCGGACTATCAGAGGTAACTATTAACTTATTAGGGAGATAATTTTCGTCAGAGGTGATTTTCAACTTAACGATATCTAAAGCACGTTCATCAGAGGTTGTAATGTTGGACTTGATGAAGTGTGAATTTTCTTTTCTGTCAGAGGTGAAATCTTAACGTGACAGGGGACCGATTTAATTAGGATTTTATCTCTTTTGATTTTGAATTATGATGTCAGAGGTATGATTTTAACTTGACTAATATTTTGGAGTGTTGCTTGCTCTGTTAGAGCAAAATGACAAGAAAAGTTTTACTGTCAGAGGTGAAATCTTAACGTGACAGGAGATTTATCTGATTAGGATTTTTAGCAAACCCCCAGCTATCAACGGGTTTGATTTGCCTTTACCAACTACCGTTTGAGTTGGGCTAGCCATGCTATTCCCCTCAGCATGGTGAGTTGTCAAGGATTTCGTTTGGGTTTAAATACCAAACTTTTCCTCTTCCCTTTGCCTTAGCAGCTTAGGGCAGTGATGTATTCTTATATTCGGATAAGAATACTGTTGTGACAAATTTATCGTGGGATTTTTAGCAAACCCCCAGCTATCAACGGGTTTGATTTTGCCTTTACCAACTACCGTTTGAGTTGGGCTAGCCATGCTATTCCCCTCAGCATGGTGAGTTGTCAAGGATTTCGTTTGGGCTTAAATGCCAAACTTTTCCTCTTCCCTTTGCCTTAGCGGCGTTAGGCAATTCATACTTTTACCCCCAGTATGGTGGGGTTGACGAGAAATTTATTCTCTTCCCGTAGCCTTGTCGGCGTTGGGTGATTCATGCTTTTTTACCCCCAGTATGATGGGGTTGGCGAGAAATTTATTCTCTTCCCGTAGCCTTATTGGCGTTGGGCAATTCATACTTTTTACCCCCAGTATGTTGGGGTTGGCGAGAAATCTATTCTCTTCCCGTAGCTTTAGCGGCGTTGGGCAATTCATACTATTTACCCCCAATATGATGGGGTTGACGAGAAATTTATTCTCTCCCCGTAGCCTTGTCGGCGTTGGGTAATTCATACTTTTTACCCCCAGTATGGTGGGGTTGGCGAGAAATTTATTCTCTCCCCGTAGCCTTATCGGCGTTGGGTAATTCATACTTTTTACCCCCAGTATGGTGGGGTTGACGAGAAATTTATTCTCTCCCCGTAGCCTTGTCGGCGTTGGGTAATTCATACTTTTTACCCCCAGTATGGTGGGGTTGGCGAGAAATTTATTCCCTTCCCGTAGCCTTGTCGGCGTTGGGCGGTTCATGCTTTTTACCCCCAGCATGGTGGGGTTGGCGAGAAATTTATTCTCTTCCCGTAGCCTTGTCGGCGTTGGGTTTTTTTTTTTTTTTTTTTTTTTTATATTTTTTTTTAATTGGGGGTTTAAATTAACCGCCCTGAGCCCATTTTTTGGGAATTGTTGTGAGCCCAAGTGGTACCTTTAGACCTCACGCATTAAATGTGTCGGAGTTAGCTCTAACTCCTTTTTTGTTCAGCTTTGAGCTGAACTGCTCCAGCGTCAATCAACGCTTGAATTTTATCTTTTAAGATAAAACAATTTTTTGTGGGGTGACCTACAATCCGATGGTACAGGCAGTAGTTCGGATCGTTAGTTTTCCCTACTTCTTCAGGTCTCTTGCTCTCCGGCAATTTAAGCATCTTGCGTTTGGTGAGCAGATTGAACATAGTAGCAGTATGTTCATCCTTGAACGAATACTGCTTTTGAAGTCTGGGCGACTTTGCTGTGTTGCTTGTAGTTGGCCATAGTTTCTGCTTCAGTGTACTTTCTACCGCCATTGCCGTTATGTCTTTCCCTTTTGAACGGAAAAAATGGAATGGAGATTCGTTTGCACCGTCTCCGGTTGTAGACTGTTGCATTTCGAGACGTCGAAGTATTTCTTCGGCCTGTTCGCCCTGCTTAAGCAGATCCTTCCATGACTTGGATTCGACCGAACCCATCTTGTCTAGGATATCGGTCAACAAGTTATGTCTGCAGGTTTCCACAAGCGTATCCTGCGTCATGCCATGTGGGCATCGAACGGAAAGTTCTCGGAACCGCTCGACATAAGTTTTGACCGTTTCGCCTTCTTCTTGCTTCGCTGCTAGCAAAGATAATATGGAGACTTCTGTATCATCTTCAAAGAATCGGGCTAGGAACTCACGTTCTACATCAGCCCAAGATTTAATTGATCCCTGGGGTAGCTGCATGAACCAGGTAAATGCGGGCCCCCGTAAAGTGCTCGCAAATATCCTAGTCATAGTTGGATCATTCCCCATGAGATGTCCTGTCTGTGAGAGGAAATAGAAAATGTGTTGCTGCGGCGAACTTTTACCGTCGAATGATTGAAGATTCAACGGTTTATATTTTGCAGGATAGGGTACGGTCTCCCATTCTATGGGATATGGACGGACTACCCCCACCTCTTGTAGCTTTTTGCGATGAAGAAGAGCTTGTAATTGGTTCTCCATCTTTTCTATTTTCTCTGCGTGAGGATTGAGGATAACTTTCACTTCCTCTTCCTCTCTTGAATGAGGAGGCACTTCTTCATCTTCGTCTTCGCTGTCTTCATTTATTTGGACAGGCCGTTTTCCTTTCTGCCGACTAGAAATGGACGGCGATGATTGGTCCTTTCTAGTTTGAGCCAGCAACTCAATCAAAAGTTGTTTCATTTCTTCTATGGTCTCCTCGTGCTGTTCGAGACGTTTTTCTTGTCTCTCAAGTCTTTCAGAGACTTCTTCTAGAAGCGCGCCCTCTGGTTCGATAGAAACTCCTTTTGATCCTGGAGTACTTTCCTTATCCGAAAGGTTATTTCCGACCACCTTTTTGCCTTTATTAACCATATTTGATGAGGTGGCAGGTAGATCGGTTCCAGAGCACACCCTCTTTATTGTCCGTATTCCTTTGGATTCGGTGATCCGCTCAAAAACGGACCGTCTCGGATGGCACTCGCAGTTTGATAGAACAGTTGAGATTAACTGTTCGCATTGGCATTGAGGAGTATTCTGTGCAGAGTTCTTCTTCCAATTGAGATATTCTCTCAAGTCTTGAGATATCTTCTCCTCTCTATTTGCAACCTGACGCCGCTTGCGTCGCAAACTTGGTTCATAATACTTGAGAGTCTGCAATATCTCAGGGCTGAGCTCTTTTCCAGCATCAGATTGTTCCCCAACTCTCCTGCGGATTCTTCTGGAGTGCACGTTGTCCTGAGTAGTTGTATGGGCCCCAGATGCCTCTGATAGAGAGATTAAAATTTTTGGTGCATGTTGCGTGCTCGCCATAGACGTGCTCGAGGAGACATGAGAGTTGTGTTCATTGAACGTAACCCGTCGGTGGCATCTGCGGGATGCAACCCGCGATTGAAATTGCAGATTTGTACCCAGATTTGTACCCGTGGTTGCAACCTGGAGGTTGACACCCGCGGTTGGAAGCGGCGGGTTGGCACCCGCGGTTGGCAACCGCGGGATGCCACCCGCGGTTGGCAACCGCGGGTTGCTACCCACGGTTGGGAACCGCGGGTTCCCACCCGCGGTTGGCAACCGCGGGTTGCCACCCGCGGTTGGGAACCGTGGGTTCCCACCCGCGGTTGGGAACCGCGGGTTCCCACCCGCGGTTGGCAAGAGCGGGATGCCACCCGCGGTTGGGAACAGCGGGTTCCCACCCGCGGTTGCAACCCGCGGGTTTGCGCTCATGGAATTACTTCCGGATTTTTTTACTGTCTTGGAGTTTCCTGCAATTTTTTCTGTATGATTTAGGCGTGCTCGTTGAGTTTTACGCCTTAAATTTCTCTTTTGGGAGCGGGTCAGGGACTGGTTTGACTTTTGGCTTGACTTTGGAACGGGCGATAACGCCTCGTAAGTTTCAACGGGCGATGACGCCTCGTAAATTTTCATAGGCGATGACGCCTTTTGATTTCCAGTGGGCGATGACGCCTCACCTTTTTTCATCGTCACCCGGCGATGACGCCTAGGCTCCGAATCAGAGGAGGAAAGAAATTCCTCATATTTTTGCTGGTCAACTTCTATGACCAACATCTCAACCATTGAGCCAATCGGCACCCGGTCGGACTGCGCCACCAAATTCTCTGTGGTAAACAGAGGAGCTCCCACTGTGGTCGCCAGTTCTTGTACGCCCGAAAATTGCATCTTTGATTCCATTGCAAAAATTATTTGATTACAACGAAGATTTGAGATTACAAAAATTCCGAAGAATTACAAGAACGGGAATATTAGTTTATTCCCTTTTTTATGTGGGTTCGGGTGGCGGTGGAGTCTCGTTGCTGCCTCCGTTGACCGTCCGACCAGGAGAAGATGGCTCTGCTCTTTTCTTTGATTTCACGAGCTCGCCCGAAATCTTCCCAAAGTCCAAGAATCCAAAAATCAAAAGTCCCTTCTCTCGTTAAATTCCTGTATTTTATAAACCGAAGAAGCTCGAAATCCGGCTCAATTCTCTCCTGAAAAAGCGGATCACGGATTATCAGGAAAATAAAATAGGAAATAAAACAACGGGAAAACAACGAAAAACAACCCGCGGGTGGCAACCCGCGGGATCGCCCCCGCGGGTTGCCACCCGCGGGAATCCTCCCGCGGGTGGCAACCCGCGGGGGCTCCCGCGGGTTGCAACCCGCGGGAGACCTCCCGCGGGTGGCAACCCGCGGAGGCTCCCGCGGGTTGCAACCCGCGGGAGAACTCCCGCGGGTTGCTTCCCGCGGGGGTTCCCGCGGGTTGCAACCCGCGGGTGCTCCCGCGGGTTGCTTCCCGCGGGTGCCCCCGCGGGTTGCAACCCGCGGGTGCACCCGCGGGTTGCATCCCGCGGGTGCTCCCGCGGGATGCTTCCCGCGGGTGCCCCCGCGGGTTGCAACCCGCGGGTGTTCCCGCGGGTTGCATCCCGCGGGTGCACCCGCGGGTGTGCCCACTTAGAATTTTTTTTTTTTTTTTTTTTTTAATTTAATTATTTTTAGTGTCTACAATGGTCTCGCACATGAACATCGAGGTGTTGAGGCTTCCAGCCTAAGGGATTGCATGGATGATTACATGGTGTGGTACGCTCGCATATCACGCCGTTTCATTGGTCCAGGTGTGGTCCATGAGGAGAGTGATGCACCCAAGCAATCATCCATAATTTTTGACGAGGTTTGTTCTTCATAAAGGCTCTTAATTTTTTGTGTTCTATGGCATTTCGTAAGAGTTTATATTCAAATATTAACTATCATAATTAATACAAAGATTGAAAGAGATTAACGGAATAATCGAGCCTTTTACTGCTGATGGGGAGGAGAGGCGCAAAAAACGACTGACCTTATTGTATAAGGTGTTATTACATATAAGATCGGTCATACGCGGCTACAGTCAGGGTGACGAGGCAGGCGAGGCAGTCCCCGCAATAGAGCCAGCATCTCCTGCATCACCGACGGCCAGGAGAGGTGCCCGCAAGGCTGTTCGGAAGATTCGACACCAATAATTTGTGTGTTATACTGTTTTAATTTAACCGAAAAAAAGACTGTTATGGTTTGGTGTATGACATTTCAGATGGCAAAAAATATATAAATAACATGTTCCTATTTTGTGATATTTTCAGTTGTATTATAAAGGTATATGTTTGCTTCATGTCTATTATTTGTTGGTGTTGCATAAGTGTTAATTTAAAATTATGAAGTCAGACACCAAAAATGCTCTGTCCGGCAATGCGGCACCGGCTAATAACACATGCATTCCGGGGTGTATACCACAGACGGTTCATACACTATCAGGGGTGTAACATCCGGAAAGTGAATTCTAAATAATAGATTAGGTTCTTTGTCCAGGGATCAAATCCCATCCAAACCAAAGCACTGCCCGAGGTTAAGATACCTGATAGTAAGAACGATGGTCAGATTTTGGTCCCCGGACAGCACAGTTTAGAAATGTTTGAACTCACTGTCCGGTGATGCAACGCCGAACCATAACATGTATTGTATGGGTTTGAAATCTCGGACAGCGATATTGCAGGACGGGATTTGGGTGCCGGATAGTGAAGATTGCTTATTTGATGAAATTCACTATCGGGGATGTACACCCCAAATAGAAATTATTATATTCGGGATGTATAGCCCGGATGAGCTGTCATTTTGTCTGGTTTCCAGTTCCCGATTATTGCTTATTTCTCCCTATTAACAAATAACTAATCATATTCCTAACTCTTAAGTTAATAGATAACATGGTGAGATAAATTAATAAGCATGAAAGGAAAAAACCGTAACCAAACCATAGTTCATTTCCTTTCCATTAATTGTCTTCTTTTTACAATTTTTTGCCAGAACACTATTTATTACCTTTACATCTTTGTGCAAAAAATATCAACAGGACATGGACGTTGAAACTTTCAAAAAATGTCAACGGCTACTGTATGTCTGTTGAGGTCAGATGTCGATAATTTCAGTTGTCGCAACAAATGGTGACATGATTCTTCTAAACTCTTGAATCCGTCCTAAGTATGGTGTGCCCCACCCGGTAACATTGGGTTGATGATGGCGTTGCTAGTTCAGAACCACATTTGGAACAGGATGTCCCGGTGTCAAGGAAATCAGGACACAACAAAAACAAGCGCAACCTCCTTTTTTTGAATATCAGAGGTTAGTGGAGGAGAACTAAGTGGCAAGAATGTCAGACACTATTGTAAATAAAAAAATAGGACAAGACGGTACCGAGAGGCGATCAAATGACCCATGTCTGGCATCGTCATCTAGTGATCAACTCTTGGATAGTCGTTGAAGTAGTTTAGCATATTGCATATCTCATCAACGCGTCCCTCATCTCCGAATATGGGTAAATATATTGATTTGTTACTTAGGAGCTCGTCAAGTAGGTCCCTACGAATAATAGCCCACTAGTCCTCACCTAACCCAAGGACGCTTGTAATAACTCTGAACCCATAGTTGCCATCGGCACGAACTTCTCCGACATCGGCAATGTACGGGACAAAAAAATCTGGAAGTGACGCACGATACCATAGGCTTGCTGAGTCGGGCTATAGGTCAGGCACAACATGAAGAGGAATGACTTCTAGGGGTGGTGATAGGAGTGAACCTTGGTGATCGTCATTGACATCCTGGCATTTTATTTTGAAATTAACAACAATTATACTGTAAACAAGACAACGTAAATGAAATTTAGATATAAAGTATTATTGCAGCTCGTACTTTCCGCTTGGATGGCCTGCGCATGGGTTATTTATGGGGCCGACTCTTCCTTCGAACAACCACACTTTTTACAGCAGGAGAGCAACTGTCAGCGCCATATGCAATCAGCTCAAATTGACATGGCTCTTACGGGGTTGAAATGTCACGCTTCCGCTTCGTTTTTCGAAGGGGAAGTTTCTCAATTGGATCGACAACAGTAGAGCTAGCCAGATTTGCTATTTCTCGAATTTTTTGAAGCATCCGATTTCTCTCCTCCCCGTCATCTCTAAGGAATGAACTTATGAACCCCTCAACATCTTTATGATATGTAACTCCTTCATATGTCGGCTGAGTGACGGGCAGCAAGTATAGCTTTCTCCAGTGATGGTCAATACACTGCAATGGAATAGGCCGGTCATCCCGCTTGTACAAAGCAATCTCGTGGGCACATGATAAATTGTGTGTCCGACGAATTATGCAACCACATGCCACCAGGTCGACACCGATATAAACGGCTTTTTTTAGCTGACTCACAAGTAATGTCATGGCATGGGTAGAAATAAGTCTACGGACTTCCCTGAATTCAGACAACAAGAAATTCCTATGCACAAAAGTCAACCTCTTATCAAATGATGCTTTAATCTCCGTGTGTTGTAGTTTCAATAGAGAATGAATATTTGACCAACATTTTTCAAAGTTCTCTTGGCTACTTCGGAGTTGTCTCTTTAATCAAGCATGTGCACTCTCCGCTCTATTTGTAGTGACATTGTCCCGATGCAGATATATATTTGTCCAATAGGAAACGAGTGTTTCTTTGTATGGCTCCAACCATGTTTTTGACACAATTGATTACGTCCGGACATGTGTAAAATTCATTTACAAGACTGCTCAAGTTACCGTTATATTCTTCAACCGTATCAAATAATATAACAATCTTCCAACTCGAATAAAACTTCTCCCACTCCAACTATTGATCAAAATGTTTTCTGACATTTGCTAAGATATTCTTGTTAATATACCACCTGCATAGGAGATGTTGACTTGATGGAAATGTGGATTCCACAGCACTAACGAACGCTAAATCTCTATCAGTGACAATTACACCAGGTTTAATGTTACCGATAAATAATCCATGTAACTTATCTAATGCCCATGCATAATTCGTTTCTTTCTCACGTTCAAGAAATGCAAAAGTGATAGCAAATGTCATATTTGTTGACGTCACACCTACAATCTCCAGCAATGGGTAATTATACTTATTAGTCTTGTAAGTGCAATCCAATATTATGATGCCCGGAAATGCGTCTAACATGTCCACACCTAAAGGGTGCGCCCATAAAAGATCTGTGACATAATCGTGTTCTTCATTTCGTCGATGCCACTCAATATAGTTTGATTATGAAACTTTTAACAACAGGTGTTACATCTGAGATCTTCCCCCCTGCACAAGAACTCGATGCTTGTGGTGAACATTATTTATTGTTTTCATCGTTGTAACATTTTGTAGATTCTTCTGTTTCAACGAAGTCAATATATCTCTGGGACGCACGTGACATTTCGACAACTCAATCATGTGTGATGTCTCATATTCTAACAATCTCCTAACATAAGCGTGCCCTTACAAAATTTTGACGGTGGGTGATTATGCATACTGCATGTTATTTTCAACCTCCACTATGATCCCCCAAAGTCAATTGATCACCTTTCAATTGAAAGGGGCACTCACATTTTTTACTCCCTCTTTGTCCATCGGTATTTGGTATTTTCTTAAATCTGACCTTGCCACCACGCTTGCACCCAAACCAAACTCTACCCTACATATTTCGTCCTCCACTATCGGATTTGGAAATCATTATCACAAACCTAAGCTTTTTTCTTGTGTCTCCTACCCACTGACAAAGTTCATCTCTGTTCTCAAATATCTACAAATAAACAACATTAACATTGGTTCCAAGAAAAGTATAACTCTTTTGCCCACTGAATGCCCGAAAAATTAAATTTTCCTTCCATTGCGATTTTAATTTTAAATACAATGGTAAAAAAAATTACAATAAAAAAATCATGATTACAAGAACAGGAAAAATTAATTTGATTCCCTTTTTTTAATTGGTGGGATCTGGTAGCGGTGGATCCTCGCTGATTCACTCCGCTTACGATCCGATCTGGATTGGAAAAACTCCTCTCTGCCAACTCTAGAAGGAGACCCGCTCTCTGAAAATTCTCTATTCCTCTGGATTTGGTCTCTGGGAATGCTCTGTTCCTCCCCCTTTTTTATAGATCAAGGGGTAACTATTTCTCCAAATTCAAAATAAATTCTCTAGATCCATATTAGATGATAACACTATCGCGATCCGCCCAGCGGGTGCCACACATGGGTTGCATCCCTCGGGGGCAACCAGCGGGTGCACCCCGCAGGTGCATCCCACGGGTGGCACCCGCGGGTGCACCCCGCAGGTGCATCCTGCAGGAGCAATCCGCGGGTGCATCCCGCAGGAGAAACTCCCACATGATTTATTTATTTATTTATCTCTTTATTTATTATTTTTTTGTTATCTACATAACCCCCTCCAAAGTTTTTGAAATTCGTTAAATTTCGTTATTGATTTGTAACGAATTTTGAAATACTTTGGATTCTTTTGATTTTTGTTATGATCTAAAACATTTTTAATATCTGTTCAGAGGCTAGAAACATGATAGATAGAGTGATGAATTTGATAGACATAAATAATTATTAACGTGTCATATGGAAGATGAGAAGAAGTATGATGTTAACGTGCTCATTAGATGACAAGAAGAGGTATGATGTAAACGTGCTTATTAGATGACAAGAAGAGATATGATGTAAACGTGCTCATAGTTGATAGGCAGAGGTATGATGTTAATGTGCTCATTAGTTGACAAGCAGAGGTATGATGTTAACGTGCTCGTTAAACGACAAGCAGAAGTATGATGTTAACGTGCTCATTAGATGACAAGCAGATGTATGCTGTTAACGTGCTCGTTAGACGATAAGCAGAGATATGATGTTAACGTACTCGTTAGATGACAAATAGAGGTATGACGTTAACATGCTCGTTAGATGACAAGCAGAGGTATGATGTTAACATGCTTGTTAGATGACAAACAGAGGTATGATTTTAACGTGCTCATTAGATGAAAAGTAAATGTATGATGTTAACGTGCTCATTAGACGACAAGCAGAGGTATGATGTTAACGTACTCAATAGTTGACAAGCAGAGGTATGATTTTAACGTGCTCATTAGATGACAAGCAGAGATATGATGTTAACGTGCTCATTAGATGACAAACAGAGATATGATATTAACGTGCTCATTAGATGACAAGTAGAGGTATAATATTAACGTGCTCATTTGTTGACAAGCAGAGATATGATGTTAACATGCTCGTTAGATGACAAGTAGTGGTATGATGTTAATGTGCTCGTTAGATGACAAGAAGATGTATGATTTTAACGTGCTCATTAGATGACAAGTAGAGATATGATGTTAACGTGCTCGTTAGATGACAAATATTTTGGAGTGTCACTGATTCTGCTAAACAAAGGTGACGAGAAAAGTCTTGCTGTCAGAGGTAAAATTTTAACGTGACAAGAGATTTGATTGGACTTGATCTCACAGAGATAATTGATGTGATTCTGTATTCTGATGTCAGAGATATGGTTTTAACGTGACAAATATTTTGAAAAGTCACTGGTTCTGCTAGAGAAGTGATGACAAAGGTCTTACTGGCTCTGCCAGAGAAAAATGATCAGAAAAGTTTTACTGTCAGAGGTAAAATCTTAACTTGACAGGGGATCTATCTGATTAGGATTTTTAGCAAACCCCCAGTTATCAACGGATTTGATTAGATTTTACCAACTATCGTTTGAGCTGGGCTAACCATACTATTTCTCTCAGTATGGTGAGTTATCAAGAATTTCGTTTGGGCTTACATGCCAAACTCTTCATCTTCTCTTTGCCTTAGCAGCTTAGGGTGGTGATGTATTATTATAGTCAGATAAGAATACTGCTGTGACAGATTTATCAGGAATTTTTAGCAAACCTCCAGGTATTAATGGATTTGATTAGTTTTTACCAACTATATTTTGAGTTGGGCTAGCCATGCTATTCTCCTCAGGATGATGAGTTGTCGAAAATTTTGTTTGGGCATAGATATCAAACGTTCCTTCTTCTCTTTTTTTAGCAGTTTAGGGTAATTCATACTTTACCCTCAGCATGATGGGATTGGCGAGAAACTGGTTCTCTTTCCGTTACTTTGATGGTATTGGGCAATTCATGCTTTTACCCCAAGCATGATGGCTTGACGAGAAACTGATTCTCTTCCCGTTACCTTAATTGTGTTGGGCGGTTCATACTTTTACCCTAAGTATGATGGGTTGGTAATAAATTTATTTTCTTCCCGTTACCTTGACAGTGTTGGGCATTTCTTTCTTTTACTCCAGCATTATGGGTTGGAGAGAAATTTATTGTCTTCCCATTATCTTGACGGTGTTGGGCATTTTATGCTTTTTCCCCCCAGTATGATGGGGTTGGCAAGAAACTTGTTATCTTTCCGTTGCCTTAATGGCGTTGGGCAATTCATACTTTTAACCCCATCATGATCATGATGGGATTGGCGAGAAACTTATTCCCTTCCCGTTATCTTGATGGTATTGGGCAGTGCATGCTTTTACCCCCAGCATGATGGGGTTGGCAAGAAATTTGTTCTCTTTCCGTTGCCTTGATAGCATTGGACAATTCATACTTTTACCCCCAGTATAATAGAGTTTGTGAGAAACTTGTTCTCTTCCCGTTGTCTTCATGGCGTTAGGCAATTCATGCTTTTACCCCCAACATGATGGGGCTGGCAAGAAACTTGTTCTTTTTCCGTTATCTTGACGGTATTGGACAGTTCATTCTTTTACCCTCCAGCATGATGAGATTAGTGAAAAACTTGTTCTCTTTCCGTTAGCTTGACGGTATTTGGAAGTTCATGCTTTTACCCCCAGCATGCTGGGTTTGGCGAGAAATTTGTTTTCTTTCTGTAGACTTGATAGAGTTGGGCAATTCATGCTTTTACCCCTAGTATGATGGAGTTGGCGAGAAACTTGTTCTCTTTTTTTTACCTTGATGGTATTTGGCAGTTTATACTTTTACCTCCCAGCATGATGGGGTTGGCAAGAAACTTGTTCTCTTTCCGTTGCCTTGATGGCGTTGGGCAATTCATACTTTTACCCCTGACATGATGGGATCAGTGAGAAACTTGTTTTCTTCCCGTTGTCTTGATGGCATTGGACAATTCATACTTTTACCATCAGCATGATGGGGTTAGCGAGAAACTTATTCTCTTCCCGTTACCTTAACGGTATTGGACAGTTTATACTTTTACCCCCAGCATGATAGGGTTAGCGAGGATTTCATTTGGGATTGCTTACCAAAATTTTCCTCTATCTTTAGCTGTAGAGGCGTAAGATTTGTTTTCATTTTGTACCCCCAGTCGAGGTGTAGAATTGAATGCTAGCGGCAAATCAGTATTTCTTGATTTTCTGTAATGTAGAACAAATCGGATGACTTTATTCCCTTAAAATTAATATTTTTTCAGGAATTTCCATTAATTGACATTATCATCCGATCACTGTGTTGATTGATCAACCGGTATGCTCCATTTGAATAGACTATCTCTACTACAAATGGGCCTTCCCATTTTGATTAGAATTTGCCTTTAATCTTATGTGTTAGGATCATTGGTCGTCTGACTGCTAAGACTAAGTCACCCACTTTAAAAATTCGTTCCTTCACTTTCTTGTTAAACACTTTCGATATGCGTGCTTGATACAACTCGATTTGTTGTTGCGCGTTCAGGATGCAATCTTAGCCCTATAACCGTGAGCTTAGCCTCGTGTTTTAATGCCGGTATAGCCTCACGACTGGGCTAGTATAACTTCGTGTTATACGCGAGGTTGGACTTGTGTTTTGGTTTAGCCTCGCACACTGAGTAAGATTCATATGCTGACTTAGCCATGCACACCGACTTAAATTCACATTTGGTTGCAAGCATAACTTCGCACTCAATGCAGACATAGAATTGCGCTTGAGTTACTTTACACGAGGTTAGTCTCGCGTCTTCATCTCTTTACGTTGGCTTAATGGCAAGGTTGACTGGATGCAGGTCCCACCCCTGTGTGGGCCTCATTTGATTGGTTACGATGAGCTTCTTCTTCATCAGATATTATGTAGTGCTGCTGGTTGGTCTGACACCTTAAGTTTCTGACGCAGATCTTGGCCTTCTGTTTCTTGAAGTTTATGCAAGGCTAAGAGTTAGCTTCATATTTTTGCCGTGAGTATAGCCCCGCATTTAGATGACTTTATGTAACGCCCTCATTTTTCAGCTACTTCCCAAGAGAACGTTACTTATTACTTGCACTAAACAACCCAACAGTCACATGATCTTGGAATAACCGTAACTACTGCCACAATCAGATTAATAAATAACATATCTGAAACTGAAAAAATTTCATTTATATAAAAGTTTATTACATAAAATGGCACACTACTTTAAATATGAACACAAAAGAATCAAAAGAGAAAGTAGTGCCCAGATAAAAGGAAATATAAACAAAATATACAAAGATTCTCCAGATGATACTTCGCTTGTCTATTGTCACTCGATTTGTCCAACGAAATACGGATCTTTAACTGGGGCTGGATCCCTTTCTTCACCTTCCAAATCTGGGTTCAAAACCCAGCAAATAACATACTTAAAAAGAGGAATTGTGTACTATCATAGTACATAAATATAAGTGTGCATGAGCATGTTTATGTCAGTATTGTTCGTGTACATATAAATTAAACATGAAAGCAAGCATGAATAAATGCATAAATAAATAAACATGACAATAACTACTCTATCTATTTAATCATATATTCTATTGGTCTCAGTCATCGTCCAATTTAATTGTAGAAACTGTATTAATGAATAAGATAGCTCTATTCTCCATTGTCGTATAAGTGTCCGTGCATACCCGGGACCCAGCCACAATATTCATGACGCTGAACCATGACATGCTGCTAGGCACTACAATCAATTTTCTTATTGTATTACAGTAACGGACATACCACTCTGGATAACAATTATCAATTGGTGATCCAGTAATCATCCAGGCTGCTGTAGTAAAAGAATTCTGGCCCTAACAATGCAATCAATCCTTATACGACAAGCCTCTTATTCATAATATAGTTTCTCCCATCCTCGTGTTCATATTAAATTATGCACATAAAAATTTTATTTTATATTTATTTGTTTACTTTTTCTTTCCCTTCTTTATATGTTTTTCAATTCATAATAACATGCTTGCATTTCCATGACTGTACATGATATGTAGTATCATAGCACATGATTTTTAATATCAAAACACATGACTTGTAGCATGATAAATTAACACATGATATATTAGTACACAATTATATCACAATTCATATTATTAAAATTATTTCAATAATCTGGTTCAATTCTTAATGTCAATCAATAACCCAATTTGGGAACCAAGTGCATCATGTAATAATACTATATTAATTCTACCTATTTTTATTTTATTTTTTTCTTTTCTGTCCGGCCCAGACGCAGGCCCGAGCCCACTGTCATTTTTTTTTTCGTTTTCTTTTACTGGGCTGGGCTGGCCGACCCAGTCTGTTATTATTTTTTTCTATTTCTTTTTTGGCCCAAGTTAAATCCAAGCTCACTATTTTCCTTTTTTTTTTCTTTTTTTTCACCTGGGCTAGGCCAGCCCAGTACCCATTTTTTTTCTTTTTCTTTTCCTTTTCTTTTTCTTTCTAATCTCTCGGCCCAACCCATAAAATTTCTCTGCTCTCCCTTTCTATTGTTGTTGCTTCTTCCTCCTCTTCTTCATCTATTCTCTTCTTTTCCTTTTTCTTTTTTTAATTTTTTATTTTCTTACCTCTTTGCAAAATTTATTATAAAGAACATAATTATAAATATGAGTATTCTCATACCGAAAATAAATTTTCTACTGTAAACCGAAACTTAATTTTAACAAAATGGCCAACATTTAATTACTTCTAAGCAATACAATCAAAAAGGAAAATTATATAATTAAAAGAAAAATAATCAATAGAAGAAGGGAAGTATGTTACTTACCTCAGCTTGATCTCGAATCCTCGGTTTGAATCCTTAGTTTAGTTTGATTTTCTTTCTTCTTCTTCTTTTTTTTCCTCCCCTTTTTCTTTTCTCTTCTGCTTGGTTTGGCCGAAAGACAGAGAAGAAGAGAGTGAAGTGGAGTTTTGGAGAGGAAAAATAATTCAAGGGTAATTTTGTAATTTAAACAAAACTGCTTGCATCTCCATTCGCCACCTAAAATCTTAGCTTGCCACATCGATTCCCCATCTGACAGCGTGAACTGACACTTTTTTAGGGTGTGCCCTTAGAAATTTATTTTAGAAATAGGGTGTGTACAAAGTAATTTCCAATTTATTTAATATTTTATTATTTACGGCTCCGGTAAATATTTTCCAAATGCTACCAAATTTATGCAGGACGTAGTGCTCGACGAGGAAAACTCTACAAAATTATTCGTTTATTGTTTCGATATCCAAAATAAATGAACCGAAATTCTGAAATAATTAGAACGATGATTTTAATATTATTAAATTAGCAATTTTGGGAGTATTTTTCGGTCTCGTAAGAAAACTTTTCAAAAATCCTAAATATTACAAAACTAATAATCGCGAAGACCGAATTTCATTTGGATTTGTAGATTTAAAGTTACGTTTACCGAAAGTTATTTCAATATCCAAAATTGATTTCGGTGGACTTATTTGGCACGATTGGTCTCAAGAGAGCAATACAGATAGCTCGAAATTTGGGGTATTACATCCTACCCACCTAACAAAAAAATTTCGTTTTCAAAATTCCAAATTAAAAGATGTGCTTGTATTCACGGGTACCTACTTATATATAAAAATAAATTCAATTGACATACCTGATCATGAGAAAATGTATTGGTACTTTATCCTGATATCCTTCTAAAGCTCCAAAGTTAAATCTCTTGGTGATTGTGTATTCCAGGAAATAAGAACCAACGGTATCATTTTATTCTTAAGTACCTTCTCTCGTTGGCCGATAATTACTACAGGATGCTTCTCATACTTAAGGTCTGATTTCAAATTTATCTCGGACAGATCCACTACTTTGTGCTCTTCACCCAAATATTTCCTCAGTTATGATACATGAAACACATCATGAACAGTTTCCATCTCTGGTGGTAATGATAATCGGTAGGCAAGACTTCTAATCCTCTCCACGATCTCAAATGGCCCGATGTATCTTGGACTAAGCTTTCCTTTCTTACCAAATCTAATCACACCCTTCATCGGGGATATCTTAATAAATATTTTATCCCTACTTCAAACACCAGTGGTTTTCTGCATTGATCTGTCCATTTCTTTTGTCTGTCTTGTGTCGCCTTCTTGTGTTCTCTGATAACCTTCACTTGCTTTGTTACTTGAGTAATCAACTCTGGCCCCAAAATACTTCGTTCTCCAACCTCGTCCCAACATAATGGAGATATATATTTTCGCCCATACAAATCTTCAAATGGTGTCATTTTTATACTCTCCTGATAACTATTATTATAAGAAAATTCCACCATATATAAATAGTCTTCCCAAAATCTACCAAAATCCAACACACATGCCCTAAGCATATCCTCAAGTACTTGGATAGTCCGTTCTGATAGACCATCAGTTTGTAGATGATAAACTGAAGATAAATCCAAATGTGTTCCCAGACTATCCATTAATTTCTCCCAATAGTGTGATCTAAACCTTATATCTCGATCTGATACAATCCTGGCTGGAACTCCATGCAATCTCACTATTTCTTGCATAAATCTTCTGGCTAATATTTATGTTGACTGACCAATTCTAAATGGAATGAAATAAGCCGATTTAGTCAGTCAGTCTACAATTACCCAAATTGTATTATTGTCCTTGGTGCCTCTACGTAAGTCTGTAACAAACTCCATCGATATTTGTTCCCACTTCCACTCTGGTATTGCTAGGGGTTAGAGCAATCCAGCTGTTCTTTGATGCTTAGCTTTCACTTGCTGGCAAGTAGAATATCTAAATACATATCTGGCAATCTCTTTCTTCATATCTACCCACCAAAAATATTTTTTCATATCCTTGTACATCTTATTGCTTTCAGGATGAATGGAATATATTGATCTATGAGCTTCCTGTAAAACTCTATCTCTTACTTCCCCCTTTGGCACCCATAATCTTTCCTTGAATCTAATAGTCTTGTCTGAGTACATTTTTAATTCTGGTCTCTTGCCTGCTTTTATTTTGTTCTTTAATCTCTGAAAATTTTCATCTCCAACCCGAGCTTACTTAATCTGCTCTATCAATGGTGACTGCAACTGTATCTCTATAAATTGTGTTGTCCCTCCTGGTAAAATTATTTCCAATTCCATCATTTGCATCTCTATTAAAAGTTCTTTCTGCTGAGTTAATCTCTCCACTGTTGGCCTCCTACTCAGTGCATCTGATACTATATTAATCCTTCATGGGTGATACTTAATTTCTAAGTCATAATCTTCTACTAACTTCAACCATCATCTTTGTCTTATATTCAGTTCTTTTTGAGTGAATATATACTTTAAACTTTTATGATCAGTATATACTTCTACTTTCTTTCCTAATAAGTAATGTCTCCAAATCTTCAAAACATGAATCACTGCTGCTAACTCTAAGTCATGAGTTGGATAGTTTATCTCATGGAATCTCAACTGCCTTGACGCAAACTCAATTACTCTCCCATTTTGTATAAACACACACCCCAATTCTTGTTTTGAAGCATCAATATAGACCTTCATTCCCCCAGAATTGTCTGAAATTGTCAACACTGGTGCTGTTGTCAGTCTCTGTTTTAATTCATCAAATGCCTTATTGCAATACTCTGTCAAGACATATTCCACTCCTTTCCTAGTCAATTTAGTTAGAAGAGATGCGATTTTTGAAAAGTCTCGTACAAACCACCTATAATATCCAGCCAATCCTAGAAACTCCGAATCTCCGACACTGATTTCGGTATAGGTCAATCTGTTACAGCTTCTATCTTCTTAGGATCAGCTGATACACCATCTCCTGAAACTATGTGACCCAAGAAAGCAACATTATCCAGCCAAAACTTACATTTACTAAGTTTTCCATATAACTTTTGCTCTTTCAGAGCCTGCAAAACTATTCTCAAATACTCAGCATACTCTTCTTTATTCTTAAAGTAGATTAATATACAATCAATAAATACTAACACAAATTTATCCAGATACTG
This sequence comes from Dracaena cambodiana, assembly GCA_036321105.1. Classification (NCBI taxonomy): domain Eukaryota; kingdom Viridiplantae; phylum Streptophyta; class Magnoliopsida; order Asparagales; family Asparagaceae; genus Dracaena; species Dracaena cambodiana. The sequence goes on from JAYEPQ010000011.1 coordinate 42,800,683, forward strand.
AGCAAAAATATTGTTCATCAGATTCATAAACACTGCTGGAGTATTAGTCACTCCAAACGGCATTACCAAATATTCATAATGACCATGTCTGGTTCTAAATGCAGTTTTTAGAATATCTTCTGTTCGGACCCTTACCTGATGGAATCCAGAACGAAAATCTATACTCGAAAATACCCTTACTCCTCCCAATTGATCAAACAAATCAGTTATTCTTGGTAATGGATATTTATTTTTAGTTGTTACTGCATTCCACACAGAGTCTTTGACTCCCATTCTTCTTTCCTGCTAATAATACTAGAGCTCCCCAAGGTGAAACACTGGGCCTCACAAAATCCAACTTCAGTAATACATCTAGTTGTCTCTTAACTTATTCTAGTTCTGCAACTCCTATTCGATAAGATGGCCTACAAACTGTTTCAGTTCTAGGGATAATATCAATAGTAAATTCTACTGTCCTCACTGGTGGTAGTCTAGGTATCTCTTCAGGAAATATATCTAAAAATTCCTATACTACTGGGATCATTTATTCTCCTACTTCCATACGCTCCAAAACTCCTCCTTTTGGGGACACCTTATATTTAGCTGGTTCTAGAGATTGATTTCTACCAATAAATTCAAACTCCGAACAGCCAAGAATATGAAATATTACTCTTTTTCTCCTACAATCTATCACCGTATGGAAACTAGTCAACCAATCCATACCTAAGAAAACATCATATCCTCCTCCGTTGATAACAACAAGTTGGTATAAAATTCTCTTCTATTAATCACTAAGGGACATAGCCTACATTCCTTACTATTCATGATATTATCGTTCCCAGTCTTAATGTCCCACTCCGCAGGTAAGATTGCAAAATCAATAGAATTGCGAAAAATAAACATGATAGAGATAAAATAGTGTTAAGCTCCAGAATCAAATAGAACAGTTGCTGGTGTATTGCCGACTAAAATCGTACTTGCCACAACTCCTCCAGTAGCCTGAACTTCTTCAGCATTCATTAGTCTGACATGTCCCTGTTTCTGTCCTGCTCCTCCTTGGGCTCTGGCATAGGCTTGTTGTTGTGTCTCTAAGAATCTCTTCTGATTCAGTCCTTCAGTCCTCCGATCTGGTGATCCCACAGCAACTGGTCTCAATGCTGGCTGATAAGGAACTCCGCCTGCTGGTTGTTGCCTTGACTGTGCTCTCGGACAATTAATTTTCTGATGATCCGCTGACCCACATATCAGACATAACCCCAAAACTCTTCTACACTGCTTCTGAACATGCCCCGGCATATTGCAGAAATTGCATACTAAAGGACCTTCTTTATTAACCACTGCTTGTCGCCTTGCCGGAAGGCCTCCAAATCTCTGGGAAGAACTTGCTCCCTGATTAAATGGCATTTTAAATGTCGCCGGCCTCCCTTTCTTGACTACTTGCTCCAGGCGACACGCTGCTTCAAACATCTCAGAGTAAGTTCTAAAGTTATGACCTGCTAGATGCTTCCTTAGATGATACCTCAATCCTTATTGGAACATATATGCTCGCTACTCTTCATCAGCTACTAGGTTTGGAGCGAATCAACTGAGCCTCACGAACTCTGCAGCATAGGCGTTTAAAGTCTGATCTCCTTACTGTAGTGTCAGAAATTTCTTCCTCATTTTCTGCCTTGCTAATGCATGGAAGAATCTGGCAAGAAATACTTCCACAAACTTCTCCCAGGTTAGGGGTTCCTTGTGCTTTATTTCTTCAGCAAGCCACCACGTTCTATATATATCAGTCAATTGTATACAGACTATCTCTACGCGATTTTCTTTTGGAATTCTTGCAGCCCTTAGAAAATTTTCCATATCTACAATCCACTGTTCAGCCTTCAGTGGCCCTTCCGTCCCAGAAAATACTGATTCCGGTTCTTTCTGGCTCTTTAGACTGCAACATTCTTTCTAATATCATTGTCATAGTCTCCTGCGTTTGTGTACTCTTTGCACTAGGCTCCTAAGATCAGACGTATCATCTATCAAACTTGCACTTGTATTCACGGTCGACATTATTCTGCAACAGATCAGATAAAAATATATAAAAAGAACTTAAGATAGATACATCAAACGAACAGAAAACAATAGGATATGCACGATACTAGATCTGATAGATATTAAAGAATAAGAAATAATTATTACGAATAAGTTATAGACATGTTCTTATGTGACAGTAGTCGTATGGTCTTCCACCTAAACCTAGACTCTGATACCACCCTGTAACGCTCTCATTTTTCAGCTGCTTCCCAAAATGGAGGACGTTACTTATTACTTGTACTAGACAACCCAATAATCACAGGATCTTGGAATAACCGTAACTACTGTCACAATCAGATGAATAAACAAAATGTCTGAAACTGAAAAGATTTCATTTATACAAAAAGTTCATTACATAAAATGGCACACTCTTTAAATATGAACACAAAAGAATCAAAAGAGAAAGCAGTGCCCAGATAAAAGGAAATATAAACAAAATATATAAAGATTCTCCAGATGGTACTTTGCTTGTCTATTGTCACTCGATTTGTCCAAAGAAATACAGGTCTTCAACTGGGGCTGGATCCCTTTCTTGACTTTTCAAATCTGGGCTCAAAACCCAGGAGATTAAACTCAGCAAGTAACACATTTAAAAAGAGGAATATTGTACTATTATAGTACATGAATATAAATGTGCATGAGCATGTTTATGTCAGTGTTGTTCGTGTACATATAAATTAAACATGAAAGCAAGCATGAATAAATGCATAAATAAATAAACCTGACAATAACTAAATAAACATGATAATAACTGCTCTATCTATTTAATCTTATATTCTATTGGTCTCAGTCATCGTCCAATTTAATTGTAGAAATTGTATTAATGGATAAAATAGCGCTATTCTTCATTGTCATATAAGTGGCTGTGCATACCCGGGACCCGGCCACAATATTCATGGTGCTGAACCATGACATGCCGCTATGCACTACAATCAATTTCTGTACTGTATTACAGTAACGAACATACCATTCTGGGTAATAATTATCAATTGGTAATCCATTAATTATCCAGGCCGCTGCAGTAAAAGAATCTCGCCCTAACAATGCAATCAATCCTTATACGGTAAGGCTCTTATCCATCATATAGTTTCTCCCATCTCCGTATTCATATTACATTATGCACATGAAAATTTTATTTTATATTTATTTATTTACTTTTCCTTTTCCTTGTTTAATTGTTTTTCAATTCATAATAATATGCTTGCATTTTCATGACTGTACATGACATATAGCATCATAGCACATAATTTGTAACATGATAAATTAATACATGATATATTAGTACACAATTATATCACAATTCATATTATTAAAATTATTTCAATAATCTAATTCAATTCTTAATACCAATCAATAATCCAATTTGGGAACCAAGTATATCATGTAATAATACTATATTAATTCTACCTATCAATTATTTCCACTTATTTTTATTTTAATTTAATTTTTTTCTTTTTTGTCAGGCCCAGACCCAGGCCCCAGCCCACTGTTATTTCTTTTTTTTTTTTTTACTGGGCTAGGCTGGCCAGCCCAGTCTGTTATTATTTTTTTTTCTATTTTTTTCTGGCCCAAGTTAAATCCAAACCCACTATATCTTTTTTTTCTTTATTTTCTTATGGGCTGGGCCAGGTGCAGTTCCCCTTTTTTCTTTCTTTTTCTTTTCTTTTTCTTTCTAATCTCTCGGCCCATCCCACAAAATTTCTTTGCTCTCCCTTTCTATTGCTGCTACTTCTTCCTCCTCTTCTTCTTCTTTTCTCTTTTTTCCTTTTTCTTTTTTTTTAAATTTTTTATTTTCTTACCTCTTTGCAAAATTTATTGTGAATAACACAATTATAAATATGAGTATTCTCATACCGAAAATAAATTTTCTACTCTAAACCAAAACTTAATTTTAACAAAATGGCTAACATTTAATTACTTCTAAACAATACAATCAAAAAGAAAAATTATATAATTAAAAGAAAAATAATCAATAGAAAAAGGAAAGTGTGTTACTTATCTCAACTTGATCTCGAATTCTCGGTTTGAATCCTTAGTTTGGTTTGATTTTCTTTCTTCTTCTTCTTCTTCTTTTTTCTCCCCTTTTTCTTTTCTCTTCTGCTTGGTTTGGCCGAAAGACAGAGAAGAAGAGAGTGAAGTGGAGTTTTGGAGAGGAAAAATAATTCAAGGGTAATTTTGTAATTTAAACAAAACTGCTTGCATCTCCATTCGCCACCTAAAGTCTTAGCTTGCCACATCAATTCCCCATTTGACAGCTCCAACATGACACTTTTTTTGGGTGTGCCCTTAGAAATTTATTTTAGAAATAGGATGTGTACAAAGTAATTTCCAATTTATTTAATATTTTATTATTTACGGCTCCGGTAAATATTTTCCAAATGCTACCAAATTTATGCATAACGTAGTGGTCGACGAGGGAAACTCTACAAAATTATTCGTTTATTGTTTCGATGTCCGGAATAAATGAACCGAAATTTCGAAGTAATTAGAAGGATGATTTTAATATTATTAAATTAGTAATTTTGGGAGTATTTTTCAACCTCGTAAGAAAAATTTCCAAAATCCTAAATATTACAAAACTAATAATCGCGAAGATCGAATTTTATTTGGATTTGTGGGTTTAAAGTTACGTTCACCGAAGTTTATTTCGATATCCAAAATTGACTTCGGTGGATTTATTCTGCACCATTGGTCTCAAGAGAGCAATACAGATAGCTCGAAATTTGGGGTATTATACTTTATACTGGCTCGACATAGCATTGTAAGTGTAGTCTGCTTTGCATTGCATACAAAGTTTATTGGTGTGGGTTCCACCCCCTGTGTGGGCCAGATTTGAATGGTCATTATAATTCAATTGACCGTCTTCTTCTTCTTCAGAAGTATTTGAATTTGTGTATAATATTTGAGTTTGATGTTTTGACCATTTTTTTTTTTTTAATCCTCTTGAGTGTTAGATAAATATTACCAATCCAACATAATTAAATATGCCCATTCGACGAGTTTCACGGGAGTCGAACCATCCTGATAGCTCGCCGGGAGTGCAAGGGGGCGGCGCGCCGAGTGCGGTGCTACCATTTGCACTTGAATCAGACAAGCTGTAAAAAACTGGTGGCAGGTTTAGATTCACGGACTTAATTGGGTCAGATAATTTAATATCATTTGATTCACACCAATTCGCAATCAATGCATTGACGGAGTAGTTTGGAATCAAATTGGCGTGGCGTGTCTTGGGACTGACATTGAAACCTTGATCAAGCCATTGTTTAATGAAAGCCCTCTCATATGTTTGTCCAGATGCCACAATCACTGGGTCAGACATCAATTCTAGGGACAGTGGAAAACAGAAATGGCATCCCATTGATGCTGTGCAACTGCTTCATTTCAACATGGCAATCATGCATATACTTAATAATTGCAGTCAGTTGATTAATGCCCTCAATATCTGCATGGCTCTCACTTCGGTCAACTTTTGCTTTAAGCTTGTCAAGGGCAACATCCTCTATTAGCAATTCTCTATTAGATGATAATCTAAGAGACTTTGAAATCTTTTCCACATGCTCCAACCCAGGAACACTTCTGTCCACCTAAGCTCTTATGGCCTCTTTTATGACATATGACGTTTGTTCATCATGCATTTGCTGAATTTTCTGCATGCAATTCTCAGCACATGTTGAAGAAGATTTATTCATCATCTGGTGCCAGCTCTCTATGAGTTCCCTAGCTTCATTGATAGCAGCATCAAGGTTGTTCAGAACTTTATTCAGTATCACATCTGAAGCTAACACATAATCATTGGCTTCTTCATGTAGAGGATTCAAAACTTCCAAGATCTCCTCAATCTTTAGGTAGTATCTCCAAGGAAGTTCAGCCTTCTTATTTTTGCCAAAAGACAAAGAACTGAAGCGAGAAAAACTATTTAGGAGTGTCATTGGCAAAGAATTGTACCTAACGAATCCCCTGCAGCCTCAGTCTTAGCTATTCTTTCTGATCCAGCTAAATCGACCAAATTCAGAATAGATACGCGAATGACATTTGCATTAGAAACATCACTAGAGTTTGGATCTTTGGTACAGCTTTCAATAACCATGCTAAATATTGTATGCGATCTACTACTCCGAGCATTCATGTTTATTTCTTCTAAGTGTCGATTTGTTTCACCAAGTTTTAGCAGTTAAAGTACTTGCTCAGCACTATTCACAATCTCCTCCCGAAATCTAGGATCGTCTGCCAAACCATTCATAGTGAAGGTGTTTCCGCTACTGGTCTGGCCATAAGCAAAGGCAGTTCCGTTGAATCCATCGACAACAACTTCGATGCCCTGTCATAGACCGTGGAATTTGATGTCTAGTCGAATACATGATCGAAGGTGAACAAGACGCCAGAAAAGGGAGTCCCGAGGGGCCTGTGGAGTGAGATCCGGCTGTCCTCGATTCTCCACTGCTGATCCTCGGCGGTTCCTTCGCCGGTCGATGGCCGGAATCGTACGACAACAAAGATTTTCTCTTTTTTTAGAGCTGTCGAGGTTTGGGAGAGGGTAGCGCCGCACCAGCCTTTGGTTTCGCTGCAGTAGCCCTAGACTTGGTGGCAGCAGCAGCAGCATTGGGCTTCGCCTTGGAATTACTAGCGGCAGGCTTGGCCTTGGGCTTGGCGGCCACCGCCTTTGCCTTCGCCTTGGGTCTGGCAGTGAGAGTCTTCGCCTTAGCGGTGGGCTTCTTCACTGTCAGTTTCGCAGGGGAAGCGGAAGCAGCAGCAGGGCGAGGGCGACCAGGGGGAAGCTTGTATGACGCCTTGACCGTATTGAGCTTACCACGGGTGGTGAGTTTCTTCAGCTAAACTCGCAGCAGCTTCCTGAATTTTGTGGGGACTCAAGAGGGAGATGGAGCAGGCTAGGGCTTGAAATTCTCGGGAACTTCTAAACGGGCACTAGTTTTTTCTCAGTGAGCCCAGATTTCCTAGTGAGCCCAGTAGCAATTCAGAAAAGGAGAGAATTTCTTAGTGAGCACATTTTTATTTTCAAAATATCCTTCAGCTATATTTTCTCATCTCACTCGCTCCCCACTTCATCTCCACCGTCCTAAACCCCAAAACTCTCCTCTTGTCTCTCCCCTCTTTCTCCTTCCAAACTCGCCCTCCGCCCCCAGCCTCCGCCCCCACTCGCTGCTGACACACCCCCCGCCCCCACCCTCCAGTGCCATACGCCGTCGCCCCCACCCTCCGCTGTCACACCCTCCGCCCCGAGCCTCCGCCCCCACCCGCCGCTGCCACACCCCCCGCCCCCACCCTCCACTACCATACGCCGTCGCCCCCACCCTCCGCTGTCACACCCTCCGCCCCGAGCCTCCGCCCCCACCCGCCGCTGTCACACCCCCCGCCCCCACCCTCCAGTGCCATACGCCGTCGCCCCCACCCTCCGCTGCCACACCCTCCGCCCCGAGCCTCCGCCCCCACCCGCCGCTACCACACCCCCGCCCTCCGCAGCCACACCCCCCAACCCTCCGCTGCCTCACTTCCTCTTTCTTGATTTCAGATTTCTGAGCTCCACTGTAAGTCTCCTTTAATTTAATTTAAATTTTGTTTAATTTAGTTTATTCTTATTTGGTTTGTGACTGTCCTGAAAACTGAAAATTTCTTATTTGGTCTGATAATATTTTAGAATCGGGAAACTCTAAACGAGTACATTTTTTTGTTAATATTGATTTTTAATATTTAGATTATAATTATGAAGAGAATATAATATTGTAATCGTAGTTGTAAAATATGCAAAAATTTAGTTATTTTCTAATTATAGATGTTAATATTAAAATTTATTAATTAATTTAAAAATATAATGGTATTATTTTAATTGTTGATTAAGTAACAAATAACGGTTTCAGTGTCTTTAAATTTTAATATTACACTATCTTGTAGGTAAAAAATAAATAGATATAATATGATATTTGTAGCAAATTATACTTTGTTACTACTTATTTACACATAGAAAAGTTAATGTTTTGATAAAAAGCATCTATGAATGAAATATCTTTGTATTGCATAGATGGATCCGGCAGAATCTTCTCGCATTCGACCAACTGCCTCGTTAAGGAGGAAGAAAGCAGCATCTCGACCACAAATCCAACGCCCGATACGAGAGAGAGAAATCGAAGTGGCCGTAGATACTGAATTAAATATAGAAACTCCGAATTTGATCAAATATGATAGTGCAAGACTAGAAGAAGGGAATACTGATGCAGGTATATCTCAAGATGATCTTCATGAGTCACATTACCGAGGTCTAGTTGATTTATCAGTACTGAAGAGTTTCAAGACGCACGTTGCTTTTTTCGTTTTAAAAGATGAGCTAATTATTTCCCGTTAAAAATCATAAACCACTCTACTTTGTGTGTACATATGTTAAGACTATAGTATATATACAGGAACGAGATCCACTTCGTTGTATTAGTCACTGGAGAAAAATAAGTGCATGGTCATTGTTGACACCTGAGCCAAACACCCGATTCATGGAATTAGTACGTGGGTCTTCATTGTATCTATTGGTCAAATGCTCATACCAGTACATTAGCGCTGTTGAGGTTAGCGCATTTATCGAGAGATGGCATCCTGGAACAAACACATTTCATATGCCATTTGGTGAGATGACGATCACGTTGGATGATATTTTCTGCTTGCTTGACTTACCTGTAGTTGGAAAATCTGTCTGCCAACAAGTATCAGCAGCTTCACGTGAAGCTGCTGATACAATTACTCATTCCTTGGGCGTCAGTTATTCTGAAGCGTGGAATGAGCTTAATACGAAAGGCGGTGTATCGGTTCGACTGGATTGGTTAAGAGAAAAATTTTGCGGGGTTGTGGATACTGACACCGAACATAGGATTCGGTGTGCTGCAAGGGCTTATTTATTGTATCTTCTTGGTTGCACGCTTTTCGCGGACAAGAGCTGTACGAGAGTTTCCATTGATTACTTATCATTGCTGCATGATCTCGAAGATGTCCATACGTTCGCATGGGGTGCTGGTGCTCTTGCATGATTATATAGGCAACTTGGGCTTGTTCCCGAGCTAACGTTGCTCAGATTGCCGGGTATCTGATACTACTACAAGCTTGGATTTTCTCTCATTTTCCAAGTTTTATGCCGGTCTCGAACCTATCTTTTGCTGATGGTAACCACTTGCTTGTCGCTGGTTGAGCAGACGGGATCACAATATCTCCCAATCACATGTGCAGTCTATTCGGTCAAATCTAGATAAACTCACAGGCAACCAGGTAACATTTCCCCTTTTTATATACTTATTTAGTTTGCAAGTTATATATTGGTAACTAATGTATATCTTTGTATCCAACGTACATGCAGGTTGATTGGGATCCATATCGGAATTATAAAGAGAAATATCCGTTCAGAGAAATTACTTATTTTATGGGTACGTTGAAGATTTTTAGTGTGATTGAGCCGTACCATCCGGTGAATGTACTAAGGCAGTTTGGTCGTCAACAGTACGTTCCACCTCCACTATTCTCAGCGTTACGTGAAGCACGGGGTATAACAGCCAATAGCTATGTGGTAAAGTACACTCACATTGAGGAGATGTGGAGAAATTGGCATGATCACGTATTTTATTTGGAGCACCGTGGGTCTATTGCTGACTACCCATCTGATTGCACGTCGGATTATATTTCTTGGTTCTCTAAAGTTTCACAGCGCTTTCTTGGAGTTGCACCAGACGAACCCCAAGCAGAGAAAGGAAGTCAATCAACCCGGCCACATATCGTTGATGAGGTAATAACCATATATGTTTTATTTTTTGGTCCCATATAATTCCCAATTTATCTGATGTTTATTTTTTTCGCTTCATTAATATTCCAGAGATATACACGCATAGAAGCAATAATCGATCCATTACTTGCGCAAGGGGATAAGGCATTCAAGAAACGATCTGGGTTGTTATTTACTGCACTTGCGAAGATCAAAGTCGTGCTAACTGGATGCACTCAGCTAGAAGAACCACCAGAAGAGCAAGTAAAGGAACCAAGACAAGATGAATCCACTCCTAATGCACCCGATACGGCAATTCTGACTCGAACAAGAAGCAGACGTCAACCCCCGAGGAAGACAAGGAGACATTGATCATTTTGTTAGTTGTATATTGATATGGATTATGTAAGGAATCTTTAGTGGCCGGTGTAAACTTTATTTGCGAACATTATGATGAATATGTAGAATTTATGGTTTTTTTTGTAATTAACCCTATTGGTCGCTTTTTTGGGTTTAATATAAAAACTACGTTTGTATTTGATCATACTTCTTTAATTTGTATATAATCTTGTTTGTTTTATACGTAGGGAGGCTTATTTGTAATCTTCACTATTACATTGTTTCAGTAATTGTATTATTGTTTCATTGTATAGGCGTATCCATGTATCATTATATTGGTGTATCATGAGTATCAATGTATTTGTGTATCAGCAGTATCATTGTATTTGTGTATCATTGTATTATTGTGTATCATTGTATCATTGTATCGCAATAAACGATGTATCAGTGTATCAATGGGTTGATGTATCAGTGTGTCCATGTATAATTGTATGTTTTATGCTTCTATCCCTATATTTTGATAATAATGTAAAATTAGTTGTTAATATAAGTCTTAAAACTGACGTTAAATTTGGTTAACTAATGATAAATCATTTTTCATAAGTAATAGAGTGGATTAGGCAGTGGGCGAGGTCAATATATTGTTCGGACTGTCAGTCCGAACAGGTGAGATGTGTTCGGACTGAGAGTCCGAACAGATGCAAGCAGTTCGGACTGACAGTCCGAACTAATCATAGCTGTTCGGACTGACAGTCCGAACAGCCAAGAGTTGTTCGGACTGTCAGTCCGAACGGCAGAGATATTTTCGGACTGACAATCCGAACGCGCAGAGCTCGTTCAGACTGTCAGTCCGAACGGCATCCCCCTGTTCGGACTGACAGTCCGGACAGGAGCATGACCTGGTCTGATAGTCCGCCGCTGCCTCATCCATTCTATTTATGTAATAAATTGAAAAATCATTAGTTTACCCAATCTAACATCACTTTAATTACTTATAAATACAAATATTATTACAATGTTTCACAAAATTTAGTGAATGAAGCAAAAAATATACAATTATTCACAAACACACTAATATATCGATACATATCACGTTGATTGTGTTTTGACCAAACAGATATAGTTCCGGATAAGACCGAACACAACAGATGATAAAGAAAACTACAAAATATTGGTCACAACTTTTATATAACAAAATTACACCAAAATGAAACTCGTCTGCGAAGAGAAAATTTACACTACAACTCTATAACATCTTGTGTAGCAACCGAAGATGGTACAATCCCCTTGAACTGTTCAATCCGGTGTAAGTACGGTAACTCCCATCCTTGTGCAATGGGATCACGATGTCGGTGCCAATTCAATGCAATTGGAGGGATGGGATGAAGTTCTTTTAATGACACCTAATAGTAAAGATGATATAAACATATATAAGTATGTGTTGAGTGAGTTAAATCAAATTTATATTTAAGCCGATAAAATGTGCTTACAGGTACAAAGTGACAGTCCGCAACGAATGTCATGGTTACTTCTTTGCGGTGGATATTTGCGGCAGGTGGTGGAGATCTTAGTGGTAAAAAAGTAAGGCATTGCGCGTTGGATATGAAGAAAACCACTATATTGTAACGTGAAGCAACAATATGTCCCATGTCCGGTATCGTCATCCAATAGTCCGCCTTCGAAAACTTCCGAAAATAATTCAGTGCTTTTCGGAGCTCAACAATCCGATCAATACTCCCAAATAATGGAATGTAGGAGACGTAATTAGTGTCAAGTTCAATCAACAAATCTCTTCTGATTTGCATCCACTGATCTTCCCCCATGCCAAGGCTGTGTGTGATAACCCTAAAACCACAATTTCCGTCGGCCTTGACATCGCTGACGTCAAGTATATATGGCAACATAAAACAAGGCAATGAGTTCTCATACTTGAAATCGAGCCTGGGCACAGGTTTTAACTCCTGTTCTGGTACGGACAGTCCGGTTAAACTAGGAGCAGGATCCGTGTCTGCTAAGAATTGAAGTGGTTCTGCAAGAGTGGGAGGTAGATGGAGTTGTTCCACATGGTCTGTAGGCAAAACAGGGGGCGCCTTGTTCGCAACAATTTTCGAGTCCTGTATGGAACAAAAACTTAAAATAAAAATCATTTAACATTAAATATAGAAAAGCAAGTTATATATAATAGCGAACCTTGGTCATATGCGGCCTTCTTGGAATTAACTTATACGGTCTACGGGCGCTGCGGAGAATCAATGCCTTTATTTTTGGGGAAGCACTATCAGAGCCGGAGGCTATTAGCTCAAATGCACACGGATCCTTTCGTGTCGAAATATCAAGTTTCCTTTTGCGTCCAACTATATGTCCGATCACCTTGGACACAGGATCCGCCAATGAAGAACTAATTGGATTAGATATTTCCCTTAATTTCCTCAATCTTCGAGCCCGTTCTTCATTATCACACTTAATAAAGTTATGAATAAAAACCTGCACATCTTTCTGATACCCGACGCCTTCAACAACCAATGCTCTACTTGCGACCATATCAAGCTTCCGCCAATGTAGGTCAATGCAATCCAAGGGAATTGGTCGGTTGTCTCTTTTATATATTGCAATCTCATGAGCACATGGCAAGTTGTGAGTTTGTCGAATGATGCAACCACATTCAGCAGGATTAACGCCCACAAACTCAGTTCTCTTTACTTCGGCTAAGATCAAATTCAATGCGTGGATTGATACTGTGCCCCGTAATTCCTTAAATTCTGCCAGCATAAAACATTGTTTCACGATAGTCAAACTTTTTTGAAAAAATGCCTTAATCTCTGTATGTTGAAGTTCAAGTAATGTATGTATATTACTCCAACACTTTTCAAAATCGCCTTGACTAGTTCGCAATTGTCTCTTTAATTTTGCGTGGGCACTTTCTGCTCGGTTGCTAGTCACGTTGTCCCGGTGTTGACACATATTTGTCCAATAAAACACGAACTTCTCCTTGTGTGGATTTAACCATGTTTTAAGAATGTAGTCAACTGCTTCAGGTTTTGCTTGGAAATCGTTTGTTAGATTGCTTAGATTTGCATTGTACTCGTCTAGAGTATCAGATAGCATTATCAGCTTCCACATTAAAAGAAATTTCTCCCACTCACTCTGTTTTTCTAGCAATTTCTTGCAGTTAGTCAAGACATTTTTATTTATATGCCATCTATAAAGAAGATGTCGGCTAGCCGGGAATATCAGCTTAACTGCATTAACAAGCGATAGATCTCTATCTGTAACAATGACACTTGGATATACATCGTTCAGAAACAGTCCACGCAACTTGTCAAGTGCCCAGGAATAATTTGTTTCCCTTTCTTTTTCAAGAAAGGCAAAAGCAATGCAAAATGACATATTCATTGAGGTCACTCTAATCATCTCAAGTAAAGGATATTTGTACCTGTTCGTTTTATAGGTACAATCCATGATAATAACACCTGAAAATGCTCGGAGAAGATCAACGCCAACAGGATGAGCCCAGAAAAGATCCGTTACTGATTCTATTTGATCATTGCTTCGATGCCATTCGATATATTTTAATTCAAAAATTTTTAGTAACAACTGTTGCATCTGCATTCGACTGCCTTGTTCATTGACTCTGAACTTGTGTCGTGCATTATATATTGTTTTCATTGTCGAAACATTCTTTGGATCATTTTGCTTCAATGCTGTCAGTATATCTTTTGGCTTTACGTGACACTTCAACATTTCGATCACAACATTTGTCTCGCTTTGAGACAATCTTCCCGCATACGAGTGGCCTTCGAAATAATTTGCTGCAGGATGATTATGCACACTGGACAAAACCGTTAGGTTATATTCGGGGCCCCCTATTGATATCTGTTTATATTCGGGGCCCCCTATTGATATCTGTTGACCCTTTAATCGAAAGGGACATCCACATTTCTTACTGCCCCTGTGGCCGTCATCATTCTTTAATTTCTTGAATCTTAGTTGTCCACCCTGTTCACATCCAAACCATATTCTCTCCTTATTAAATTGACCTCCAGTATTAGATTTTGAAACCATGATGACAAATCCTGATTTCTTTCCAATATCGCGCACCCACTGGTAAAGTTCGTCTCGATTTGTAAAAATCTGTAGTCATAATAGACAGGAAACATTTTTTAGTGGAAATATTCGAATTTCAATATGAACAGCTTTTCAACATAATATCATACCTGATTTGTTGTGAAGTCCAAACCATAATCGACAACTAATTCATTATCGACTTGCATACTCTGCGTCGAAACATTACCCTATGTTCTAATAATTTAACAATATTAATAATTAATAATTGATAACATTCTTGTGGGAAAAAACCATCTTGAAAACTGCTCTGTCCAGACTGACAGTCCGGACAAAAAGAATTTGTCCGGACTTTCAGTCCGGGCAAATTCTTTTTGTTCGGACTGACAGTCTGGACAAATTGAATTTGTTCGAACTCTCAGTCTGGACAAAAAACATTTGTCCGGACTGAAAGTCCGGACCGAGCTATTTTGGCCGGACTTTCAGTCCGCACAACGACGTCAACTCCCGGGTTCTCCCACCGTATCGACCAGAAAACTGAATCCTAAAACTCTAGTTTCATTCTACTCAATAGATATCAAAATCCTAAATTATATTTGGAATAATTTTATACAAAGAAGATGGAATCAAACCTGAAGAGTGTTTTGATCGTCGAATGAAACCAACGACATCGTTGTATTCTCCATTGACGTCTAGTTCGACACAACTCAAAAATTTCTTTTTTGTTTAGATTTCTAATGAAAATACACAAAACAAAAAAAATAATCGCCTTTAAACTTTCTAATTAACAAAATGATATGAAGAGATCGAGGAATGAAATGCGTTTTAGCCTTTAAAAAAAAAATAACCTGCTGCGCGCGGGCGGGAGGGATGGAGGAAGCGGGAGAAGGAAGAAGGGCAAAGCGGGGAGTTTTTTTAGAGGGCATGGTTGTTATTTATTGAAAGTTTTAACTGGGCTCACTAGGAAAAAACTTGTGCCCCTTTAGAAGTTCCCAAATTCTATGCAAGTACCCCTTCTTTTTTTTCGCTCTTTTTTTCATTTTTGCACGACGCACCTGCGGGTCACCCGCAGGTGCACCCTCCGGGGTATCACCCGCGGGTATCATGTCTCCCTTTTTTTGTGGGCCCCACTTCAGAGGTGCAACCCCAGGTGCGCTTTTTTTTTTTCTCTCTTTCAAGTTGTTCTGTTTGTGGGGGCCTAGCGGATCCCACCCCCTCGCAGCGAGCGTTTTTTTTATTTTACTGTATTATTTTTTTCAAAGATCATTCTTTTGTAACGTCAAAGTGTATCTGTTGGGTCTTGTGCCTTCCCGGCGATAGACGATGACGCCATATCTTCATTTGTTTAGAGGCGATAACGCCTCCTTTTTTTTTGGACAGACAATAACATCTTGCTTTTTATTATGGGTAATGACGTCTCATATATAATTTTTTACCAGCAATGACTCCTTGTCAATTTTAGTGGGTGATGATACCTTACACTTTTTTTTAACAGGCGATGATGCCTTATCAATTTTTGTAGGCGATGACGCCTCACTTATTTTGATAGGCGATAATACCTTATCAATTTTAGTGGGCGATGATACCTCACTTTTTTTTGACAGGCGATAATATCTTATCAATTTTTTATGGGCGATGACATCTCACTTGTTTTGACATGCGATGACGCCTCACCTTTTTTTTATCATCACCCGGCAATGACGCATAGGTTCCGAATCAAAAGAGTTTGAAGAGAGGAATTCTTCATACCTTTATTGGTCGATTTCGACGGCCAAGGTTTCAACCATTGATCCGATGAATCTTCGATCAGACTGCACCGACGAGGCTCTCACTATGGTCGCCAATTCTTATATACCTGAAAAATTGAATTTCCCTTCCATTGCGATTTTAATTTTAAATACAATGGTAAAAGAGAATTATAATAAAAAAAATCAAGATGACAAGAATAGAGAAAATTAATTTGATTCCCTTCTTTTTTAATTGGTGGGATCCGTAGCGGTGCAGCCTCGCCGATGCACTCCGTTGACGATCCGATCTTGATTGAGAAAACTCCTCTCTACTAACTCTAGAAGGAGACCCGCTTTCTGGAAATTCTCTATTCCTCTGGACTCTGGTCTCTGGGAATTCTTTGTTCCTCTCCCCTTTTTATAGATCAAGAGGTAACTTGTTTCTCCAAATCCAAAACAGATTCTCTAGATCCAGATTAGAAGATAACACAGTCATGATCCGTCTTGCGGGTGCCACCCATGGGTTGCACCCCATGGGGTTGCTTCCCACAGGTGCAACTCGCGGGGGCAACCCGCGGGTGCACCCCGCGGGTGCATCCCCGGGGAGCAACCTGCGGGTGCACCCCGCAGGAGAAACTCCCGCATGATTTATTTATTTTTATTTTTTGATATCTACACCCACATGTTGTATACTTTATTACATACCCGACATGTATTGAAGTCTAGACTGTAATCAACATCTCCAACATAACATTTAACTTTACTCAATTGTATAGATACGTCAACCTTAAATGGCAATATAAATAAAGTTAATTGCACATATATAATCTCACAATAAGCATTAAAATAAATCTGGTCGGGACTGAAATCCCGACCTGGTAGTCTATTTGTCCGGGATATCAAACTAGGACAAATAGATTACTAGTCAGTGTTTTGGCCCCGACCAACTATTGACATCATCAAGTCCAGAGTGAACCCAGAACTTTGTTTTAAAAAAAAAAAAATCTTTCATGAACACAAAATATATTCGACATTTCTTTACTACATACTTCTAAATATGGAGAATCATTCGAAAAATCCAAACTTCTATTACTTATCTTCATCTTCTTCCACGACAACAATCCACAGTTCAAGGGGTTCAATGGATTCTCTCCCGTCATTCTACACTAAAAATAACTCTAAATCCACAATGAAATCTATTGAAATCACTCCAGAGCGAAGAAACTGTCAGATTAGGGTTCTCTCTCTCTCTCTCTCTCTCTCTCTCTCTCTCTCTCTTCTTCTTTTTGTAGTTTGCATCACGCGAGAGGGAAACAAAGCACGTGAGGGAAGTTGTTGGGTCATAGTGCTTACTAGGAAATTTTCATGTTCTTTTCTGTGCAAAAAAAATGTGACAAACTTGTAATTATTTCAAACTTTAGTAATAGTGTTCACTAGCAAAAAGTGGTGCGCATTTAGAATTACCCATCCATTAGTGTCAATTAAACCAAAGCATCAAACATTGTTAGTTACTTAGGGCTATGTGAGTAGACCGGTAGTCGAATGACCAACTACTTCTAAGACTGATAAACATATATAATATTGGAAGATGGCACCAGAAGGATCATTTTATTGCCGGTTGCCAATAGTCCAACTCGTCCACATCAACAAGTGGCATGACAATGACCAAGTTAATCTTGACATTTAAAATAACGATTTGTATCACTCCATCCTCTCATCCCAATCTCTCGTTTTCTCCTCATCTGAATCCCTAGCTTTTTTCTCTTTTTCTTCTTTTTACTCTTCATTTTCTTCCAATGCTACTTTTGAATTGAAATGAATATAGATTATACCGGAGGCAAAACGTTAATTTGACATATCCTTTTTTTACATAAGTTAATTATACAAATGAGTTTAATTAGTTTCCAAGTTCAGAAGGACACATGACTCCAATACAACAGGGATCCACCAAAAAAAAATGACAAGGGAAGCTCATTTTTATGAAGTTGTCAGATTGGAACCATTTCTCAAGGGAATTTTTAAAGGGGCACACCTTTTTTTCCCCAGTGAGCACACTTAAAAATTTATTTTTATTTACAGCTTTGCCATTTAAATTTTAGGACAAAATATCCGCTTCTTTAACCTCTCTATTCTCTCTCATTCTTTGTCCGGACTGTCTAGTCCGAATGACAAATTCTCTGTCCGGACTAGATAGTCCGGACAGAACATTCTCCATCCAGACTATTTAGTCCGAATGGATAAAATTTTCATCCAAATTTTGAAGCTTGTGACATCGTGCTGCAATCCAATTGAGAGGGCTTCAAATATGGAAGTAAGATTCGAGGGGAAAGATAGATGAAACCCTAGAAATTTTAGCAAGAATATATATATATATATATATATATATATATATATATATATATATATATATATATATGGTTTTTTTTTTCTCAATTTTGTTCGATCGAAGAGGGAGATGTTTTTTTCTCCATTTTGTTCCCGATTTTGTCGTTTTTTTCTCGATTTTGTTCGATCGAAGAGAGGAAGAGGGTCAGAGAAGAAAGAGGAAGGGGGGATTTTTTTTTCTCGATTTTGTTCGATTGGAGAAGAAAAAGGAAGAGGGAGATGATTTCTTTTTTTTCCCTCGATTTTGTTCGATCGGAGAGAAAGAGGAAGAGGAAGAGAAAGATTGGAAAAGTAAAACGAAGGGCGTTTTAGGAACAGGTTGTGTGTGGAAAAATCTCATTTGGAAATAGAGGGTGTGCTCGCTGGGAAATGTTAGCTAACTGGGAAAAATGGTGTGCTCCTTTGGAAATTCCCTTTCTCAAGAGTAAAAAAAAAAAAAAAATCAAATCAGGGAGACAAATAAAATCTTTACATTCAATAAACTCTCGCTCATCGCAAGAACCTCCCTGTGGTGTATTATCCCTCTCTTATCAATCACCAAAATCATCACTAAATTCGAACCAATTTTGCTTCTTAGCTTCATAAATTTAGCTGCAGCTGGTACGACTCTTGGAGCTCCTTCTTGCTTGCTTACCATCGAGTTCTTGGACCCACAGCATTTGGGGCTTCTCATCAACTCAGGTACCAAAACCTTGTCAATAACTTTTCTTTGTCTATTTTGTTGTTGGATTTGGTGAGATTGAAAGACCCTTTTCCATTTAGAGTAGATTGGTTCTTAGCTGATCAATTTTCGTTGTTATGGTTATTTTGTTTTAGCTTTTTTGGGGGATTTGGTACCTTTTTCCCCTTCCCATTTAATGGGTCATAGAATGAGCAATCATTTTGTTAAAAAAAAAAGTTTTCTTTCCCTCTTTTTTTTTAAGGGAATGAAATAACAAGAGGAAATTGAAAATTGCACTCTATACTGTCTTTTTAAGCTGAAATTTTAGTTTTATTTATTTATTATTGTTTTCTCAGAACACCCATCTCCATGCATCCCTTAATTAGAGGTTAATGAAAGAAGCAAATGAAAAAGTACAGAACAGGAAAAGCACGAGGAACAGTTAAAGCCCTCATCATACTAGATGCAAAAGCCCAGCCAAACAAATGGTAGCCTGATTGGAGCACGAGATTGGGGTTCACTTAGCTGGGTGGTCTATAATGCCCCAAATTACACCTAGAAAATTCTAGCGATGTATCTCATTTCTGGATAAGACATTACCGGTGGGTATCAAAAAAAGGGGTACGCGAGGCCTTTTGTAAGGAACCATGCTATGAAAATACATAGCATAAGGATCTGATCCTTCTACAATCTGTTCATAACATAACTTTATCTATTATACAACCTTGAAAAGAAATACAAGTTTACACATAACAATGAGTAGCTTGGTTGGATTTAGAGACAAACGCTCAATCCGGTAAAAAGCTACTTGCATTACAAGTTTAGTGTCGTATAAATGACTTAGAGACAACAAAGTTAATTACATAAAAAAGAAGCATCTTCGCTTTAGTAATCTGAGAGCTCCTAGAAGTACGGGATGTTGATCGGTGATTCAACTTCGTCTTTCGTTGCACGCTCTTCGACTTCTGGACATAAGGGGGAAACCTAGAGGTATGACCCTAGTAAGAAATAATTTGAGCATGTGAAAAATTATAACAATATCAAAACAATAGTAAGTGCTCTTTGATTAAAAACAAAGGAAATAATATGTAAGTGAATCTAGAGACTTAGCATATAGATATGTTATTAGAAAGCTGCAATGGGACATTATGATTTATTTTTTATGCTCTTAGTTTTGGAACTGATTGATGGATGGATCTCGCGTATTTTAGGATTGTATCGTGCCTACCCGTTACTATGACTATGACGCTAGTCTTCATTGAACCAGTTGTATCGATAAGCCCTACTATTATCTCGTGCATATCCGGGATCATAGCTATAATATTGGTCTCGTTTGAACCAACCATGTCGTTAACTGCTAATATTATCCCGTGCATATCCGGGATCACGATCATGCCATTAGTCTTCCTTGAATCAACCGCACCAATAAGTGCTAGTACACCTCCAATTTAGTAATTATAATAGATATCGAGGAGGTCGATGTGACTGTGCAACCTAACTCCCATAATACATGTTTTATTCCATCATTCAATTCCCCCATAACCTAGTTATTTGATTAGTATGTGCTAAGAGTCATGTTATATTGGGTTATAGAATGTACCATGCAGGGTTAGCATCACAGTAGCGCGACACTCAAGTAGATTCACACTCGAGGTTAGAACATTCCAAGTAATTGAGATCCAAGTACCCGTTTAGGCAAGTAAGGAGCATATCCGTGATATCTCGTATATACATGGCGCGAATTAAAAGGATAGTTCTCAAACACGTATATGGTTACTTTGAGTTCAAGTGATTCGACAATAATTTAATAAAACAAAATAATATGAAAATCATGCAATTAAAATGGAGGTAGAATTCATGGTGGGTCCTGTGGTTAGGCGAAGTTCCTAAGGGGGATGGCGAGCCGTGAAGAGTTTCAGTAACTCAATCGTTGTTTAGTCATCTTACAGTTGCTAAGACCTTAAATAATTTTTTCTTTTTTATATAATGAAGAAAAAGTATAAATGAGGATTGTAGAGGACTGAATTCTCTTTCAAATAAGTCTAGGATGAGCTTAATCGGTATACGAGATCAAAAGATATCATAGGTTTATTGAACATGAAACAAGCACCTTGCTATTGCATCAAGTCAAATTTTGAGTTAAGATTTGACTAGGATAAAGTGGAAATTAGAAAGATAGTAAGTTATAGAGATTGTAGATTATTTAATTTTCTATCCAATGAATCAAAATTAGCTCAATCGAAGGTCTACATCAAAAGTTATGAGTATTTTAATGAGATAGTACCATATTCCACCTTAGTAGTTTTTCCCTTAGTGTTGGCAGAAAAGAGGCCAGCTCAGCGGGAAAAATAAGCTCGATAGGGCTAGGACCTCGCAATGTGTCAGTAAAAAGGGGCCAGTTCGACGAGAAAGGTAAGCTTGGCAGGGCTGGGATCTTGCCGATGTGTGGCGGGCCAATACCCTCGCCGACAAGGTCGGCTGAGGTCCAATCCTGCCCTGCTGACTGTCAGCCGAGGAAGCCTCCACAGAGTTGATGTTATGCAAGATCAACTTTGAGCACGATTTAGTGGCTTTAGAGGCAGAATTAGGGGTCATGTAATATGAAAGTTGTAGGTAATGGAGCCGTCTTTCCAATGAGACCAAAATGAGCTTGATTGGAGTTATGTAAGGAAAGTTATGACCAAAATATCAAGAGGGTGTATAATGGGTAATCCAGTGGCTGCTTTGTGTACGTAGACGTCTACTAGAGTTTCGGCCAGGTTAAAGGTGTTGGTAGCAAACATGAAGTAGAGAGAATTGTAAGAAATTTAATTCTAACATACTTCTAAGAAGAATGGACTCATTTGGATCCTATATTAATATTTATGATTGAAATACCATAGGGTATGCGAGCGTTAGTATAGAGCTGTTGTGTTGTGCATCGACTTGCACTCATATTTCTTCTAGGCTAGGGTCAATTATAGCGAGGATGATCTAAAGAAAAGTGTGAGCGATTGAGTTCTGACATAAACAAAAGGAGTTCATTTGGTGCAACGAGCAAAGAGTTATAGTCTCTCTACTGAGACTTGCAGAGTTAGTATCAAGAACTCTTTGCAGAAGAGAATCACTCGGCGATTGGTAGATCCAAGATGAGTTCTAGATGGAGGAAAAGTTAAGAGAGATGTTCCTAGTTAATAACTTACTAGTATGACACAAATTAGAGGGTTTCTTAGGTAGAGGAACGATAGGAAATCGTGATGTCTTGCCTTGTTATTGAAAAGTCTCAAGCTTCTTTTGTTCAGTTGGATCCAAAGTTGGATTTTGTTGCATGAGAGAGGTGAAGAAGGGAAGATGAGAAAGGAAAGGTGAAGAGTGTTGGATGTGGGAAAATAGATGAGAGTTTGAACTTGTACACTATGTCAATGTGCAAGAGGGTGAGGGAAGAGGAGTGGTGTGTATGGGTTACATTTAATGCAACATGGCTTCGGAGTGCTCACCCTACCACTCATAAAATTGCAACTTTTCCATTTTTTTAATTGACTAGGAGAATAATTAGCTCCAAATCAAATAAATTTTAGTTATAGAATAAAGCAAGGTTAGAGGCAAAGGCTCGGCGGGTAATAAATAGGGTCGTTACATGGTCACTCCCGAGTCATACTTGGGGATCAGTGGAGATGAAGGTGGCTGGGTGTTCCTTTCCAGTTAACCCAGTGGTCATACATCTCGCCACAATAGAGAGCATATCCGCCTAAACTCTGAGGTACTAGCCTAATTAGTGTTATATTAACTTGCGATTTTTAAACAAGTTTTCCAAACATGAAGTGTTAGGGTTAAGAAAAACAAGAGATAAAATAGAATTATGAATTGAAAATTAAAGAAAAGAAAAGATGGCCATATTCACTTGAAGAACATGAATCTGAGAAAACATTGGATTTGAGGAGGATAACGAAGGCACTTCTCAGTATCTAGAGGCAACAAAGAGCTAGACTTGTAGATGGTTGACGATAATGAGATCTCAAGTTGGCGGAGTAATCAATACACAATAGAACGTTGAGATTGGAGTTGGTTCTGCAAGTCAAAGGCAGGACAATGGCTAGGGTTAGAGTTCCGATGATTTTTTGTTAGAACTAATTCGATCCAAAATGGAATTAGGTGGGGAAAATTAAAATTAGGTGAATATGATTAAGTGACATAGTTAGATTGGTTGGTGAATAGTAAAATATATGAGAAATGAGATGTTTACCATCTGCCAAAGTTGAAAATAAATTTTATTTTCACACAATGGTTTAAATTTATGAATAGGTGGTCATCCCATTGATTTCATCCATCCAAAAGTCTATTAAGAAGGAAAGAAAGAGTGAAGAGAAGATAGAGAGGAAGAGGAGAGAAGAGAAGAGCTTGGTTTGCTCTACATAATAGTCTCTTCAACCGTTATCTATCATGGTGTTAGTTTAGTGCTTTTACTACATACTTTAGTTCTCTAATAGGATTGAGGTTTCTTTCATATTAGAGGTAATATTATACCACTCTTTTTTTTATATTTTCGAGCTCTCAGGGTAAAACTCGGAAGGTTATACTATTTATTGGAATAGTAGAATTCGTTGTTAGATTATCCCGTGGTTTTTTCCATAAGGGTTTTCACATAAATACGGTATATCATTGGTGGCTTGTTTACTTATTTATTCCAATTAATTTCGCTACTGCTAGCCTATTATTTACATACAACTTGGAATATTATCATTTTTTCCAACAGTGGTATCAAAGTTGAGGTTATTAATTATTATATGTGAACAATGGAGACCATAATAAGCAACATGATTGCTCTTATTGGATCCAACTGAATGATCTAGAACCAAGAATGGAAGATTTTGTACATTGTAAAGATCTTCGTCCACTTTTGAAGGTGATGTGCCTAAACCAAAAGATATAAGCGATAATCAATTGAAAAATCATGTCCCAATGAGAGTGCATCGTACTCTCTTTGGAAGAAACTGGAGTCTCTATGAGATAAAAACAACAGTAACAAAGATTTCTTGATTAGGAAGTTAGCTCAAAATATGAAGATGGTTTTTCTATTGCTGAACATTTGAATGAAATTCAAAATATTATTAACAGTTTTCCTCTATGAAATGGTATTTAACAGAAGACATTGGTGTATCTAAGTAACTCTGCACTCGAAGATATTGTTTCTATGGGTTTGGTTTCAAGTATTTTGCTTAATGAAGAACTCAAACAAAAGAACATAGTCACATTACAGTTTGAAGCACTTGTCATGGCAAACTGAGGAAGACCAATGTCAAAAGATGGAAATAACTGCTTCAGATCCAGAAATAAATCCAAATCGAAGAAGGATATTACTTACTATTATTGTCACAAGAAAAGACATATGAAAAAGGAATTCTCTTTATTTGGTGGTGCTCTTTATTTTATAACTTTCATAGATAAAAATTCCAGAAAGGTTTGGACTTATGCTTTAAAAAATAAAGATCAAGTTGCAAACATCTTTCGAGAATTTCATGTCAAATTGGAAGGTCTCTCAAATGCATTCGATCAGATAATGGTGGTGGGCACATTGGGTCATTCGATGAATATTGTGAAAGTAAGGAAATTCAATATGAGATGATCGTCCCAAAGATTTTTGAACAAAATGGCATGGCCGGAAGAATGAATCGCAATATAGTCGAACAGATTAGATGCATGTTATCACATTTTAAATTGCCAAAATCCTTTTTGGGGGAGGCATAAAGACTGCGAAGACCTAATCAATTTGTGATCCTCAGCTCCTTTAAAGGGTGATGTATAAGAAATGGTGAACGAAAAAGGAAGACTCCTGCAAATACTTGAGAGCATTTGGTTATCGTGCATTCGCTCATATTCCTAAAACTAAATGATCAAAACTTAATGGTCAGACAAAACAATATATTTTTCTTGGTTATACATAAAAAAAGTTCGGCTACAAGTTGTGGGACCCAAAAAACGAAAAGGTAATAAAAAGTAGAGATGTGATTTTCTTGAATATCAGACCATTAAAGATCTACAATCTTCTATAGGCAAAGTTGTGGAACTAGATCCAATTCCTTCTCCAGTCATGTATCATGAAGGAGAAGTGCAATAACATCAAGCAGATTTTGATACTCTTCAAGAAGAAGAGGAGAAGCAATCCATTACAATACAATCGTTAGTAGCACCTCAGTTAAGGTGGGGTATCATAATCATTATCCTTTTAGTTGGTATCCAGCTAATGAATATGTTATGGTTACTGATGCAGGTGAAGCATAAAGCTACCAAGAAATGCTAGAAGGTAATCTGAAAATTGAGTGGATAAAATCTACGAAAGAGGAAATGAATTCTTTGTATAAGAACCATACATATGATTTGGTAAAATTACCAAATGGAAATAAACATTGAATAACAAGTGGGTGTTCAAGATAAAGATCAAAGAGAAGAACTCAGAAGCAAGTTACAAGGCAAGGTTGGTCATGGAGGGTTTTGGCCAAAAGAAAAGAGTCAACTTTGAAGAAATTCTCTCCGCTGATGAAAATGTCATCACTTCGTGTTGTTTTTAGAATGGCTGCAAGTTTGGACTTGGAGATCAAACAAATGGATGTGTAGACTGTTTTTCTTCATAGTGATCCGGAGGAAAAGATCTACATGGAGCAGTCTGAAAGTTTCAAAGTAAAAGCAAAGAAGATATGGTCTGTAAGTTGAGAAAAATTTTATATAGTCTAAAGAAAGAACTTCAACAATGGTATAAGAAATTTGATTTTTTTATGGTGGATCATGGCCATAAAATGACGGTTTCAGATCATTGTGTTTACGTTAAAATGTATGATGGTGATTTTATTATATTATTGCTTTATGTCAATGACACATTTTTTATAGGGCAAGACATGTCCTAGATTGATAGGCCGAAAAGGATTTACGCAACTTGGAACCAGCACAACAAATTTTGGGAATGTGTGTATCTCATGATACGAATGCCAAAAAGTTATGGTTGTCACAAGAAATGCACATTAGGAAAATGCTAGAAAGGTTTAACATGGATAGACAAAGCCGGTAGGTACTCTACTTGCTGGACACTTCAAGGTAAGCTCCGAGTAGTGTCCTAAAAGTGAAAGAAATCGAAGAAATGAGAAGAATTTCATATGCTTTAGAAGTCGGTAGTCTATTGTATGCAATGGTATATACAAGACCGGACATAGCATTGTAGTTGGTATCATAGTAGGTTCCTTGCAAATCCAGTTATTGAACATTGGGATGCAGCTAAGCGAATCTTAAGGTACCTAAGGGGAACATTCAAAATAAGTATTTATTTTATAGGAGGTAAGACGATACTAACATGTTAAATGTTGATGCAGATATGGAAGAAGATATTAATTCAAAAAAGTCTATGTCGTTATTTGATTACCTTTGCAGGGGGAGCTATATCTTGGCAATCTAAGTTGCAAAAAAATATATTGCATTATCAACTATGGAGGTTGAGTACATTGCAGCTACAGAAAATTGATTGCAAAGAGATGTTATGGATGACTTGTTTTTTGCATGAACTAGGTATGAAAGAAAGCATCTACACAGTCTGTGACAGTCAAAATGCAATTCATTTTAGTAAGAATTCAAATTTCCATTCTAAATTCAAGCACATTGATATGAGATATCATTGGATTAGAAATATACTTGAAAAATTATTGCAGCTTGTGAAAATTCACAACGATAAAAATGGAGCAGTTATGATGACAAAAGGAGTTGTCTAAAGAGAAGCAGAACTTCTGCCGAAAGGTAGTCGGTATGGACTCTAGTTAGAGTTTTGGTTATCCCATATTAGGTTAGAGGGGGAGGGTGTTAGAATTAATTTAACACAACATGGGATTAAGTCGGAAAAATTAAGATTAAGTGAGCTTGGTTAGTTAGATTGGTCGGTGAAATAGTAAAATATATGAAAAATAAGATATGTTTACTACCTACTAAAGTTAAAAATAAATCTTATTTTCACACTATTCTTTAAATAAATAGGTGCTCTTCCCATTGATTTCATCCATCCAAAAATCCTCAAGAAGGAAACAAAGAGGAGAAGATAGAGAGATGAAGAGAGGACAAAATAGAAGAGCTTGGTATGCTATAAGAGATACTCTCTTGAACCAGTATCATCATGGTGTTAGTCTAGTACTTCTACTTTTGATTTTAGTTCTCTAATAAGATTGGAGGTTTTTTTAAGATTGGAGGTAACAGTGTACCATACTCTATTTTCTGTATAGTCCGAGCTCTCTAGGCAAGAGCTGAAAGGTTACTATTTATTTGGAATAGTAGAATTCGTTCGTAGATTGTCCTGTGAATGTTACTAGAGAATAAATAAACTAATGCTAAATAGGAACTAATGGCAGAAAATAAATAAACTAATGCTACTAGAGAAGACACAAAATTTAATTAGATTCAGTAAATGTTACTTACATTCTCGGGTGCCGACAATCAATCCACTGTCATCAAGTTTTAAATTATAATGACTAATGACAAATTGAAAACTCCCCCCCGAATAGGAGAATTTTTCCAAACTCCAAAAACCTCAAAATTACAACTTGAAACTTTTTGAAATTGGAAAACTTTCCAAATAAAAACTGTTTTCTCAAAACGGTTTTATAAAATGAAGAAAAACTAATTGTTTTTGGAATGCATAAAATTAAAAACCCAAAACCCTTTTTATAGGGCCCATGGGTGATGTCTCCTTAGTTCCCAACTGATGTGGGACTATTGAAACCATACACAAATACAACAATCTCCACCTTGGTGAAGAAGACCCACATCATCAGCGCCTCCAAATAAAAATCTTCAAACTAACAAAACATTGACCAAATCCAAACAATACTTGAACTTAGTCGAAGTCACCACCTTGTTCATCATATCAGCATGATTCTCTGCAGTTTCAATCTTATGAAGCAGTATCTTCTTATCTTCAATAATTTCTGCACAAAGTGATACCTGACGTCGATATACTTTGTCCGTGCATGATAGACTTGGTTCTTTGCCAAGTGAATTGCATTTTGGCTATCACAATATACAATAGCCTGTTTCTGAATAACCTCCAAGTTTTTAAACAGCCTCTATAGCTAAATTGCCTTTTTTACTGTCTCTGTAACTGCCATATACTCTGCTCCTGTTGTAGACAGAGCAACTGTAGACTGCAAAGTAGACCTCCAACTCACTGGTGATTTAGTAAGAGTAAACACATAACCAGTAGTTGATCGACGTTTATCCAAATCAACTATATAGTCAAAATCAACATATCAACCACACACTGACCAAGAGTATATCATGCTCAAATACCAAACCAACATCTCAGGTATTCAGAAGATGATGTAGAATTTATTTCACAGCCTGCCAATGTTCTTTTCCAAGGTCATGCATATACCTGCTCACAACGCTAACTGTCTGTGAAATGTCGGGTCTCGTACACACCATAGTATAAATCAAGCTATCAACCGCATTTGAATAAAGAATCCTCGACATATGCTCATGTTCCTCATTAATGCTAGGAGATAAAACTGCACTTAATTTGAAATGAGCAAGTGGGATACTCATAGATTTTGATTGTTCTGTCATGCCAAAATGTTGTAGCATCTTCTTAAGATATTATTTTTGGAAAAACAAAACTTCTATTTCGATCTCTGCTTATCTCCATGCCAAGAATCTTTTTAGCTTCACCTAAATTTTTTATTTCAAACTCTTGATTCAACCGAGCCTTCAACTTTTCAATCTCTTCTTGGCTCTTCAAAGCTATCAACATATCATCCACATACAAGAGTATATAAATGAAAGACCCATCATGTAGCTTGCGAAAATACACACAGTGATAAAATTTGCTTCTGGTGTACTTTAACCCTATTAAAAACCAATCAAATTGTTTGTACCACTGCTTTGGAGATTGCTTCAAGCCGTACAACGATTTCTTCAATTTACAAATCCAATTTTCTTTTTCAGTAACCTTGAATCCATCTACCTAAGCTATATATATTTCCTCTTCCAAATTACCGTGTAAAAATGCGATTTTCACATCAAGCTGAATTAGTTCCAAATCAAATTGTGCTAGCAAGGCTAACAAAATTCGAATGGAAGAATGTTTAACAACCGGAGAAAATACCTCATTATAATCAACTCTTTTCTTCTGAGTGTAGCCTTTCGCCACTAATCTTGCTTTATATTGGATATCATTCTTGTTAGAAAATCATTCATTCTTTACAAATACCCATTTGCACCCAATTACTTTCTTAGGTAGTTGAGCTAACTTCTAAGTCTGATTCTTCTGAAGGGATTGCATCTCTCCATCCATTATTCTTTTTCACTCATCTTATGAACTGCTAACTGTTTCTCTATAGGTGGAAGGAACATCTTCTACAACTAGAAGTGTATAGGCCACCATTGTATCAAGAAAGCGAGTAGATTTCTTAATTTCTTGACATAACTTGTCATCTGCAATTGAGCTTGGTTGCTATGGATATTCTTAGATTAAAATCTCTTCCTCTTCTTTGACATCCTCCTCTGCCACTGGACTGTCGACATAAACTGGGTCAATTCTGGCTTTTCAAACTCCACCTATTGCGGAGCACTCTCCATCTGCTACTGAACACCATTGGTCTTCTCTTTTCCAGAATTGCTAAGTGTCATCTTTTTCAATATGGCAGATTCATCAAAGGTAATATCCCTGCTAAAAATGATTTTCTTTGAATTTGGACACCAAAGGCGACATCCCTTCACATCCGAGCTAATCTCCATGAACAATGCTTTCTTGGCTCTCGGATCTAACTTAGACTCCTTCACATGATAATAAGCAGTGGAACCAAACACATGTAAGGAATCATAAACATTAGCAGGTTTTCTAGACCATACCTCAATCGGCATCTTCCCTCCAATTGCAGCTGATGGTAATCGATTAATGAGATAACATGCATAAGTCACTGCTTCAGTCCAAAATCCCTTGCTTAACCCAGTATTAAGCAATATACACTGAACCTTCTCCAACAAAGTCCGGTTCATGTGTTATACCACCCAATTTTGCTGTGGTGAATCTATATTGGCGACGTGTCAAACAATACCTTCATATTGACAAACTTTCATAAATGGATCGCTTTTATATTCACTACCATTATCTAATCTGAGCTTTTTTATCTTCCTACCTGTCTGAGTCTCAATCATCTTTTTCTATTTAAGAAAAATTTCCAACACTTTATTTTTAGTCTTCATTAGATACACCCAAACTCTTCTAGAGTAATCATCAACAAAAGTAACAAAGTAATGCATACCTCCCAAAAACGTTATTCTAGTAGGTCCCCAAATATCAGAGTAAATATAGTCTAAAGTACCTTTAACATTGTGGATAGTGGTACCAAACTTCACTCTTGTCTGCTTCCCCATAACACAATGCTCACAGAAATCCAATTTACAGGTTTTTGCACATTTTAATAAGCCTTGCTTCATCAAATTCTGCAAAGCTCCTACGTCTGCATGACTAAGTCGCATATGTCACAATATAGTTGTTTCTACATTTGCATCCTCTTCAGTGACTGTAACTGTCGATCCAATAACTGTATTGCCCTCAAAGTAGTATAAGTTATTATTTTCCGTACCTTTCATCATCACAAGTACACCTGAAATGTCTCTGAGCACTCCATCTCAGATAGACATAGCGAAACCTTTTGCTTTTAAGGCTCCCAAAGATATGAGATTCTTTTTCAAATCCTGTACATGCCGAAATCTGTCAAAACTCTGGTTGATTCATCATGATTCTTTAAACGGATTGAATCTATCCTGGTTGTCTTGCAAGAGCTATCATTGCCCATGAAAATAATTCCATCAAACTCTTCAAAATTGAAAAACCACTCTTTGTGAGGACACATATGATGGGTGCATTTAGAATCCAAAATCTACTCATCAGAGTGGGAAAGTGAAGGTACACCAATCAATGCAACATCTAAATCATTATCTTCATACTTGGCTATACTGCATCAGAATTAGCCTTGCCCTTATTTTTTTCTTCAATTTTGGACAATGTTTCTTCTAATGCCCTTTCTTATGACAAAAAGCATATTCATCTTTACCAAGTCTATTTCTTGACTGGATCTGCTTTTCCAATTGGACTTACGACTCTGAGATTGGCCTTTGGCAGCATATGCCTCTACCGTACTGTATCCATACTCTTTTTGATCTTTTTTTCTAATTTCAAAATTATATAATACATTGTATATTTCATCAAAAGTCACCTTATCCTTACTATGAAGGAGAGTAGTGACAAGGTGATCACACTCATCAAAAAGAGAGGCTAATAATAACAAAGCCTGATCTTCATTTTCAACCGTCTCATCCAAATTTAATAAATCTACTACTAATTTATTAAAAGCAGCAATGCGAGCGTTGATGGATGTACCTAGTTGGTACTGGAAGCAGAATAATTTCTTCTTCAAATAGAGCTAATTCTCACTGCTCTTCTTCATAAACTTGTTCTCTCGCTCATTCCACATCTTCTTGCAGACATCTCTCTCATAAAATGATACTTCTATTCTCTTGTGAGACAAGATCGAATGGTACTACATGTTTGGCGATTGATTCTTTCCCATTCTTTATCAGTTATCTTCTCTGAGTTATCCTCTTTCAGAGCAACATCTAACTCTTACTGATAAAAAATATCCAAAATCTCGCACTGCCACATGCTGAAGTTGTTAACGGCCATCAAATTTCCCAATTTCAAATTTTGCATTAGTCACAGTAATCTTAGTCGGTATAGATAAGAAGTTTCTGCTATTTTTTTCAATAATTTTCTTATGCCGAGGACGAAACTTCGGCTCTGATACCACTTGTTGTGGAAAGCGGGTATTTTACCCACACAAATAGGCATCTAGAATAATGCCATACAATAACAAATGGAATACCAAATATAAACTAATGACATAAAATAAATAAACTAATGCAAATAAGAGAAGATACAAAATTTAACGAGATTTGGTTAATTTTATCTACATTCTCGGGCGCCGACAATCAATTCACTATCACCAAGTTTCAAATTACAATGACCAATGACAAATTGGAAATTCCTCCCAAGAGTAGGAGAATTTTCCCAAGCCCAAAAAACCCCAAAATTACAACTTGGAATTTTTCGAAATTGGAAAACTTCCCAAATAAAAACTGTTTTCTCAAAATAATTTTATAAAACAAAGAAAAACTAATTGTTTTTGGGATGCATAAAACCAAAAATCCAAAACCCTTTTTATAAGGCCCATGGGTGATGTCTCCTTAGTTTCCAACCGATGTGGGACTATTGGAGCCACACACAAATACAACACTTTCCTTGTAGAATTCTTGCCATCAACATGTTCTTTATGTTCTCTGCTTCTCTCTCCAGCAGTTGCCAACCTTTGTAAGCTCTCCCTGTTTGACTTTTGTTCGTCGCTAGACTACTCTTAGTCTTGTTAGAAGCGCAACCTAACCAAAAGGAACGAAAGCTTTTCGCAGACATAGTAAACTCAAGCTGTGTTTATATTTGTAAATAAAAGTTCTACTGGTCCATTCTCTCCAAGCCAGCCATATAACTGCCATGATACTGTAGTCTCATTCTAATTTTACTGCTTACTATTATATAGCCATGTGATTTGTTTGGTTCAACATATATGATCATTTGTAACCCCTAGTTTGCTATTGCCTCCCTTTAACACAGCCTAGCTGTTTTCCTATTGTGTTCTTTCCATTTAATTTTAATTTGTTCATGTATTTACCACTTAGCAGTACCTGCATATGCTTCTATTATTATAGAACTTAGAAGTATCAAAGGTACATGTTTCATTTAAAATTGCAACCAAAATCCTTCTTTGGAAAGGTATAAATGTGCTGGAGATATCCTGAGAGAAAAAGCAAAAAAAACAAAAAAAACTGTATTTTAGGAACTTGAGGTAGTGGAGTTCCTGACTGATTGATGATCAGTAGTTTCTGTTATATTATTCGTTTTCTGAAAATGTGCTTGGGAATTTGGAGGATGATTGTATCTACTTCATAATGATATCTGGGGTTTAATCCACGATGCTTGAATGATATGATTTCTTTATGATTAATTGATTCTGAAAAAGATTTACTATACAGATGTTTTCTTTGGCTGTTTGCTTTTATCTTGTGCTTGGTGTTCGAAATGGCAGAAAATCTATCTGATTATTGTTAAAGCCAAAAAATTGCAGTATATCTATCTCGATTTCCTATTCATGTTAGCTTTCTTAATTTATGATAGGATAGCTGTATGAGCTTAAGAATTCACGAGCATTAAGCTAGGTTCATATAACTGTCAACTGGATTTCTAGGACTATTATTGCAAAGCCATATTTATTTCCTTTGCCTGGAATCTGCACCAGCTAAGAGGATTGATGTCAGGTGTGCAGCTAGTCACAGAATTTGGTCAGTTTGTTTATCTTGTGGTCCATAGATGATTCCACTGTAATAGAAAGAGTTTTAGATGTTGATGATGACGATCTTGGGAAAGCTCATTTTATAAATGATTATGTCGAACCCTTGTGACAAGCATTAACAAGTGACTGATCATTTTATCTTATTTTGTTCAAAATAGAGCTGGGTCAGTCTGAGTAAACTCTTAAGATTTGTAGCAGAAAAACCAAACCCACTCGCATGAGTCTATTACTAAAGTATTTTTTCCTCTGGCCAAGATCTTTTAATTTAATATTGGATGCTTAGAGCCGATCCCTGTCATTTTCTCTTCCGTTTAGATAATAAAAGATTTACATGGTTTGCTCTTTTATGTTATTGTCTATCATTCATATATCTTGTAGGTTTATACTGAATCATCTTCATTGTAGCAAGAATACTAGCTTCAAACTATGATACTCAGTGTCAACAAATGTTGAATTGTTCATGCAGTTTTGTTAGCTATCAATCTCATGGCAATTATACCTTGTGGTGGTACTTACGTGCCACATCTTGGAGCTAGACCTCAAGTAGCGGCATGTTGCTTTAAAGATAACTTGCCAACCTCCCATTTTAGGTAAGCTTTATACTTAATCTTTTCTTTCTTTGAAACTTTCAAAGATTTTTGTACTTTTT
The DNA here is from genome assembly GCA_036321105.1 of Dracaena cambodiana. Classification (NCBI taxonomy): domain Eukaryota; kingdom Viridiplantae; phylum Streptophyta; class Magnoliopsida; order Asparagales; family Asparagaceae; genus Dracaena; species Dracaena cambodiana. The sequence goes on from JAYEPQ010000011.1 coordinate 42,834,713, forward strand.
CTCCTGGACTATTCTTCCAAGTCTAATTAGGACATGGCGTAATTTGTTTTTTTATATTGAAACCATACCTTTAGTTGTTGCTTCTTCTTCTGATTCTTCTCATGCTCCGTGCTTATTCATTACTATTTGCTGAGATTATACTTGTGTTAGAATCATTTTGGATACATTATGGATTATACATTATGGAATAAAACTCATGTGTCGCACTATGAAGCTTTGGTAAAAGGTAATTGAACAAAGATTAATACAGATTGTTAAAATACCAAAGAAGTAGTTTGGATTTATGTTAGGACAATTGACGAAGCTATTTATTTACTTCATTAGCTTATAGAGTGATTTTGAGAGAGAAATAGAGATTTGCATATGGTCGTTATTGATTTAGAAAAAAACCTATGATAAGGTATCACGAGAGATGTTTTGGTAGACAGTGATGAAGAAGGGAGTCCTCATTAAGTACATTGATATAATTAAGGATATGCATGATTGAGTAGTGACATGGCAGATCTTGTAGTGGCCTAACAAGTAATTTTTCAATCATAACTTGATTGCATCAAGGATTTGCATTGAATCCATTCTTATTTATCATAATGACATATGAGCTTAGTAGAGCTATTCAGGATGAAATACCTTAGTGTATACTATTTGCTGATGATTTGTCTTAATCGATAAGATGAGAGAAGAGGTAAATGTCAAGTTAGAATTGTGGAGGCAAATGTTAGAACCTAGAGATTTTAGTTTAAGTAGGTCCAAAACAGAGTATATGGAGTGTAAATTTAGTAAACGACAGATCCTAAACTATAGTGTTGTGACACTTGGGGCAAGAGATATTCATAAGTAATTAGTTTAGGTATTTAGGCTGTATTATTCAAAATGATGGATAAATCGATAGAGATGTCAACCATAGGATTCAAGTTGACTGATTGAAATAGAGGAGTGTAACGGAAGTTTTATACAACCGTAATATTTCGTTAAAGCTGAAGGAAAAATTTTATAGGACTACTATTAGATCAATTTTATTATATAGCACGGAATATTGGGATATAAAAAAACGTCAATCACAGAAGATAAGTATAGCAGAGATGCGCAAGTTTTGTTGGATGTGCGGCAATATTAGGAGAGATAAAGTGAGAAATGAAGATATTCGTGCTAAAATAGGCGTAACCCCAACGAAGAGAAGATGCAAGAAAATCGCTTCCAATGGTTTTGTTATGTGCAATATAGATTTACAAATGCAGCAGTTCGATTGAGGGAGATTATCAACGTCGGACAAGTTAAAAGAGTGAAAGAAAGACCGAAAAAAATATGGATGGAGGTGATACAAACAGATTTGAATGCTAGAGGTTTAAATGAGGACATATTACTCGATAGAAATGACTGGAGAAGGATTATTAATGTGATCGATCTGGCGTGATTTTCTTCTGGTTCATGTAGCCTACCCCAAGTACTTGGGATAAAAAGCTTAGTTGTTGTGTTTCTTCTCTTTATATATATATATATATATATATATATATATATATATATATATATATATATATATATATATATATATATATATATATATATATTCCTCAGATCTGTTGAGAGAGGCCATATTACATTCCCGTAGTTAGATAGTCTTGAGATGCCAGAAATTGCATTAAAGCGATATATAAAAAAGAGTCCCAGGGTGAATCTTTTTATATGCTTTTTATTATTTTTGAGGTCGTGGTGTACTTTCATTAGCTGACAAGATTAATCAGCCAAATTAGAACTCGGTTTAGTAAGGTCGTGTTATGGTGCTTGCTACTCTACAGAGCTTATGTGTCTGCATATTTTAAAGGATCTTCAAATTGTTTTTCCCTGCAGAACTTTTTAAGTCCAATTTGGTTCAGCCACTTTTCCATTGGACATACTCGCAGCATACTTCTGGAAATTATTCCTGAAATAGATCCATCATATCCATCCTCAAGGAAGGCCCAATGTTTGATCTGGGATAGCAAATTTTTTATGCACAAAACTAGAGAAAGTAATGAGCACGAACAACTGCATCTTTTTGATGCTTGTGCATCTAATAAAGTTATATTTCCAGCGGGATAATCCTGACTTGTAGGCTGCTAGGTCTTGGTTTCAAACTTCATCCACTGAAATATTTTAATTTTTAAGTCTATTATTGTCCTATTTGCAGCTCCCTATGCAGAGAGTGCTTGGCATCCTCCAACATGAGCTTCTTTGCTCGCGTCTCTCCATCTAGCTTCTTTAAACACAAATCATCCTGGAACTTGCATCGGCATAGGGGATCTCATCTTATTGTGAGGGCTGACACTGTGAGTGTTATTGCAGTTCTGTCTTGAGTCAATTCTGGTGATTGCTGGTTTTCTCTGCAGCGGATGGTGCATCGTTGCTATTCTCTTACCCAACAGGCTACATTATGCAGGATTACTATTCGGTCCTTGGTGTCTCAAGAACTGCCAGCAAATCTGAAATAAAAAGTGGTGAGTACCTTCTCAAACGTTTCTTCTTTGTTGTTGCTTACTAACTTTTCTTTTCTGTCTACATTTTTTCTTACCATTACATATACTATCTTGTATATTTGAACTTTGGAATTCTTTTGGTAAGGTCATGTGCAGTCATTTCTGGGTATAAAAAAGGGGGGAAAAAGAAAAACCTCTCTCTCTCTCTCTCTCTCTCTTATGAGACAGCTTGTTAAGCATTGTGATGGACATCTGCATACTCTTTTTCCAGAAGAATAGGGTTTGGCTATGGAAGCCCTAAGGAGAATCACTTCATATTTAGAAGGCTCGTCTACCTGACATTGGTATCTTGAGTTGTGCAAACTGCCAACATGGTTAACTGCACAAGAGAGGGGTTTGCCACAAATTTAGTAGGTCAATGGTACAGTAGAAAGCCTAACAAGTTATGGAATTTGAACTTGCGCAACCAAGAACCAGAATATATTGATTCAATTTGCTTCTTTGTTAGGTTCTACCCAAACAGGATCATAAAAATGACTTAAGGAAAGTTAACACTGTTCTTAAATGCGGGTCCAATCTCTGATTATGCTAGCAGTATGTGAGAACCTAGATAACCTTTTTTTAATGGACGTTTTTTTACAAGGGTTTCTGCATTATCCCAGCATGCACTTGCATTATAAAGAGTCAACAATATGACCCATAACCAGAAGTGCTAAGCGCCTTCATCCAAAATGAAAATAATGGCATTACATTACACTTCGTATTCTCTACAATCCTAGACCATTGTAATGACTAGCCTTGGGTGTTGCAGAACACGATATGGAGAAAAAAGCATAACGTGAAATATTCACGTTTAGTAGGCACCTGAGCAAAAAGACACTTTTAGAAGAAGGAAAAGTGATTGAAGCGTCATGAGGAAGGATTTCTAACTAATCGTATTTAAAACAGCTTGATTAAGCGGATCTCACACAGTGCTATTTTATGTTTCAAATTGTATTGGACAAATCACCTACTTTATTATCAAATATACATATTCAAGAAAGATATTATTTATTAACAACATAAAAAATATTTCTTTTATCTATTTTGACATATTTTAGATTTACTTAATGGTTAAATATTTCTTTGGAAAACATCATTACTTATGTTGAAAGTGCCTTACACTGCACCACAACTCCGAAGTTGTGGTGACAGTTGAGGGAAATTATTTTATATTTTAATACGGACAGTTGAGGGAAATTATTTTATATTTAATACGCCCCTGCAGGTTAAAGGCCCATTTTGGGCAGAAACCTGAACTTTACACAGCGGTATAATTTTTTAAAACCGCAATTAAATGCGCGCCAGGTAGGATTTGAATGTGGGTTGCTCAGATATCATGTTGAAAGTCCCTTCCACTGCACCACAACTCCGAAGTTGTGGTGAGAGTTGAGAGAAATTATTTTATATTTTAATAACTTAATTATAACTAAAATTATATAATTTCCAATAAAAGTAATATTAACAATTTACTAATGATAATAATGAAGTGTTCTGTTCAGAAGAGGTAAAAAATCATATGAACAGGTTAAAACGATTTTGTCAAAAGTATGACCTTTCTTGCTCATCTTTCTTTTTGAAAAATTTTAAATAATAAGAATATGGAGTTTTAAATGGAGTAATGCTAATAATGACTACTTGGGCTGCAAATGGATCGTACATAGATCGGATATTGGACTTACCATATCAGTAACTGTCCTACAATTGTGTATAAAAATATAAATTTCTAATAAGGAAAAACTTATTTATCTATATCTGCTTAAATCGGTACCAGAAAAAGTTTGGATATAAGAAAAATGGATACAGATGGAGATCAGACATGAACACAAAAGAATATGATAAAAAAATGTGTAGATGTGCATAAGAATCATCGAGCATTATAAATTAAGGAAATATGTTAATTTTTAATGGTTTTATTTTGAAAATATTTTGATTAATTTATTTAATTTCTTATAAATATATAATCAATGCTAAGATGCCAATATTTGATTACTTAATTTAATTTCGCAATTTCTTTATATTTTCAATTGGTTGGGTCTCCAAAAGATTAAATTTTATTTTGAGGTCTTGAATATAATTATCCCTTACTGCTATAATTATCTTTTACTATATTGAGAGGGTAATCAACCTACTGTTGGTTGGTTTGTTAGGCTATGGGTAGGTGGTATTGATGACTATGAACATAGTGATGATGCTTCGGCCCATGGAAATAAATAGCCAAATGGCTGGATTAGCAAAAAGAAAAATGTACTTGATTTTATTGTACATGTACGAACATTATGAAGCTATTAGAATCTTTACATCTTAAACCTGTGCATAATTTGTTTTGATATTAGGTACTCCTCTAAGGTGTATTTTAGCATGGGGAATGCTCTTTTGGTTCAATGACCTGAATAGTTTCTTTAAATATCGTTAATTATGAAATTGAAGTATATATTAATAATGTCCCTTTCTGTCCATCAAGTTCATTATGTTATTACTGTTGTTGTTACAAAAGGCCTAGCCTGCTGTAAGTGGGGTTTCAACGCCTAACCTTTTGTGTGTTTGCTAAGAGGTTTTACCACTGTACTAAAGTTGCAGTTGCTTGCTAATTGTATTTATAGATATGGTGTTTGCTATAGTTCTCATAATACCATCTCTCTCTCCATATGTAAAATTTTATTTGCAGAAAGGGGCTTATTTTAAAAGCACCTGTAATTTAATTTCTAAAAGCTGGAACTCTCAGACCAAAAAATTGATCCATGATTTAGAAGGAAGTAGTTGTAGGCAGGGAGTTGGCACTTGGCAGACCGTATAACGGGCAACTGTTTCTGGGCATATTTGCCAAGCACAGGCACTTCCTTCTATGAAGCCATGTCTTTGTGCAAATACATGTCATACTAACAATTCTTACTTTGTAATTTCTGTTTTCTCATGTAATATTTCAGAACTTGGTTGGTATCACAAGTGATTTCTTGTTGTCCTTGTGTCAATGTGAACATGTCCATTCTTCCGAGCTCTCCTGTATTGCTTTGAAAACTAATTTCATCCCTCAACTTTTCTTTTCATGTACCTGTTTGAAATGTCAACTTGATCACAGATGAAATGGTCCGCACCTGGGTGCTCATCCTAATTCTTGCAGTACTACCAACTCCATACTGATCCTAGGTTAGATGTCAACCACATTTTAGTCATCATAAACTGCATTTGGGTATTGTAGATGATGGAGATCAGATCTGATATGAGATGATATTGTTTGATTCTGAGATCTTGTAGGATTTTATTTAGTTTGATTTTGTTTGATTATGATAATCAGATTTGATATGATTTTATTTAGATTCTGTTAGGATTAGTTTTTTGGAGTTTTTCTATAAATAAGTTTTGTATGGAGTATTTTAAAATTAATGAATGAAATATGAAAATTTGAGCAAATTCTTGCGTGAATTTGCATGGTTCAAAATCTCTCTTCGTGGATTCGTTGAGTGTAGGCGTGGATTCACCTGGGTAGATTCCCGAATTTTTTGTGTTCTTTCCCAATTCTTCTGTTCTTTTCCAATTTTCAAATCCCTAATCCTAATTCGCTTTCGTTCTGCGTCAAATTGGTATTATAGCCTAAATTTCCAATCCCATCCATTTCCATTTCCATCTTCTCCCTACCATCTTCATCCTCTCTTTGATTTTATTTTATTATTATTTTATTTATCTATTTTTGAGAAAAAATAAAAAAAGGAAAAAATGATCTGAAAGATAAAAAAAGGTAAAAAGAAAAGGTGAAAAGAAAAACAAGGATCCGAAAAATAGACCTCAGAGAAGGAAAAAAAAATTCTCTACAACTTCTCCATTTCCTCTTGCAACACTTTCTCCTCTCCTTTTGCTTCCCCTTCAACTATTCCATAACAAAAAACCCCAACAAACCCAAAATCCCCAACACCCTCTCCCACAACCCACCACCTGCCACTCTGAAACAACCCGCCACCCGCTTCTTCCATCCTTCTATCTTTGATGAGCAGCTGCAACCTCATCCGTCCACCTCCATAGCTCCGCCATCTCATCCCCCTGCTCGTCTTCTTCCTAGCCACCGACCTTCCCACCACTGACAGCAACTACCCCATCCCTCTTCAGCCCCTTACCCCTATCCGCCTTCATCGCTCACCGCGACCTCCACCTTCACTGCTGCCTCATCCCCCCCGCCTCTCGACCTTGCCGCCGGCTACCCACACCCACCTCCGCCTCGTCCTTCAGCAGAACAAGGAGATAGGTTTGCAAACTAGTGGCTAAAGGGAAATTGATTTGGATTCAATTTGGGTTGGATTTGATTTGGATCACATTAACTAAACCTGCATCCAGGGAAGAAAAGAAGTTAGGTCCTATTTGAAACTCAGACCTGACCCGCAAGCTCCAAATGCAACTCACTAGAGTTTGGGTTCAGCCAGCAACAACGGATCCGATTCGACAACAGTGTAGACCCGTTAAGAGTAACAGACCTGGTAAGAAAAATTTAGTGATTCAAAGCCCGTTTCAATTCCGACTCGAGTGATTTTCAAAACAATGATCTTCCAATCATATCCGACATCTATTATCACTGTTCCAGGGCTTCTATGTATAATTATCAGAGCTCAATTGTGGGTAATCTCAGTAAGAACTGTATGAAATTTTATATTTGGGCGTGAATTACTCATCCCTCCAGTTGATACTTGACTTGAACTGAATTTGAATTGCTAAATTCTTTGCAAATATCAGTGGATTACAATAATTTATTAACAGAATGATTAATTGCTTCTCTTTAGTGATCTCATAATTATTTGTTATTTTTCATCAAATTAGAATTTCATATCATTTGCATTTAGCAATTAAGGTATCTGGATATATTAATTTAGTGTATGCATTTAGTTCGCATGAGTCTTAGATTTTCCACTATTATCTGCATGTTTGATTGATTTGCATCACATGATCCATTTTAAATAGTAAACATGTCTTATTTTACAACACGATATAGGCGTCATCTACAGTTAGACCTAATTATATTTATGACTTGCGTACTGCTAGAGAGATTAGATGAAAAGTTCTGATTCAAAAATCTTGAATTTGATGGTTATTTATCCACATGTGTATTTATTGATTGGTTGGTGGATACGAAATGCTACCTGGATTGTTATGAGATGTCTAGTAAGCATAAGTTTCAATTTGTTAGGAGAAGATTAGTGGAACAAGGTAAAGATTTTTAGATTTTAGTAGAGATGCATCGTGAGGAACATTATAGGATTCCTTTAAATTCGTGGGAAAAAATAAAAGATAATCTTATAGAAGAGTATTTTCCTACGTATAATAGGAATCACCTCTTTGATAAATTGCAAAAGAGATTCACTCTAAATATTAGAACTCAGTGTCCTAATTGTAGTAAATATGGACACTTTGTCTCGCAATATACCTCGATCAAGTGTTCTAAATGTTGCGCATCTTGCCATTATGACTATGAGTGCCCCTTCAAGAGTCAATATATGGATATCATGCCTACTGATCACGTTGACAATATGGGAGTTATTAAGGTTGTTCATATTCCTGAGAAAAGTTAATGCAGGGTGGAAGCGGATTAGGATTAGGGATTTGAAAATTGAGGAAGAATAGAAAAATTGGAGAAAAATACAAAAGATTCGGAAATCCACGCCCACTCTCAACGAATCCACGAGGAGAGATTTTGAACCATGCGAATCCACGCAAGGATTTTCTCAAATTTTCATATTTTATTCATTATTTTTAAACTACTCTATACAAAACTTATTTATATGAAAACTCCAAAAAACCAATCCTAATAGAATCCAAATAAAATCCTATCAAATATGATTCTCATAATCAAACAAAATCAAACTAAATAAAATCCTATCAGATCTCTAAATCAAACACAATCATCTCATATTAGATCTAATCTCCATCAAAAGTACTAACATTGTCGTTGAACTACAATTAGAATTTAGTACGTCTATTCTTATTGCCAATACTACCATTCTTTTTATGGTTAACGGTAATATTGTTAATGAGTTATCAGAATCTAATACGCATGCACCAATTGAGATTTATATTCCTACTGAGATCCATGCTCCCACAAAGAATATTACAAATGCTCAGAATGTTTTAGTAGAATTTAGTGCACCCCCACATGATACTCGGTGTTCAATTTCAGAAACAATGATAGAAGAAGAGACCGAGCATGAAATAATTGATACTGATGTTGCTACTGTGAATCTTTTAAGAGAAGGCATGTTATTCCTAGTATTCTATTTTCTAACAAGTTTTTGGAGTTTCTTTTCGAGATTCATCAAGTTTCTATGCAGTGTAATGATGTTGTTTTGGTTCAAATGTGATACGCAAGTTATAATTTCTCGACCGCTACTGTGGCCCAATTGAAATGCTTCATAGAAAAACACATATCAGTTCAACCCCGAAATGTTTAATATGTCTTATCTTTGCATTCATCGAGAATGAATGCTTTGAAACCAGAGAGAATTGATGAAGATCAGATCTGATATGAGATGATTATGTTTGATTCCAAGATCTGATAGGATTTTATTTAGTTTGATTTTGTTTGATTCTAAGAATCAGATTTGATAGGATTTTATTTGGTTTCTGTTAGGATTGGTTTTTTGGAGTTTTTCTATAAATAAGTTTTGTATGGAGTATTTTAAAATTAATGAATAAAATATGAAAATTTGAGAAAAAATTTGCATGGATTCGCATTGTTCAAAATGTCTCCTCGTGGATTTGTTGAGAGTGGGTATGGATTCACCTAGGTGGATTCCCGAATCTTTTGTGTTCTTCCCCAATTCTTCTATTCTTTTTCAATTTTCAAATCCCTAATTCTAATCTGCTTCAGTCCTGCATCAGTAGAAGCCTAAACTTAATTAGAGAAACACAATTTCAGCTTACAAATGAATATTTCACGGGCCTTGATTGAAGATTGAAAGTGGGTCCATATCTTTCTTTAGTTATTCAACTAGTCACTTTCATTAGTATTAAAGAATAGTTGATGCTTTTCTTTAAATATATCAGTAAGGAAAGTTTAAAACTTTGTAATAAAATATATCAAAGAAAAATGGTAGTTACTACTATTTCCGTTTTATTGGTGACTAAATTAATTGTCACTACATCCAGTAAACATTGTTTTTTGGATGATTAATGCCTCAAATTACTCAATGTTCTCTTTGTTTCCAGCATATCGGAAGCTTGCTAGGAGTTATCATCCAGATGTAAACAAGTGAGTAACTGATTTTAAAATTTTTCTGATATGTTCTGCATTTCTTTTCTTTTACAATTAGATTTTAGTTTAAAATATTAACTCTGCTCCACTTTACTGTTCTATTGATCATATTTTGTCACAATAGCTAATGCAACTTATAACATGTTTCCTATAAATGCTAATGGTGATGAATCTAAGCAATTTGTTCTCTAGTTTATAAAGAGAAGTATTCTTTGTCTTTTTTTTCCCCTCTGTTTACAGATATCCACCAACCAGTTGGTCTTCTCCTTTATAGGAGTTTTCCAGTTAAAATATTACAGAAGGACTTCTGTACAAAAGTTCATCATTTTTTGTAATCCAAAGATTTTCTTGTTCCTTCTCAACCACAGAGAATCCATACATATGCAGCTTCAATTGCTGAGTACTACTTCTTTGATAATGGAGTCTATAAACGTTATAATAACGATACAAATAGTAACCTCCTGTTATGCTCCGAGACTTCACATGCTAACTCCTAACTGTTCTGTAGTTTCCTCTTTTAGGATGTCAATATCAACATATAAGCTGGATTTCAGGTTGATAGACAATGTTAATCTGTCTTCCGGTTCTCGATCTATATCTTGTTTCTGAGCAGCTGCCATTTTTAGGGGAATATGTGATAAAGGTTTTGATAATTATGTGATAAAGGTTTTGTAACATGTAGTATTGAAAATAGAAAGCAATTGATTCCAAAAATGAGTTCTCTGAGTTCAATTACCTTGGAGTGAAACACCTTCTTAGAATTATAAGCATAAAAGCTAAATCAATGTAAGAAATAAGGAATGTCTGATTAATGGGACAAGTTGCATGCACAGCTGACTCACCCAGCTTAATTTTTACTTAATAGTCACCAATGAAGTATTTATGCTACAAAGCTCTTATGTTAACTTATTGATTTCTTATTCCCCATATTGGAATATCTTGTGAAAGAAATGACCTGATCACATTTTCTCATTATGTAATTAGCTGCTTGCAGCTGGGAGAGTTTACCATGTATCATGCTCATAGTCAGATGAGCTGAGTAACAATTAGTCTACCCATCACTGTGTCGATGGCAGCAAAATGGATGTACGACCTATTATTAATCAAAAAACTATTTAGAAAATTGAAGTAAGGAATGCATTTTATCCACATTGTGATGCTAGATTTATTTTATTCCACTCATCTAAATATGGTTTATGGTATGATTTAATTATTTGTGCTCCTTCTCCAGATTTAGGCAGTATTATGTTCCTAATCTTTTCAACTGATCCAGTTTTGGCTTACCTCATCAACAGTCAAATAAATTTGATCCTATTGATGCCTGTCTTCTACCTTTGGATGGGAGAGTGCCACCTGGCTCCTCTTGAATCCACCAAACTTCCTAACCAATTAAGTTGCAGTTTTGTAGAATTTCCTCGTTTTTATTCTCACCTTCAATGTTAAGCATTGCAATGCAACAATTCGTATCCGCTCTTTCACTTATCTTTTCAGCTTGAGCTTCTCATAAGATTCTTGTTTAAATATTCTATTATTTCTTTCTTGTTAAATATCGCTTATTCTCTTATTTCTTCCACTTATTTCTTTCTTGCTAAATAAGCCTTTATCTTTAGACCATGGATCTTTCTAGAAGTTTACATTCCCTTAAACTAATTTGTATATGATGCATTTTAGTGCTATAGTCTTGGTCTCAATATCTCATTCCTTACAGCAGAATTTTCATTGTCCTCTCTTGCATCCTAAAAGTTGACTTGTTCAACTACTTACCTCTTATCCATGTTGACCATAAAGACGACTTATCATTTAGTAAATGCTAAGTCTGTTTGATAAAAGATGCTGGAGATATATTAAGGTCTTCTTAGTCCATGCTCACTTTCTACTTTAGGTTTGCATGTTTTGCTCCAAAAAATTGCGTGCATTCCTCCCTTCGATCGGAAATGCCATTCATTGTTCAATCTTGAGAATGTTGACAGACAATTAAAATGCTGCAGACCAATAATAGTGATAACTGTAAATAACGGACTTCAAGAGTTCTAATCTTGTAGGAAAAGAAAGATGCTTCCACTGCCACACCTCCAGCTTCTTCTGAATTTTCTCAAGTAAGGTGGTAGAATGAGAATGTCACAGTTTACGGGTCACGAAGGGCAGTCCCGAATATTTCACTGGAAGCTGTCTAAGAGAGCCCAAGGGCTCACATAGTTCTTTTTTGTTAGGACATGAGCTGTTAAGATGCAATCCTGACATGAGCTGTTAAGATACGACTTAGTCTTTTCCTTGTTAAGATACAATCCTAAAATAGCGGCAAATTGAAGGGGGGAAAATATGTTCCGAAGTAGCTAAAGAGTTTACCTCAGCCTTACAGAAGACCAAAAAATTATCAATAAATGTTAGATGGGAGAGAGTAATGAGGAACTTGTGAATATTTTATCTTCTCTTTTAAGGACTCTCAAATCTAGCATAACTGAGAATGCTTCCATAGCTATGCAGAATAGATACATCGATAAAGCATCTCCATGCCTTATCCCTCTTCAACTTTGAAAGAACCCTGGAGATCATCCATTAACTGATACAGAAAATGCAACCCCAGATGTACATTTACTAATCCTCTATAAATCTTTCATCAAGGCCCATCAGAGAGAAAATGAAGTATTCCCTACTAACACTATCAAAAGATTTCTTAAGATCAATTTTAAGATAAGCCCTTTGATTTCGTAGTTATTATGCATATCCATATCACCATTACCCCCACATCAATATATCAGCAATTGCATGTTTTAATAATATGATATCCTATATACCCATATCACAATCTTCCATATATCCATATTATCAATATTCAATATGAATATATCACCAATACTCCATAATATATCCATGTCACCAATCTTCTATATCACAATATCCCATTCTACCAGATTATCTTGAATAAATACATATAAAAATGTCTTTGAATTATATTCCACCTATCATGATTAGGATTTCCACTGTTCGGTGTAATAAAAATATTAGGCTCAAAAGACTTTGGCTCTTCAATTTGGAAATCATTGATGAGGTTTACCAAGAATTAAGAATTACGTGATTATTGATCTAAGTACATCACCTTTGTTTAGGTTTCAAGTTCACAACCATCAGAACATCAAGAGTTTAAGCATGGTTCAGGATTATTATCACATTATGATTTCAATTAAAGTTTCACAATTACCGTTATATAAAGATTCACATTCATCGTCAAATTCAGAATTGAATAATATCATAATATTACATATCCTTATCTGATAGAATTACAATTGTTTCACGTGTCCATATCTTGAGTTTTAGTGTAGTGTCAGGGTCTTTTAAAATGATATCAGAGCAATATTTTCAGCTTACATAGCAAAAGATGTACAAGTCTTCTCCCTGTCATTCTTGGTGCATTAACCTTAACTGTGTTGCCTATTCTCTTACTCTTGACTGATTTATTACTCTCATTTGGGGTGGTAGGCAATTTCCAAGTCTCGTGCAAATGTCATGCTTATTTTTTAATTTCATCAAGTTAGTCTCCTGTTGTTTAGTTCTTTAATTTCTTTTCTGTCTTTTGTGGCTTCCTTCCTCCTCGACTTGAAAGAATTGTTCTGCGTATTTAATTTTCTTCTGTTGCATTTGTTTATTAAGCAAGTTTCATGATCATGGAACGATCTATGTGCTACGCTAGTATGTTTATTTGATGTGAATATGTCGAGTTGTAATAGTTTCAGCTCACTCTCTTTCCTTCTCTGTCATTATAGAGAACCTGGAGCAGAGCAAAAGTTCAAGATGATCGGCAGCGCCTACGAGGTTAGCCAAACTTTGTCATTATGTATCTGCTTCAAGTTGCCAAGATTAGTAACAAGAACGGTATTTCTCCTAATTTTGCCCTTTTCAGGTATTATCAGATGACGAGAAGCGCTCCCTATATGACAAATATGGTGAAGCCGGTCTAAAAGGATCTGGCATGGGCATGGGGGTTTGTTCTTCAGGCCTTAAATGACTCGGGTATTTTGTCCAGTGCTCTATCTTTAGTTCCTTGTGCTGATCTTTGAAAATAATCTTATGCAGGACTTCAGCAACCCATTTGATATATTCGAGTCATTGTTTGAAGGCATGGGTGGGATGGGAGGCATGGAAGGGGGCAGAGCTGCTCGCAGTCGGCCAGTGCAGGGTGATGATGAGAGCTGCAACCTTGTCCTAAACTTCAAAGAAGCAGTCTTTGGTATCGAGAAAGAGCTTGAAATCACCAGGCGTGAGAGTTGCACGACCTGTAACGGCTCTGGGGCCAAACCAGGCACGGAGCCTACCATATGCAGCACCTGTGGAGGTCAAGGCCAGGTCGTCTCTTCTGCAAGAACTCCTTTGGGGATCTTTCAACAGGTCATGACTTGCTCTACCTGTAACGGGACTGGAGAGTCCTTAACTCCGTGCAACGCATGCGGAGGGGATGGTCAGGTACTCAGGAGAAAGAAGATTAGTTTGAAAGTTCCAGCCGGAGTTGACTCCGGCAGCCGGCTAAGGGTTCGGTCGGAGGGGAATGCCGGGAGAAGAGGTGGTCCTCCTGGTGACCTCTATGTCTTCATTGATGTCATCTCAGACCCTGTGCTCAAAAGGGAGGGTTCCAACATTCTATATACATGCCAGGTTTCGTACATTGATGCAATCCTAGGAACAACTGTGAAAGTCCCAACAGTCGACGGGGAGGTGGATCTGAAGATACCACCAGGGACACAGCCCGGCACTACGCTGGTGATGTCGAAGAAGGGAGTTCCATATCTTGGGAAGCCCAACATGAGGGGAGATCAGCTGGTGGGAGTGCAGGTAGAGATCCCGAAGAGGCTGAGGAGCGAGGAGAAGAAGTTGATAGAACAACTTGCAAGCCTCAACAGAAAGACAACTGCTGCGAACAGCCGGAGATAGAAGTTTGCATTGGCGTTGCCCTTGCAAATGGACCGTGAAGTTATTCCATCGACTGTCTATGTATATAACGAGCAAAATACTAAGTATTTGTCGAAAAGACGATAGAAGCAGCTGAAAGAGTAGGAGTTGCGGCAAGTAAAATGTTTATGCTCAATGCCAATACACTTTTGAGCTAGCTTGTTAGTTTTGAAAGAGAGAAGAAAAGAAAAAAAAAAAAGAAAGAAAGAAATAATCTTGATAATTGTTAATTTTTATGAGAAGATTTTATGTTAGTTTGCGATCGCAGTTCCATATTGGATAAGCACTTGTAATCAATACATTTGAGTTTGCGAGGAGAAAAATAGCTTTGTATTTGTATTTTAATGTGTAAATAAAATGGTACAATGGTTATTTTTTTTTTATAGGTGAAAAAGACAAACATAAAAGATAAAAACAATATAATATATAATTTGATTCTAATTACATGTAATGTTCAATCAGTATAATCAGCTAAATATTTGATAAATATATTAATTTAGAAATATATTCTGAGATATATGCTAATAAATTAGAGAATTTTTTAATTTAGAAAGATATCCTAAATTAGTGAGATATTCTAATAGAAAGAATCTCCATTCACGTGCTCAGTATAATTTTAAGTGGGCGCGATCCATCCATCTGCATGTGAACTCGTTGGTTCTAAATGTGATAGTACTTCACCGTTGGTGCAGAGTACCATGGTGGAAAATAAAAATAGATATTTAAAAATTTCCACCCAAGAGTTCATCCAGGCCAAAGGTAATAAATAATTGCCATTGTGGAAGTTAGATTGGGTACTGTAAAATTGTGTATACTAAAATTTTAATATTATTAATTAACTTGATACAAGCTCTCAAGACCGTTATAGCTGAGCAAAAAGCTCTTAGGTAGGTAGATTTATTTGAAGGCACAGAGAATCTGAACAATTATCGAGAAGAGCAAGTTCGGGAATCTCTTTCTAGTCCATTTGAATGATAGTATCGGAAACAGCTAACACGCTTGACATCCAAAATTGACCATATTCGTATTAAGTTTCCCCTTTTTTTTTTTTTTTTTTTTTTTTTTTTTTTTTTTTTTTTTTTTGGCATCTAGGATTACTAACTCTATGTAATTGCACCTGTCTATCAGCTAGTTAAGCTATCCATGCATCATCTGAGTGCTGACATATGACCCATCGCGAGTAAGCCAAGAATGATGCTCACATCATCAAGTGCGATTATCATCTCTTCAAAAGTTAAGTAGAAGGTGTTAGTTTCTGGTTGTCACCTCTTTAAGAATCTCGATTTTTCTGGCGTATTAATATAAATAGAAAACTAAGTGTTAAAATATAAAATAATTTCTCTTAATCCTCACTACAACTTCGGAGTTTTAGTGTAGTGTCAGGGTCTTTCAAAATGATATCAGAGCAATCCAGCTTCGATTCCTGCTGGGCATACATTTAATTGCAGGTTTTAAAAAATTATACCGCTGGGCGTATTAAAATATAAAATAATTTCTCTCAACCCCTCTCAACCCTCACTACAACTTCGGAGTTTTGGTGTAGTGTCAAGATCTTTCAACACTAAGGAATACATAGACGACTGATGTATAAGCTCTATAAAATATGTGTTTGAAATCTGTTGTGTCTGATTCAAGCAATTGAAGTGCTCTTGTTCCTCTATGACAATATGAAAATGTTATAAATCATATATAATATAACTCAAAACTTATTAATTAATTATTTTGATTTTCAGAATATAATAATTTACCACTTTTCACATATAAAGGTATCAATATGTATTTTAAAACTCTTGAGAATGGATGTATCTGTTGGCCCGTCTTGGAATGGGCCTATTAGCATCACCACTGGACCGCGACTTGTTAAAGGCCTTGTGTGTATGAGGCCTGGGTATATGGGGCCCTCTGTTTGTGCTGCTTTGTACCGTCCATGGGCTTAATGCTCTGGATGGGAGAGAAATTGTTTTTAAAAAAATTATTGGCTAACTCATTTTAAAAACAATCTCTTATTGAGAAAATAAAATTATTTTATATATTTCTATTTCTTATTTATAATTTTTTCTTCTCTCAAATCTTCATTTTTGTCGAATAACCTTCAAAAAATTTTTGGGTCTTCACGATTATACCCTCTGTTTAACGGTTTAAAAATCAAAACAGAATATTCCATCCTTGTTTGTTAAGTTGAATAATTTTTTAAAGGGATTTTTACATATCTGTCCCTTACATCTTTAAAATTTTGAATTTAGTCCTTCAAATCTTCATATTTATAATTTAGTCTCCAAATCTTTTAAGTTATCTCACTTTAGTCCCTAGTCATATTTTTGGCCCGAATTTCCCGTTATACCCTGAGTTATTTCACTTTAGTCTTCTCTTCCCTTTTTCTCCTCTCTTCCTCTTCTTATTGGCTTTCCCTTTCCATTTTTCTCCTCTCTCTCTCTTTCTTTCCTCCCAATTAATCTCTAAAGTAAAGTAATTCAAGAGAACTTAATAAGAAGAGGGAATAGAGAGTCCAAACTCTTCTCTCTTATAACACCAATGGAGGCAGATGCTCAATTGGACTAGATAAAGTGTAGCTGGACTTAGAAATTTCACCGAGTTTTTCTATAGGGTTAATTACAGTCAAACTCCTGTAGTATGATGGGTGTATAACTTATCACCCATAAAGTTTAAAACTCTCACTTAGACCCCCTGGATCGCAGAAAAAAACTGACAGGAAAACTCAGACGAAAATATTTTTTCTGCGATCCAGAGAGTCTAAGTGAGAATTTAAAACTTTATGGGTGATAAGTTATACACTCCCATACTATAAGAGATCTAAGTGTAATTAATCCTTTTCTGTATGCTTAGAAAACTTAAAAGAGAAATCAACAAAAAAACATAAGAGAGAGAGTTGATGGAAAGAATTACTACATAATGGAACTTACAACTTTTGGAGGACACCTTCCAAGTGAGGTTCATTCCCGATTTATAGATGATTCTGATTCTATCTAGATCATTCTACTTCTGGAGATTTCTCACAAGTTATGCATATAGAAATCTCTATTTTTTTGTACGCTCTCTGATATTCTAGTGACTTCTAAGCACACAAAAGAGTTTAGGTATATAGAAGGGGTTTTTAGAGTCTTTCTCATGTCTTATTAGTTCTAATGAATTATCTAATAGGCATTGAACCATCAACCTAATCTACAAAAATGTTTAACCAATTGTCCATATACTAGTAACTAGAGCAATGTTTTCAGTGACATCACACCTCTTTAATTTGTCTGATGCTCTAAGTTCAATTCTAATAAGGACTCAATTTGGGTAATATTGCAAAATATACGTGTGTGAGTGTGTGTGAGTTTGACTAGCAAAAAAGAATTAGGACATACATATGTCAATGAGCCTTGTCTCCAACAGTATTACCTCTTTCTAATTTGTGAGAGGTATTGGATTTGACTTTCAATAGGAATTTAATTTAGGTAACATTACAAAAAATATATATGTGTGTGAATTTGACTAGCAAAACTAGTGCATGCATGTAATGAAAACTTGTATTCTTATTAATACAAGAATACAGATGTTCTAAACCCCCCCCCCCCCCCCCCCCAAAAAAAAAAGATGCAAGACACAATCTCTGATTACCATGAATTATATGTGAGAGGTTTCCTTTGAGAATTTCTTAGAAATTCTCTCTTGTATTTTAACATATATATATATATATATATAAGGATTATTGTAGGTGAGCCACCAGCTCAGAAAAAGTTATGCAGCAAAACTATAATGATCCAATGATTTTTCTTCTCTTTTTTTTTTTTACAATTATTATCTCTACCTTTTAACTTGTTTCAGATTAAATTTCATAAATTTTAGAATTCATTTACCCTTTCATCAAGTGCATACAAAATCTTTTATTCATTGAAAACCATTAATTTTGTGTTAACTTGATGGAGGACCAAATCAAAACTAAAATCCAAAAAATTGGATATGAGTAAACCCTAGGGGGTCGAGATCAAAATCTCAAAAAAAAAAATTTAAAAATATTATTGAAAGTAGTGGAAATGAACTGCAACTCAGGTAACTTGCATGAGCTGTCAGCTCATTTCCATTTTTCTCATATATATATATATATATATATATATATATATATATATATATATATATATATATATATATATATATATATATATATATATATATGAGAAAAATGGATATGAGCTGACAGCTCACGCAAGTTACTTGAGCTGCAGTTCATTTCCAATATCTCCAATAATCTTTTTTAAAAAATTTCTTTTGGATTATGATCTCGACCCCTTAGGGTTCACTCATACCCAATTTCTTGGGTTTTAGTTTTGATTTGGTCCTCCATCAAGTTAACACAAAATTAACGGTTTTCAATGAATAAAACATTTTGTATGCACATGATGAAAGGGTAAAAAAACTCCAAAATTTATGAAATTTAATTCTAAAGAAGTTAAGAAGGTAGAGATAATAATTATTAAAAGAATTGAAGAAAAATCATTGGATGATTATAGTTTTACTGTTAGCTCACGTAACTTTTTCTGAGCTGGCGGCTCACCTACAGTAATATATATATATATATATATATATATATATATATATATATATATATATATATATATATATATATATATATATATATATATATATATATATATTTAAGGATCTTGAATTATTTGGTATTATATTAAGCTGAGAATCTTCCATACTTTTCATTGTTTGTTTCATATATATGGAATAATGGAAAAGGTATATGAATTTGAATTAATGATCTGCAAATATTATCTAAAAGGAAATCAATTTATGCGATTTCCCTTCTCTCCAAAAAGCAAGAACATAAACACTAGATATACGAGTAATACAAGTGCTCATCATCAACCTCACCTCACCTTCACTTATCTAAAATATTATTAAAAATAATTAAATGACCCTCTCTCCCCTCAATCAATTAAAAAAAAAATCAAATAACCTAGATCCATGCCCCTGCGAGCGACCTCGTAATTACCTAACAACATCCTTTAACTACGATTATTTTTTTAATTACATAAGTTAAATCACTAAGCAAATCTCTGCATCACTTGTCCTCAGATGTTTAAGCTCACTTGATGATCCTCATGATTTTTTTTAATTTGTTTTGATCATGATTAGTCATCACTTTCTAATGGACCTAGTAAGAATTAAAATATTTATGGGTTGCCACGAAATTCTTAGTGGAGACGTGCTCAGTACACGCCCATCACGTGCTGTATAGTTTGATCATAGTGCTTATAAAATTACTATGAGAATGATCTACCTAAAATGTCGCGATAGAAAATTATATATGAAAGCGTATTTCAATTTCAGCATAAAAAGTATAAGTTGACGATTTGAATCGTGGTTTTTTCCTCCATGATCTAAACAGGTAATGTATGAAAAAATCATGTACTTATAATTTATCAAAGATGTTATTTGTTCTATTGTTTAAAAACTATCCATTCCAATATACGGTTAAATGTAATAAAAAATGCATAATTTTTTTATGCCACTATTTCTAGACTTGTTGATCACAACTAATAATTCGGATTATTTAAATAGATCTTTCATATTGAAATTTAGGAGTGCTACGCTCACCGTAGAGTATTTCAAATCTAATAGAAAATGGAATTATCTTCTGCTTTGTTGTGGAGTGTGAAGAATATGTAACTCAACATAGTACTCAAAGCTTTTGGCTTCCAGCGTATTTTCATCTATGTTCACATGATAATTAACTTCCGAATTTGAAATAATTTAAGTGAAAAATGTCCATAAGTTGAAAAAAGCTATGAAAACGTGCTTCATTTATTTATATATATGTGTAGGTTAAATTGTTACGGAACCTTCATTTTGTTAAAATCAACAAATAGACCATTGTGCTTATCTACTTTGTTTCTTTCTAGTCAAACTCGCATACACACATATTTTTTGTAACATTATCTAAATTGGTTCTCCATCAAGAGTTGAATTTAGAACATTTCGTAAATTGGAGAGAAATGATACCATTTGAGCCAAGGCTCATTCGCTGATGCTCTATTTTGATAGAATCTGTAAGTATTAGCCATGCACAAAGTCAGCCCAAATCGCAAAGTCGTTGCAAATACTAACACGGTTGTAGTAAAAGCAAATGGCTGTTGTTGTACGTGGACTACATACTAAGGTTCTTATTGTATATTGACAAAATACTCACCGTAATTAGGAGTGAGTATTGATTTCAATTCGGTTTTTGTCAATTTTGGCAAAACCGAATAGAACCGATTAGGAATGAAAATTCGGTTTCGGTCTGGTTAGAACCGAATTTTGAATAAAATTTGTCTAAAAATTAAAATTTTACTCATTAATATATGTATGTGTGTATATATATATATATATATATATATATATATATATATATATATATATATATATATATATATATATATATATATATATATATATATATATATATATATGAGAAAAATGGAAATGAGCTGACAGCTCATGCAAGTTACCTGAGCTGCAGTTCATTTCCACTATCTCCAATAATCTATTTTAAAAATTTTCTTTTGGATTATGATCTAAACCCCCTAGGGTTCACTCTCAATTTCTTGGGTTTTAATTTTGATTTGGTCCTCCATCAAGTTAATACAAAATTAACGGTTTTCAATGAATAAAATATTTTGTATGCACTTAATGAAAGGTTAAATGAACTCCAAAATTTATGAAATTTAATCCGAAAAAAGTTAAGGAGATAGAGATAGTAATTGTTAGAAAAAATGAAGAAAAATTATTGAGTCATTATAGTTTTGCTGCTAGCTCACGTAACTTTTTCTAAGCAGGCGGCTCACCTACAGTAATCCCATATATATATATATATATATATATATATATATATATATATATATATATATATATATATATATATGTGTGTGTGTGTGTGTGTGTGTGCGCGCGCGCGCGCGCGCGCACACGTAAAATATAATTTTTTTAAGTAGTTCGGTCGGTTTGGTGTCGTTTCGGGTTTCAAAGTTGAAAATCATAAACCGATTGACCTATTTTGATTCGGTTTGATTTTCCATATTCGAATCGATGGTCTGTTATTTCGATTTTTAACCGAATTTTGTTCACCCTAGCCATGCAACCACAACTTAACCTTTTATCCGAAGTACTTGGGGTAGGCTACATGGACCAAAAGAGAATCACACCGGATCAATCACGTTGATAATCCTTCTCCGTTCATTCCTATCAAGTAATATCTCCTCATTTAAACCTCTAGAATCCATATCTTTTCGTATCACCTCAATCCATATTTTTTTGGGTCTTCCCTTCACTCTTTTAATTTGTCTTACATTGATAAGCTCCTCTCGTCGAACTAGTGCATTTGTACGTCTACTTTGCACATAACCAAACCATTATAAGCAATTTTCTCGCATCTTCTCATCGATGGGTGCTACACCTACCTTAACACGAATATCTTTGTTCTCACTTTATCTCTCCTAGTATTGCCGTATATCCAGCGAAGTATGTGCATCTCTATTACACTTATTTTCTATGAATAATATTTCTTTATAGCCAACAACCTGTGCCATATAATAAAACTAATCTAATAGCAGTCCTATAAAAAAATTTCTTTAACCTTAACAGAATGTTACGGTCACATAAAACTCATGTTGCACTCCTCCATTTTAACCAGCCAGTTTGTATCATATGGTTGACATCATTATCAATCTCGATATCATTCTGAATAATAAAACCCAAAAATCTAAAGTGACTGCTCATTTGCATCTCTTACCCATCTAGTATTACAGTATTATAGTTTAGGGTCCGTCGTTTACTAAATTTACACTTCATATACTATATTTTAGACCTACTCAATTTAAAACCCTAGATTCTAATATGTGCCTCCATAACTCTAATTTCGCATTCACCTTTGTTTTTTCTTTATCAACTAAGACAATATCATCAGCAAATAGCATACATCAAGATATCTCATCCTGAATAGCTCTATTAAGTTCATCAATTACTATAGCAAATAAGAATGGGCTCAATGCAGATCCTTGATGCAATCCAATTGTGATAGAAAATATATTTGTTAGACCACCACATATTCTTATATTGGTCACTATTCCATTATGCATGTCCTTAATTATACCAATATACTTGATGTTGATGTTTTTTTTCATCAATGTCTACCAAAGTACCTCTTGTGGAAGCTTATCATAGGTTTTCTCAAAGTTAATAAATACCATATATAAATCTTTATTTCTCTCTTGGAATCGCTCTATGAGTTGACGAAGTAAATGAATAGTTTTTGTCGTCGATCGCCCCGGCATGAATCCAAACTGGTTCTCCGATATTTTAACTGTCCACCTCAATATATGTTCAATTATTCTTTCCCAAAACTTCATATTGTGATACATGAGTTTTATTCCACGATAATTAGAACAATTATGAATATCACCCTTATTTTTATACCGAGTTACTAGGGTATTCTTCTTCTATTCATTTGGCATTTTCTTAGTTTGACAAATCCTGTTTAAAAGATCTGTCAGCCATCTCACACAAATCCCTCATAAATATCTCTATATCTCTATACGAATCTCATCTGGATCAACAATTTTTCTTGATTTTATCTTATTCAATATCTCTTTTACTTTAAATTCTTTAATTCTGCAAATAACGTATGATTTATATCCTCACATTGAATAATAAAATCTCCCAAATCTTGAGTAAAAGTACTATTATATAATCTATCAAAATAATCTTTTCATTTTAATCTCTTCATCTCGAAATAGATTCTTCTGGTATTCATATTTAATACAATTTATAATACATAAGTCTCTAGATTTTCTCTCTTTTATTCGAGCAATTATATATATATATCATTTTCTGGCTCTTTATTGTCCAACTCTCGTACACTTATTTATATAATTTAGTTTTTACATCCCGAACAGCTTTCTTAGCATTTTTCTTGACTAGTTTATACCTCTCAAAACTTGTTCCATCATTATTCTTCTTTAAATGTCTATAAACGTCCTGCTTGATTTTAATAGCATTTTTTTACCTCTTTATTCCACCATGATGTGTCCTTACATAATTGAGTATTGCCTCTCGACTCACCAAATATATCTTTAACTACCCTATTAATGCAGCTAGCTATTTTGTTTCATATTATATCAGGATTATCATGGTCCATCCAATATGTTTCTTGTACTACTCTGTCTACAAATTTTTTTTTGATTAGTTTCTAATCTTCACCACTTAATTTTAAGATCTAATTTATACTTAATCTTTCTAAGTCTTTTTCTAAATTAAATATCTAAAACTAAAAATCTATATTGGGTAACTACACTCTCACCTGACACTACTTTACAATCGTTGCAACTATATATATATATATATATCTTCATAGTTAAAAAGAAATCTATTTGGCTTTCACTCGATCCACCTTTAAAATTAATTAAGTGAGAAACTCTCTTTTTAAACTAAGTATTCACTAAAATCAAATCATAAGATAAAGTAAAATATAGAATTGAGTTAGCTGGTTCATTTTTTTCTCCAAAATTAAATCCTCCATGTACATTATCAAACCCATAATGACTAGTTCTTATGTGCCAATTGAGGTCACCACTAATAAATAGTTTTTCTCTAGCGAGTATTTCTTGTATTATCTCATCTAAATCCTCCCAAAATTGATATTTACTAGATTTATCAAGTCCTACTTGTGGTGTATATGTATTAATGATATTAAGAATCTCTCTATCTAAAATAAGTTTAATTAATAAAATTCTATTATTTTATTCCTAGCATTTACTACATCCCCAAGTAATTATTTATTTATGATCCATTACCCCATTATAATTTCTATCTATACCCGTCTACCAGAGTTTATAACCCCAACGCTCTATAACTTTAAGTTTCTCACTTACTCACTTAGTTTTCTGCACGTATAAAATATTAATTATTCTTCTAATCATAATGTCAACTAATTTTGCTAATTTACCTGTAAGGGAACATATGTTTTACGATACCAATTGAATTCTATATTTATGAGCTAACTTTTTTACCCCCATCAGCTTATTAAGGTGTGTGAACCCTCTTACATTTGCACCATATCCGAGCGCCGATGTGACGCGTTACTTCTGAGCGATAACCTACCAACTCTCACACATTTTTTATTACACATGGGCTCCGATGTAGCACGTCGCTCAGTAGAAAACGTCCTAAGAAAATTCATATTTTGGCTCATATCATACTATGTGACAATGTTTTATGCTGGTTATCACCGACCACCACAACTCTCCTCTTTTATCATAGTTTGGGATAGACAGTGAAAAGATAAATCTTTAAGCACAGCACTAGCAGAGTTAATCTTTAAGCACGATACTATTCACCCTAGCCATAATAGACCTAATTGCATAGTTTTTTTGCTAGTCAAACTCACACACATAAATATTTTTAGCAATATTATACAAATTGAGTCCCTATCAGGAATCAAACTCAAAACCTTCGCAAATTGAAGAGAGATTGTATCATTTGAGTTAAGTCTGGTTGGCACCAAATTGCATAATTGGTAAAATGAAATTAAGTGAGACATTAATTTCAAGCATATATATACCACGTGACCAAAACAAGAATATTGTACTTGTATGGGAAATTCTATTTGAGAATACCAGTTTGCTCAATGAGCCTATATCTTAGGGTTCTAAAAAATTAGTTAATGAACGATGTTACCCATTCGGTACTAATTTCTTGACACTGTGAAAACCGTTTAGGAATTAATTTTGTAATTAGCCGGGTGAGTACACGGAGCAATCTGCTGTGCTCAAATAGAATTTCCCTACTTGTAGAGTCCCAAAATTACACGTTTCGTTCCACTAGGGCAGCCATCAGCCATCTTCTTTGGTGCTTCGAACGCGTCCAATCACATTCAGATCAGAAACTCAATTACAAGTTCGTCCTCAGACTTCAGGGCATCATCCAATAAAATATATATTTTATGGGCAAGTGCTCAGTTGTCTTCTAGAAATAAAAACCACCAATTTAAAAACAAATTTGTAAATAAATAAATACTCCTCGTTAATTAATCAACATCACTCCCTCTCTCTCTCCCACAGTTGCATGCAAAAGGAAAGGAGAGGAGAGCCTGCGGGGACCACCACCTCCCCCCAGTTTCGGGAATTTCTAGATGGGCACTAGATTTTTCCTAGTGAGTCCACTTTTCTTAGTGCGCACATTTTCACTTTTCAAAAACTTTATTTTTTCCTAGTGAGCACACCTATTTCCCTAAATTACCCTCACATCTCCCTCTCTTTCTCTGTCCGGGGTATCCAGCCCGGACAGAGACTCTCTGTCCGGGCTGGATACCCCGGACAGAGGGTGGGGTGGGGGCGAGGGCGAGCGGAGAGGGTGAGGGCGGCGGCGGTGAGCGGGGAGGGTGAGGGCGAGGGCGAGGGCGGCGGCTAGCGGCGAGGGTGAGGGCGGTGGCGGCGAGCGGGGAGGGAGAGGGCAGCGGCGGCGAGCGGGGAGGGCTAGGGCGGCGGCGGCGAGTGGGGAGGGCGAGGGCGAGGGCGGCGGCTAGCGATGAGGGTGAGGGCGGCGGCGGCGAGCGGGGAGGGTGAAGGAAAGGCCTTTTTTGACCAAAAAATAATGGCAAAGTGGTAAATAAAACGATCTTTTTAAGTGGGCTCACTAGGAAATATGCCGTGCCCATCTAGAAACTCCCCCAGTTTCCGATTCTGGATACGTGGGCCCCACCAATAAAGCTCTCGAAGACGGAGGGGGCGCGGGCCCCACTGCTGACGAGCGCTCAGTCCCATCGCTGCAGTCGCAGTGGCAGAGACGCAGAGCCCTGCTAGTGGGGGACCAGCCGGCGGCGCTCGATACAGCGACAGGGGACGCAAATTCCCAATTCAGACGCGTGTCGCGTTGTGATTGGGCAGAGGCCGAGGCGTGCCCGCGCAGCTGTGCCTGGGTCCTAGGATGTGGTCCTCAGGTTCCCCTGCTGACGCGTGTCCGCCAGTCGCTGTCGGATTGCTGGCCGAATCGAGGTTCTTAGATTTCGTGCTCCTTCTGGCTTTATCTGCAAATTTCCCATTGTTCACATATTAGCCCTTGTACAACTTTTAATTTGCAGGCCTTTACAGCTTTTGCTTGCGCAAAGATTTAAATTTTGGGATGTTAAGAATCATGTTTTTATCTTTGATGATTTGCATTTTTTGCATGGAGTGTATCTCTATGTTAAATGCTATATCACATTTGACACTGTCTTATTTGTTCGGTTATAGAAGTCATTGGAAATGGGGAGATTGATATAGAGGATTACAGTATAATTAAAAAAAAATTATATACTCCATCTGTTTAATTTAATAGATTGTTTTTCACCGAATACATATCTTAAAAAAAAAACTTACTTTATTTATCATTAAAATTTAAATTTTATTTTTGTTGATATTAGAATTGGTGTAAATAAAAAAACTTATGGTTTGGTAAGAAAAATAAAGTCTATATGATGCATTATGATTACTTTAAAGTTAATTTAGAGTTCAAAAAAGTTGTCTTAAAATTCAGAAGGAAAAGTAATTTAGGATGAGTTTTTTTATTTATTTTAAGAATACTATTTCTGGACAAAGAAAATAGAACATAAGAACAGATATGTCATGATTATTGTTGAAATGTTAAGTCAGTAACAAAAAAAAAGGAGTTTCATCGTGATGGGTTTGTGTCTCGTATCCGTTGAATATTCAGATATGATCAAGAATCTCAAGGAGTCTCAGTTAGACTTGGATTAGAAAACTAGAGTTCTAATTAGATTGGAACACCAATTAGATGGTGATAGTGCTATTCTAATAGAATTAGAATATGAACATTATATATATATCTTGTATGTGATACGAGAGATGAGAGCAATTGGCTGAGAGATATGCTTATGTTATTATGAGAGATGCGAGAGGTAGAGAGATATTTAGATCTCTTCTTCTAACATATTTTTCTCATAGTGGATATTTCTCTCGTTGTTCCCGTGGACGTAGGTCGAACTTGGTCGGCCGAACCACGTTAATTCTTGTGTTCTTCTTATATTGTATTGTTTTTTTCGTCTCTACGATCTCGATGGAGGATTCGATTCCTAACAGATGGTATCAGAACTATGGTTATGGATCCGGATTCAAGATCGCGAGATGGTGGATCTGATGTCGAGTCGACAAGGAGGTTGTGCACTAGGCATCAAGGCAAAATACAATAAAAAGAAGAAGAAAAAATAGCCGGATACAACCGGTGATGTGCACAACCAGAGGATCTAGCAATGTGCACCAAAAGGAGTGGCTGATAACTGAGATGGATTCTGAGACACAGATCGACGGTTATGATTGATCAGAGCGTGGATCGAAGAATCGATGTCCGATTAAGGTGATCCAGGAGTCGAATCCTATATTTTTCAGCATTTCGGATGCAGTGGTAGATGTGGATTGGGCAAAATCTACTGTTTGGAGCAGTTTTTATGCAGACCAGCGGTGATCGACGGTGATCGGTCAATGTTAGCCGAGATGATCGATGGTCGATGGTTGGTTGATTGTACAATGATGAGGTACGGCGTGGTACTTCATGGTGATGGATATGGTTACTTCGTGACATGATAAAACACCTGGTAATATATAATCATCTGTCTTTGATAGTTGGTCATAGTTTTTAGATTAAGGTAGAGTACAGTATATCGATCACTTTTGTGTGATGCATAAAATGATAAGTGATTGTGAGTACTCAAGAGGTCCAAATGTTTTGACCTAGGTGGAGCACGGTGTAGCGATTATGAGTGCTTGGTGAAGAGCGTGGTGTAGTAATCGTGAGTGTTCAAGAGAGTACGGTTTAGTGATCGTGAGTGCTCAGAGGAGAGCATGGTTTAGTGATCATGAGTGCTCAGAGGAGAGCATGGTTTAGTGATCATGAGTGCTCAAGTATAGAAGCGGTAATGATTGTATAAGTTATTCCCAGTCGATGGAGCATGGTGATCATGCAGTGGATATCTGCGAAGTGGATGACGAGAACAACGGAGTTTCTCCAAGATGGCTCATCGAATATGAGCTAAGGTGGAGATTGTTGGGTTTGTATCTCGTATCTGCTGAGTATCCAGATGTGATCAAGAATTACAAGGAGTCTCAGTTAGACTTGGGTTAGAAAACCATAGTTCTAATTGGATTGGAACACCAATTAGATGGTGATAGTGCTATTCTAATGGGATTAGGATAGGAACATTATATATATCTCTTGTATGCGATACGAGAGAGGAGAGCAATTGGCTGAGAGATATACTTCTGTTATTATGAGAGATGCGAGAGGTAGAGAGATATTTGGATCTCTTCTTGTAACATATTTTTCTCATAGTGGATATTTCTCTCGTTGTTCCTATGGACGTAGGTCGAACTTGGTCGACTAAATCACGTTAATTCTTGTGTTCTTCTTGTGTTGTATTGTTTTCTTTGTTTTTACGTCGAACTAATAAATATTTAGATAAGATTCCTTGAGGTAAGGGAATTTAAGAATTTGTAATGTAAAATAAGTGTAACCACCTCATGAAGCTACTATGAAAAAAAACAACAAGCATTCGTATATAAGAAGAAAAGATGCTTCGAGTATAGTCTTTTTTTTATCAAATATGACTCTTTTACTTTAACAAATTAAAATTTCTTCATTGGAATTATTCATATAGGGGAGCTTCAAATATGTTTTTTTGTAAATCATATTTACACACACATGTGTGTATGCGCGCACGCCACATACACACACATATATAGTATCATTCATATTGACTTTCCACAAGAAGTCAAAGTCGGAACTTCCCATAAATTAGAAATTAAGGGGAGGCCACTAGAGACGAGTTTCATTGGTGATTCTTGTATATGTGCTATTATTGCAAGAAATTACTCTTGCTTTGGAGTAAAAAAAAAAAAAAAAAACAAAAACAAAAACTTTTTTGAGAATAAAGTCATGATCTAATCTTTCTACTTTTATCTATAATGCTTTACCATTTTAGGAATAAAAGAAATACAGGTTGTAGGATTTATTTACTCTTCTGTCAAGTAGGTAAAAAGATAAATAGTTTTTCGAGAGTTGAATTTTTTTATACTAACTTGATGGAAGGAAAAAAAAATGTATGACCTTGTGATTATTGTTTTTAAAGATCTTGAAAAGAGGTACATGATGAAAAAGGTTGGAAACCAACTTTTTTTTTTCAAAAAATGGATTATTTCATTGTCGGCGGAGGAGAAATTTATGTGTTGATAACATATATATATATATATATATATATATATATATATATATATATATATATATAACATTATGTGCATATAATTACTCACTAAATTTAGCAAACTATAAGAAAAGTTTTGTATTCAGATAGCTTTAAGTCTCTTTATGAGTCATATCAAGCCAACAACACATATATTCTATAAATTTACATTATTTTGAATGGGCTTTAAAAAAAGTAGAATATTCTAAATTATATTTAAGTAAATTCTTCTTTGTGAGAAATTTAAATATGTTACATATGCATATAATCTCACCATCCATACGCTTTAGGGCAAAGCTACTCACTACTTTTTTATTGTCATCTTTTGTACAATTTTATTTTTAAGTTTCTATTAGAAGAAACCATAAAACACACTTCTTCTACTTCATAAAAGAGAGGTGGGATGAGATCAGGGGCGGACCAACTTAAATGTTTGGGGGGGTGGCTGGCGGGCCCACTGAAATGTTGAGAGAGGGGGAGGGGGATTAGGAAAATTTCAAATCAAATCAAATTTTAAACATAATCCCAACTTTGCCTTCTCTTAATTTTGAATTTTTATAATTTTGCTCCTAATTTGAGTCTTTTTATATTATATTTCTTATAATTAAACTATTCATACGTAATTTTGTCATATCGGATTCAAATAACTCGATCTATCTCTATGTGAGATCTAATAAAGCGATATTAAAATATAAAATAATTTCCTTCAATCATTATTATAACTTCGGAATTTTGATGAAGTTAAAAAGACCTTCAAAATAGGATCGAGCAAACCAAGTTTAAATCTGTACATTTGAAAAAAATATATATCATTGCATAAAGTTTAGTTCCCAAATAGGCATATTGGCTCTCTTCCATTACAAAGTTAATGATACTGAATAAATTTAAAGATACAGTAAGAATATAACGTTTAACTTCTCTCTCTGTATATTCTTTCTGAAAGTAGAAATCTAGCTGCAATAAATGCTTATTAATGAAGTCCCAATTCCATCTATTCATCAATACATTATCTAAAGCAATACAGTTCCATATCAAATTCTGTAGTTTGCAAATTATAAAGGGCTTTATTGTAAAAGACACCCATCAACAGTAAAGGGGATTTTCCAAATGAGCACCAATTTTCTTTGTAAGCCCGCCAAACAATGTATTTTTGATCCAGATTTTCATTGCCGGCCATTTTTAAGTGGACTCACTAGCAAAATGGTGTGCTCCTTGGGAAACTGCCACTGTAAAGGGAAGTTTCTAAAGAAACACACCACTTTTCCACTTTTCCCAGTGAGCCCACCAGACAATGTGTGATATCGGCGGCGCCGTATTTTCCACCTGTCCGGTCAGTGTCTCCCAATTAAACCACCCGGTTCAGCTACCCGGAACCGGTTCGATGTCCCCCTCGCTGAACATGCCCCCACAAAACAACGACTATATATCAAACTGCCCATTAGTTTCCTTTTCTCTTCAAGACTCCTCAACGTCCTGCTCGAGTCCGGTCACCGCCCTCAACCCCCAATAATGTCCTTCCCCAACGACACCAGCAGCATGTACGCGGCGGAGCACCACACCTCGGGGACGGCGGCGGTGCTGCAGCACAACTTCCTCCACCTCCATCAGCAGCCCTCCGAGGCCTCCTCAGCAGCCGGACCCCACCACCACCACCACCACCACCACCACCACCAGTGGGGCCCCCCGCCGCCGGCAGCGGAGGAGGAGGAGGGGGCCAGCACCGCAGGCGTGGAGCAGGTGCAGGAGGGGACGTGGCAGAACGCGCGGTACAAGTCGGAGATCCTGGCCCACCCGCTGTACGAGCAGCTGCTGGCGGCACACGTGGCGTGCCTCCGGATCGCCACGCCGGTCGACCAGCTGCCGCGGATCGACGAGCAGCTGGCGCGGTCGCAGGGGGTCGTCGGCAAGTACTCCGTCCTCGGGGCCGGCGACGACAACCACATGCTGGTCACTGACGAGAAGGAGCTCGATCAGTTCATGGTGGGTGAGAGCGTCCATCCGATTATTTTCCATTTTCTTAATTTCTAAATTAATTACCGTGTTTGTCCCAATTCATAATTTATTATTTATTTTTTTTTGGGTAGAAAAAGGAAAGCTTTTATAACAAACAGAGTTATGGAATAATAATTAATTAGCAGTGATGGTGAATTTATGAGCTTTGAGATCTCAATTAGGGAGATGTACAGTGATGTTCGGAGAGATAATTCGCTAATTGGTTTAAACTGATCAAAACCGGTTTATGGAAAATGGTATACAATCTTTAGTATCTCTCTGTTTTTTTTTTCCCGCTTTAAGAATAAGTGTGTGAACTTTCGTTTCCAATTGAAAAGAGTTGGAGCTAGCATGAGTAATAGAAATTACTAGATGAAAATTTATTAGCAATTTCCTAAGAAGTACAAAGTACCATCTGATGAATAGGGAGAGAATCAAAATGAAAAAGAGCTAATATAATCACTCTCACTTAGGAATGTGTTAGAATACTACTCACTCTTTTGACTCTCTTTTATGCTTCCGTTGCCTCTGTTTTTGCTCCAACCAGAACACCTTTATTTCTACTTGCTCTTAGCATTATTATGCCTAACCTAGCACCAGCTTAGCTCATACTTCTCCTATTTTGACTCCTTTTCTTCCATATTTTGGATGCATAGTATGCTCAGCCAACAAAGTAATTATATTTAGGGTTAATTATACTCAGACTCTCTGTACTATGAGAGTGTATAATTTATCTTTCCTAAAATTTTAAATCTCACTTAGACCCCCTGAACCGCGAAAAAAATATTTTCGTTTGAACTTTCCCATCAGTTTTTTTTTCTTTGGTCCAAGGAGTCTAAGTGAGAGTTTTAAACTTTAGGGGTGATAACTTATACATCTCTCATATTAAATGGGGTCTGAGATTAATTAATCGTTATATTTATGCTCAAACAAGTTTGCAAATTCAAATTTTTAACACCCTCCGTTACCCTGCCTTTGCTTGTCTTATGTTTTATCTTAAACCTAGTTCTCACCCATACAACATTGGTAGATGGTAAGTGTTTGAATGCCCTAATGGAAATTGGGTACTTGATTTGTTTGCTTTTCAAGAGGGTTAGGGAGGAACTAGTGTCTAGGGTTTTGGATGTTGATTTATTGATTAAGGATTGTTGGAATTTTGAATTCAAACTTCTTTAACTGTGAACACGTGAATTAATTGTAATCATGTTATGCATGCAAAATGTGAAAGAAATAAAGTCAAAATATGAGGGCTATGAACTAGGTTGGGCGCTAGGATGAGAAAAATGATGAAGTTGTGAAAAAAGAGTTTGCTAAGTAAGTGTAATAGTACTAAGAGCAAGTACAAATAAGGTTGTTATAATTAGGTATGGTTATGGACGCCCAAATTTTGGCTCACCATATACAAAATTTTGAATTAGAAAAATTTTGTCATATTTAGTTGTGAAAAAAGAGTTTGCTAAGTAAGTGTAATAGTACTAAGAGCAAGTACAAATAAGGTTGTTATAATTAGGTATGGTTATGGACGCATCCACGGCCAAATTTTGGCTCACCATATACAAAATTTTGAATTAGAAAAATTTTGTCATATTTAGTTTTTACTTTGTTAGCTTGAGTTTTGTTTTTGGGAACAAACTTTTTCTTTAGAGGTGGTTAAATCATTAGCCAATTTTTTTTCTTTTAAAGGTGCTTCTTGCATTTAACAAAGTTTGCAGCTACCCTATGGTTAATTTCAGAATCAGTGACTTTCAGTTTTATATTCAACACATAGCCCTTAAATTTCTTTTTCTTGTCGTGATTTGCTTCATAAGTTTGCAAATTTCCTACGAAATCATTCAGCTTTGATATGTCTACATCCTTACTTCTATAGCAGTAATTTATATTGAAAAGTTGCATGAAGAGATCTAAGAATTTTTCTTATGACTTCAGAATCAACATTTTCTCTCTCATATGAAATGATGTATTAATTTGAGAGATTAAATGACTTTAGAGTCAAACATTTTTCCTCTCATATTAAATGATGTATTAATTTGAGAGATTAAAACACTTTAGAGTCAACATTTTCTCTTATCGTGCAATTTATTGTAAAAATCAGTGAAGGATTCATCTTTCATTGTTAGGTTTTCAAAATTTTTTGTCAACTTTTGAATCTTAGATATTTTGACAGTAGTTGTTCTCTCATGTGTGATTCTTAATATGTCCCCTTACGCACTCTTGCATGCAATGTTCAAAATAACGATAATAGTAACGTAATGTTTTGTCTCTATTAGTTTATGTTGCATATAGTGTTCGCAGCAGGATTTCGTTGCTTTCCTTCCATTGAATTAATTTAAATTGCAACGAAAGTGAACAAAAGAAAAAGAGAACAAATGAGAGGATTTATATCTTAATCGCTCTCTTTTATAATATAATGTGGGATCTGTGTGGTGATGGGATCTGTCAAGCAGCTCCTTTGGACGATCTAACGTTGAACTCTTCTCTTAAAGATGATGGCCGACTATAGATGATTTTCTCTGGTTTTGATTCGTTCAAGACTCTATGCGTAACTCGAACTTCTCCAAAACTCTAGAAAAAGATCTCAGATGCCAAAAAAAAGACCCCTAGAACTTCCCCAAGAGGGTATTTATAGCCTCAGGATCATATGAGAGTTTCTATCTAAATAGAATTTGTACTCATCAAGGATTCCAATCAAATATCTTAGTTTTGATTTAAATCTCTTGATTTAGAGTTCTGATTGGACTTAATTTGGGTATTTGGATAAGCCCAAATCATAATCTCAATCAATTTGAGATTCTGGTTATCTGCGCACGCGGAGCTAAGAGACCAGAACGCGGAGTTATTGATTAGCTCCGCATTTTTTTCAAACGTGAGGCTAATATAGCCAAACGCGGAGCTATGGAGTTAGCTCAGCGTTCTGTTGTGAAAAACTCTATTTACTTAGAAATTTTCACTGCCAACAGAACCCCCTCCAAAGTTTTCAAAATGGCTTTTTAACTTAGCAAATTTTGAAATACTTTGGATTTTCAATTTGGTGATCAGGTTAAGATCAAAAAATTAGGCAGAGGTGCCTAATTGCACATGCTTGAAATTTTGATGGAGGCGGTTCAAGACTCTCATGCGTAATTTGAACTGCACATCCCAAGATGATTGGGTCATGATCATCAATTTCGGCAGAGGCGCCTAATTGCACATGCCTAGTCCAAGTGCTCTCACGCGTAACTTGAACGGGGTTGAGACTAATCCAAATCATACTGTCAGAGGTAAGAGTTTAACATGACAAGTCCATGGTATTTTTAGCACACCCCCAGCTATCAACGGATTTGATTAGGTTTTACCAACTACCATTTGTGTTGGGCTAGCCATGCTATTCCCCTCAGCATGATGAGTTGTCGAGAAATTGATTTCCTCTCCCATTTGCCTTTAACAATATTGGATAGTTAATTCCATACTTTTACCCTCAGTATGATATGATTGGCGAGGAACTTGATCTCCTCTTTCCGCTGCTTTAACAGCATTGGGCAATTGATTTCATACTTTTACCCCCTGTATGATAGGATTGGTAAGGAACTTGATCTCCTCTTCCCGCTGCTTTAACAGCGTTGGGCAATTGATTTCATACTTTTACCCTCAGTATGATAGGGTTGGCGAGGAACTTGATCTCCTCTTTTCTTTGCTTTAACAGCATTGAGCAATAAAATATTTTTATTTATAGTACCCAATTAGTCATTCCAATGGTTAGTAAAAGTAGCGGAAACAACATGATGTTTATCATCGTAAATATTTTCGGCACTCCCAGCCAAATCCGGCTGCTAGCTAATGAGAATGACTTTGTCACGGCTGTGGTTCGGAGCGTATCCAAGGGGCTAACTTGCAAGTGCGGGTTGCCTGTGCTTAGTGTCGATATTGGCTTTCCTACTGGTACAGGGATCGCTCTGGTAGGGAACTTATTGGTTCCAACTATCAAAGTTGCCATATTTGCAGAAACTTTCTTTTGATCCTCTTTAAGTGTGAGAACTCCGGATTCTATCAATTCCTGAATTTGGTTCTTAAGAGGATAGCAATCCTTAGTTGGGTGCCCGACGTTCCGATGATACAGGCAATAGTTAGGATCGTTGGTTTTACCAACGTTTTCTGGTTTTTCATTTTCCGGAAGTTTTAGCAAGCCTTTCTGAGGAGGAGGTGGAATAGAGTACCTGTCTGCTCCGTCTTGAATGTATAAGTTCTATTTTGTCGGGAGCTATTTTGACCTGCACCTCTCGGATTCTGAGGTCTTGGTTTTGGATCTGCAACTGATGTCATCACAGCATTCCCTTTATTTTTAGAATTCTGTGGATATGACCTGTTATTCGTAGAGTTTCTCGTGCTACGAGATTCCTCAATCTGGCGAATTATATCTTCCGCTTGCTCTCCCTGCTTCAACAGATCTTTCCAAGTTTTGCACTCTACAGCTCCCATTCTTATCAGCACGCTGGTCCTGAAATTATGCTTGCTGGTTTCCACCAGAGTTTCTTGGGTCATACCGTGTCGACATTACACGGATTTTTCCATGAAGCATTCAATGAAACTCTTAACTGTTTCTTCTTCTCCTTGTTTCGTCGCAAGGAGGGAATGAACCGATATTTCGGTATCATCCTCAAAGAAACGCGCCAAGAACTGCTTCTCGACATCATACCAAGCGTTTATGGTTCCCGGGAGCAACTGCATAAACCATGTAAAGGCAGGCCCTCGCAGGGTGCTCGCAAATACTTTGGTCATTATGCGATCATTTCCCATTAGATGACCTGTTTGCGATAAGAAGTAATAGATATGCTGACTGGGAGATCCTTTCCCGTCATATGGCTCCAACTTGAGCGGTTTATACTTTTCGGGATACGGTGCCAAATCCCATTCAGGCGGGTATGGTCTTGAAACCCCCGATTCTTTCAATTCTTTCTTGTGCATTAGGGCATCCATTTGGCTTTGCAATTTCTTAATCTTTTCTCCATGAGGATCATGGAAAGAGTATTTGTCATCATCCTCATGCGTTGAGTGGGCTTTTTCTTCTTTATCTTCTTCGTTCATTTATTGAACGGAGTTTCTTTTACCTTTTTAACGTTATCCTCGACGATTTTATGGGTATTCTCGACCACTTTTGAGAGCATCATTTTAAGATCTTCAATTGTCTTTTGTTGCTCCCGAATCATCTTTTCTTGGGCTTCAAATCTTTTATCGATGTCGTCAGATTTATCCGCCATATGTGATGCTGACTTTTGTAGCCGAGATGATGCAGAGGAACGAGGTGAAGCTATAGCCGAGTTATCGCTGTCGTCGTCATAAGAACTTTTTACAAGTTTCTTATAGTTTCGAGGCGGGACAACTCCTGATTTTAGTCTGGTGAAGTGATGAGGTTCTTTATCACTTGATTCTGAGTTATCATCCCTTTCAATGACTTTCTTACCCTTGCCGACCATGTTGGAAGTTACAACTCTCCATTCTTCTCGGGGAGTAGCCTTTGTTTTCTTAGCAGGGTTTCTGTCTGACTTATTTAATCGGTCGAACACCGATACCCTGTTCTTGTTGCAGCAACAATTATCTATTACAGCGGATACCGCCGTCATAAGCTGCTGGCAATGACAGACAGGTTCAGACTAAACTTGTTCTATACCTCTCTTCTTGGTTAGATACTCCCTGAGGTCAGTGACTTTAATCATGGAGCTGTGGGACCCATTCAACTATTTAGAGGGTCCAGGAGCCTGTTGAAGTTTCTTGGAATCACTGGAGTTCAGTTCTGGTTCATTGATGCGACGATCAGCCCTGATTTTGTATTCGGGTTGATCTACGCAGAGCTGAGAAATAGCTTCGCGTTTTGGAGCGCGGAGCTGAAAGTTAGCTTCACGTTTTATGTCGCGGGCCTGAAAAATAGCTCCGCGTTTTGCTACGCCAGCCTCGCATTTTACGTTGGCTTGGCGTTTCTTCAGAAGTTTATCTTCTGAAATCTTAGCCCTGCGTGGAAGAAAATTCCTGCACGCTGGCTTACTCTTGTGATTAACACAAGTCACAATTTCGCGTCTAGCGCGATTTTTACGATTAACGACAATTTGCCAATCGTCTTCGCGATTTACGCGGAGCTGGGGAACCTTGCGTTTATCGCAAGTACTACTGGCTTCGCGTTCATCGCTAAGCTCAGTATTAGCCTTGCGTGGAGAATCATACGCTTGCTGTGAGGAAATTTTATCCTCGCATTTATCGCGAGTGTCAAAAATCTTGCATTTCTCGCAAGTCGTACTGGCTTCGCATTTATCGCTAAGTCCAGTAATAGCCTCGCATGGAGAATCACACGCTGGATTTAAGGAATTTTTATCCTCGCGTTTATCGCGAGTGTCAAAAGTCTTGCGTTTCTCGCAAGTTGTACTGGCTTCGCGTTTATCACTAGGCCCAGTAATAGCCTCGCATGGAGAATCACACGCTAGCTTTAAGGAGATTTTATACTCGCGTTTATCACGAGTGTCAAAAGTCTTGCGTTTTTCGCAAGTTGTACTGGCTTCGCATTTATCGCTAGGCCCAGTAATAGCTTCGCATGGAGAATCACACGCTGGTTTTAAGGAGATTTTATACTCGCGTTTATCGCGAGTGTCAGAGATATTGCGATTAACGCAAATCTTACTGGCTTCGCATTTCTCGCTAAGCTCAGTAATAGCCTCGCGTGGAGAATCACACGCTGGATTTTCCTTGCGATCAACGCAAGTTGTAACTTCGCGTTTAACGCGATAATGACTGTCTCGCAATTAGCGCGAGTCAGTTTGCGAGGGACCATAGCCTCGCGTTCTATGAAATTAGCCTCGCGTTCAATGCGGGCTTTGAGGGCTTTTCGGAGTTGGGTTCTGGTCAATCCAGTTCCCAGGCCTTTTTCGGCAGTAAAGAGGCCATCCTCTGCTAGGATATCCTGTCCAAACACCGGCTCTATGGCCGCGGTCTCCAAGGATCCCCGTTCATCGGTGGATACCTTTTTACCCGTTCCTCGGGTATTGGAGCGCACGCGACGATAGTGTCATGTCTCGTTCAGGTTACCTGATTCAGAGGAGAGGTACTCCTCGTATTTCTGCTGGTCGATTTCAACGACGAGCATATCTACGTCGGATCCGATCCTCTCGACGTCAGATTGCGCCACGATCTCTTCTTTGGTGAAAGAGATGTCTCCCACTGTGGTCGCCAGTTTGTTCGCAGCAGGATTTCGTTGCCTTCTTTCCATTGAATTAACTTAAATTACAACGAAAGAAAACAAGAAAAAAAAAGAACAAACGAGAGGATTTTATATATTAATCGCTCTCTTTTACAATATGACGTGGGATCTGTGTGGCGATGGGATCTGTCAAGCAGCTCCTTTGGACGATCTGACGTCGAACTCTTCTCTTGAATATGGCGGCCGACTATAGATGATTTTCTTTGGTCTTGATTCGTTGAAGGCTCTATGCGTAACTCGAAATTCTCCAAAACTCCAGAAAAAGATCTCAGATGCCGAAAAAAAGACCCATAGGGCTTCCCCAAGAGGGTATTTATAGCCTCAGGATCATATGAGAGTTTCTATCTAAATAGAATTTGTACTCATCAAGGATTCCAATCAAATATCTTAGTTTTGATTTAAATATCTTGATTTAGAGTTCTGATCGGACTTAATTTGGGTATTTGGATAAGCCCAAATCATAATCTCAATCAATTTGAGATTCTGGTTATCTGCTCACGCCGAGCTAAGAGACCAGAACGCGGAGTTATTGATTAGCTCCGCGTTTTTCTCAAACGCGAGGCTAATATAGCCAAACGCGGAGCTATGGAGTTAGCTTCGCGTTCTGTTGTGGAAAACTCTATTTACTTAGAAATTTTCACTGCCAACATATAGCGTAATGCATAACGTAGGTTATGCTATTTTCTATTTTTTAAAATAAAAATAGATATAAAACTATATAAATAATTTTTTATAAATTGAAAAATAGATTTAAATTTTTTTAAAAATAATATACAACTATTTTGTAGTACATAATCTATTTTAGTCATCATCTAAAAAGAAAACAAGATTCCAATTTTTTTTTATTTCAATTCAGTTATTTTCATTGTTTTAATTTATATTTTGTAATATTCAATTTATCTTATTTGCAATTGTTAATTGTAATTTAGTTAAAAATTCAATAGAATTAATAAGTAAGATATTTAGCAATCGGATAGGAATTACAACAAGCAAACAAAGAAACAATCGTAAATTAGTAAGTTAGTAATTCCACAAACAATTAAACAAGTCAAGAAATAATAATGTAAGAAAATTTAAGTAATTCGCTAATAATCAAAATAATAATCAACAATATAGAAATTACTAAAAAATGTAAATAACGTAACATAACGTAATTTAACGTAATATTACGTAATATAACATAAAATAAAATAAAAACGTACTGTTACGTAATATAACGTAAAATAAAAAAAAACGTATCGTTACAGTGCACTGAGTTATTTTCAGTTGTTACGTAGTGCTGGGGTTCAAATACAATATAGCAAGTTTCATAACACGTTATTTTTTACATTGCTCGCACGTACTTATTCTTCTAAACTCAGTTGCATTCACCCTTTTGAAGATCGTATATAGGGCTTTGAAGTTCCACTAAGTAAGTTCTTATTCAGTGGTGCCCAACCCTTTTCGGGGTTTAATTTCTTATGTTCACTTATTGGGGTTCCCAACCGTTACTGATGCCCATGCATTCATACCTAAGGATACTATGAATATTTTCATTTTAGCTTTTCAGTAGGAATAATAATCTCTCTCCAACAATGGTGGCTTATAGGTGGATTGTACTTTTCTAGGTATCTCTATCGAAATAACTAGATTTTATTCAAAATAGAGTGTATCCACTGTGATACCAATTGAAAAAGCATGCGAACTATTGCGGAAGTGTGCATTATAAGATACATATCAACCAACTTATCAAGAATAGTTAATCAATCAAAGCACATAATAAATGTCAAATTACTAATTAGCAGTATTCTAAATATTGACCGGTATATCGTTTTTTTGTGAAGAAACGAGACGGTAAGTGGATTTTTTACTGCTTACCATTTTTTGACTAGTATGGGCTAATATATCGGACACGTGATGATATATCGGCCGATACCGGAATGGAAAATACCAATCGATATTTTGAAATATCGGCTAAACGAATTTCTTCCCTGGGTAAAACCCATTAACCCGAATCCAAACCCAATCCATTTTCCCACTTAATGACAGGGATCGAGTTTTCTTTTCATGATAAAACCCCAATCCCTTTTTCTCTCCCTTTCCACTCTCGTGTGCTTAGATTCTCGTCCGACACCTTCGACGAGTTGCCAGAAACGGTGCGAACTCCCATACTATCTGGTAGAATTTTGTAATCCCCGTCTCCTACAATCATTTTCGGTGTATTAATGATTCTATTTGATTTTGAAGCTTCTCCATTTTCTCATTGCGGGGATCGATAACATATCCATCTTTCCCGCCTTATCTCTCGACATCTGAATTGGATTTGGTCTCATCATTCTTTACTTTTTTCAGAAGAGGAAGAACCCTCTGCTCCGTTTTTTGTGTTTTTGAGAGTGTTTTCTATGACCTTTGCGAGCATCGCTTTGAGCTCCTTGATGCTCCTTTGCTACTCTTGGATGAGCCATTCTTGTGCTTCAATCCTTTGACTCATTTTGGTCGATCGTTCGGCCATATGAACCATCCTTCTCCCAGACCAAGAGGAAGCGTGCAATCACGGCGTTGCTATGGCTGAATAATTGCTAAACTCTTCATATTCCTCATCAGAATCCCTTGCCAACCTTTTGTAATCGCAGGGAGCTGTCACGCCTGACCTGAGGCATGTGTTGATAGGTTTCCTCTGCTTTAGTATCAGAGGCACACCTTTAGACGACTGGTTTTTTGCTTTTATTCACCATATTCGATGTGAAAGCGGGTAAATCTTGATCTGAGTCAGAGTTTTATTTTCGCAGCCGTCTTCTTTTTGGAATATCAGATTCCGGTGCTGATAGTCGGTTAAATACTGATGGTCTTAGCGCTTGACAGCGACAGTGAGTCAAAACTATCGCAATCAACTCCTCACAATAGCGGGATTGATAGGGTCGTGCCACCCTTCTTTTATTTGTGAGATATCTCTGTAATTCCGGAGTTTTTTTATACGGTGCTGATATAACTATCTTTTGCTGACGATGCCCACTTCTTGCACGAGATCTATTTGTTCAGACAGGTGACTCTGAGAAATCATAGAAATTATATTTATCAACCCCCAAATTGGTTCGATGCCCAGCATTAGTTTTGAGATGTTTTGCATGAAATTGCTTGGTAGCCTTGCATTCTTTTGTTCTTATGCGAGATGAGGCTTAACTTTAGTCTCGTGCACTAGACGATCCTCGCGTACTGGACGAGTCTGGCATACTGATCTAGGCTCGTACGCTAGTTTAGTTGAACTAGCCTCGCGTACTGGTTTAGACTTAGTTTGATTTTTAATTTTACTTATACTAGGCTGGCGTCTAGTTTTATTTATGCTAGGCTGTAAATCAGCCTGGTATTCAACTTTGCTCATGCGGGGCTTAGATTTAGCCTGACGTCCTTGATTTATGCCAAGCTGATTTTTACCAGGTTGATTTGTGTTAGGCTGATTTTTGCTAAGCTGAGATGTGCTAGGCTGATTTTTGCTAGGCTGAGATGCGTTAAGCTGATTTTTGCCAGGCTGAGCTGTGCTAGGCAGATTTTTGCCAGCTAAGTTGTGTCAGGCTGATTTTTGCTAGGCTGAGATGTAATATGCTGATTTTTCCCGAGCTGAGATGTGCTAGGCTGATTTTTGCCAGGCTGAGATGTGCTAGGCTGATTTTTGCTAGGCCAAAATTTAGCCTGGCATTCACCTTACTTCATGCTAGGTTGATTTTGAGCTTGACATCTCTTTTGATTTAGGCTAGGCTGATTTTGAGCCTAATATCCACCTTGACTTATGTTAGTTTGATTTTGAGCCTAACGTGCAAAACGAGTTTTGAGTGCCCTACGGCGTACTCTCCGATTCCGATTGCGAATTCAGCTCCGTCTTAGTGCCACCATAGGTTCTTTGGCATCGAACGCAGCAAGTTCCCTAAATATTGGAAGGGACACTATTTGTTTTGATGGACCAGATTTTGAAAATCCAAGTGACTGTTGATGATTTGTTTAGGTGATTTTGAGCGTTTTGAGTAGCACCGTTGGTAAGTATCGCTGAGCGGTGTTTTAAATACCAAATGTTTCTCATCTTTTATGTGCATTTTAATCTGGTTGTGTCATGAGAAACAATCCATAAAGGACATTCATTTGAACCCACATGTATTATCAATCATAACATCCGTGATTGGAAGTCGGAACTCATCCCTCGAACATGCAGCGTTGAGATCTCGGAAGTCTATGTATATCCTTACTTTGTCGTTTTTCTTGGGCACAAGCACAATATTTGCTACTTAGTCTGGATATTGCTCTTCACGAATAAACCGAGTCTATCAGCTCTTTACTTTAGATTTTAGGCTTCAATTAATTCTGATTTAAAATGTCTTTGCTGTTGCTTTACGGGTTTAGCATCCGGCTTAATATTGAGTCGGTGCATAGCGACCTGTGGATCTAATCCAGGCATGTCCTCTTAGTTCCATGCGAAAACGTCGATGTACTCTCTTATCAGGGCTACCAAAATTTCTTTTTTCTGGGGAGTTAAACCCTCACTCATAAAGATGAGTTTCAGATTTTCCCGAGTCCCCATGTTAACTTGGACCATCTTTTCTTAAGTAGGTGGCTCTTGCTGCTCAAATATGATATCCCATTGAATATCCATGTAACGTGCCCAGGCATCGTCTGGCTTTTCATGATTTACTGACACCATGTTTACAGTAAGGGCTTTGAATACTATGCTCGTATTGATATTGGAATTCCATTCCACTATTTCTTTGGAGTTTTCCAACTCGGTCGAGTCTTCGCACTCTCTTTCTGAGAATGCGGAGGTAGTAACATATCCCAACCTTCTGCGAGTTTTATGGTAATTGTCGGAGTTCTTTCCTCGCGGGACGAATGAACGTAAGAAATTTCGTCGTTGCCTTCAGAAATATAGTTCCTGTTTGCGGGTGAAGTCATAACCATTTTTTTTTTATCATTTGATGGGAAATTGGTTCGTAATGTTTAAACTGGGGTGTCGCTTGATTGTCACTAGCTCGTGCTGCAACTCAACTCGGCTGAATATTATCGGTCATTGGTCTGGCTATCGAGGGGGCACTTCAAAAGTGGCCCTATTTGCACTATGTATTTTGGTCTGTGTGGCAAATGATGATTGTATTGGCAAATGAAAGGTTGTTAGAGCTCCCCAATCGGACATGCTGTCTAGTTCTGTGCTAGTATAAGATGGTGTAGAATCTGAAGTAACAACAGGAACATAAGCAAAACTTAAACCTTCATTGATAAACCAATCATCAGCTTTATTAGCGGTGTCAGTCACATCAACAATATCACTGTTTATTACAAGTGGATTTATTTCAAACTCGAAGTCTTCTTCATTCATTTATGGGCTCGGGCTCGACATCTGCTTCATTGCTGCTGTCATAGTCTCCCTTAACACCTTTTGTTGAGCCTGTAGATGCCTCTGCAGTATCTCTATACATCATGATAT
Source organism: Dracaena cambodiana (assembly GCA_036321105.1). Taxonomy (NCBI): domain Eukaryota; kingdom Viridiplantae; phylum Streptophyta; class Magnoliopsida; order Asparagales; family Asparagaceae; genus Dracaena; species Dracaena cambodiana. Next base: position 42,879,299 of record JAYEPQ010000011.1, read on the forward strand.
CTGTAAAGTAATTTTTCACTCCCTTGAAAGGCTGTTTGTCAACGATCAATATGTAAACATTTCTCGATCATCACAATACTTTATGAACTGGTGGAGAGTTGAGGGTACTACCATATTGGCGTGGATCCAAAGATGCCCTAGGAGCATATTGTATGAAGTATCTGCGTCAATAATATAGCTTGTCGCCTCTGATTTCAAGCTTCCCATCTGACAGCGAAGACGGATTTTCTCCAGGTGATGGCTGTCACTGGAGTTGAAGCCGAAGATAGTAGTGTTGGTGGGTATCAATTGGTTAACCGAGATCCCCAACAATTGCATTAATCTCCAAAGGATAATGTTTAAAGCAGACCCTGGGTCCACTTGAATTCGGTCCACCTTGAGAGAACCGATATATCTCGTATAACACAGAGGTCTGTTATGCTTGATGTTCTTAACTTGCATGTCCACTAGTGAAAACATAATACACAGGACTTACTTTGTCTCTTGATATCAGCGAGGGCAGGATTCCTCTATATCCATAGATGGCTCTGTGATTTGGGCCAAAAAGTCATCAGAGTCAGCTAAGGCTTCTCTTAATGTGTCCCTGGTCATTTTTGACAATCGTAATAACTCATAAAGTGTTATGCATGTCGGGATGTTGGCTAACTGAGCAAGCATATCAAATTGGAAAGGTACACTAGTTGTCTCACTATTCTTCTTCGAATCCTTTTGGAAGCGCAACTCTTTTTTGTCTCGTGGATGATTCTTTGTTTGCTACTATGGGTTCGTTAGGTTGCACTTTTGAGTAGTCTTTAAGATAATTTTTACCCGATCGGATTCCTGACGGGCTTGCTTCATCGAGATCAGTGGTCAAACTGACGCTTCAGTTTCTGAATCTGTCAACGCATTTGTCTCATCATGGTGTTCGTCGATGATTGCGAATGACAAGTTTTTCCTTTATCTTTTTTCTGTTCACTTGACGAAGACTACTGTTCATTACTCAACAGATTTGGATGTACTCACATGATTTTTCCTTTCTCTGTAGTGATGGGAGAGAATCATTTTTCTCTCATATTATGTGGGTCATGGTTAACTAGCACCATTTTTCTAGCAAGCACAGGAGATACTCTTGTAGGAAATTCGTTTTTTCCAACTATAATGGTGACTATGTTAGCCGTAACTCTCTTTTGTTCGGATTTCAGTTGGATTACTTTAGATTCGATCAACGCTTGGATCTGACTCTTCAGTGTATAACAGTCTTCTGTAGTATGTCCCAAGTTTTGATGATATAGGCAGTATATGGGGTCATTGATCTTTCCCGCTTCCTTTGGTCTTGGATTAGTGGAAAACTGCATCATTTCCCTCTTGTTGAGCAAATGAGACAGTATCACTGTTTGATCATTTTTTAAGTCATGTGAGTGTGGAGCGCTATCTGAATACACCATTTTCCTTTTGGTCCTTAGGCTTCTTTTGCGAAGTTGTTTCTATTTTCCTTTTGTCAAGAGGTCTGTAGATATCGCTTTCCTACCGGAACATCCCTTGTGGAGCGTTGTTCTCTCAAACAGTATATAATGCCTTCTATCAGTTCACCTTATTTGGCTAGCTCTTTTCAGTTTTTTGACTCCACAACTCCCATCTTGACCAGTATTTTAGTTTGTAAATTGTGCCTGCATGTTTCTACCAATGTCTCCTGAGACATGCCATGTGGGCATCGTACTGACATTTCACGGAAGTGCTCGATGAAGTTTTTAACAATTTCATCTTTGTTTTGTTCTGTTGCCAGGAGAGAATAGATTGACACCTCTGTATCGTCTTTAAAGAAACGACTCAGGAATTCCCTTTCTATATTAGACAAGGTTTTGATAGTTTCCGGGGATAGCTGCATAAACCAGGTGAAAGCAGGCCTTGCAGGGTATTTACAAAGATTTTGATCATTACTGGGTCATTACCTATTAAATGGCCAGTCTGAGAGAGAAATTAGTACATATGTTGATTCGAGGATCTTTTTTCATCATATGACTCCAACTTCAAAGGGTTTGTACTTTGTTGGAAAAGGTGCGGACTCCCACTCTATCAGGTAGGGTCTCGTAATCCCTGTTTCCTGTAACCCTTTCCTCTACATTAACGCTTCTACCTAATTTTGGAGCTTTTCTATCTTTTCACCGTGGGGGTCGATGACGTATTCTTCCTCGCTGTTGGTGGAAAATACTGGAAAGTAAAGCAGATCCGCGGATTAAAAGTTAGAAGTCCGCGACTCAGCAGATCCGCGAACCTAAAGATTGAGGCTCGCGACTCAGTGGTGACAGAACATGTTCGCGAATCTAAAATTGAGATTCGCAACACTACCTTTAGCTTTCGGGTAGGGATTTTAATACAAAAGTCACCCGACCCGAATAGAAGAATTGCCACCTCAGATCGTGGGGCTAACTGCCAAACGAATGCAGCGGCGTTACTTCGATTGTGGGAGCGACTGCCTAACGAATATGACGGCATTTCTCGAGTAATGGGAGCTAACGGTTGAGCAAATATAGCGGGATGTTACTCTAAAACCCCTATAAAAGGCGGGGGAGCGAAAGAGACACAGACACGGAGACAGAGGAAGACAGGCGAATATCTACTCCTAAGAGTGGCCCTTTGTGATCAAGAGTCGAGAGCCTTTCTTTTTCCTTAGCCAACTGAGAGAAATTGTACGGAGTGTCAACGGAGAGCAGGATTGTCCTCCATAGCTACTTGGAACCCAGCATTAAACAAAGAGGAAAAGCAATTTTCCTCATCTTCTGTAAAAGGAAAACTGTTAGATTGTAATCTTTTATTGAAAAGACTTCGATATAAAGAGCGTTGCAATTTTTATGGCGAACAGAAGATTGGTGACTCCGCTGGGGACAACCATCATCTCCGGTGATCTGGTGGTAGCTCAATCCGACAACATTCCAGTTGGTAGTATGGTCGACTCGCTCACCATTTATGTCGACCAGGAAAGGTACGAATAGTTCCTTTCTTCAGGCTCCAAGAGCCTTACTTTCCTAAGGGGTACCGTAAAGTCTCCAAGAGGTCAATCTCCAAGGAGACTTTAATGGTAATAAGGGAGCCAACGGACCAAGTTAGTCCGAAACTCTCCTCAACATTGAGCTCTATGCCAGTTTCGACTAAGACTCTTGATTTCTCAAGCCAAGTGGACCAAAGTCCCCACTTCAACAAGGGGAAACGATCACTATCCGCTCTGCGAGACTGTGATACGGAGGAGGTTCCTCTTACTCGTACAACGAGAAGAAATGTAAGAAGAAGCAAAATTCGTGCCCTCCGCAGGATCACGCAACAAAAGGAAACCGCCAATTCATTCCGGCATAAACTTACCACACAAATATGGAAGCCAAAAGGCGAGGTTGGTCGAGACGCGGAAGGATTTACTGACGTTTCCTATAGGAAGCGGAGTAAGTCCATCAAAATTATTCATGATCACAAACGCGGAGCATACATCCGCATCCCTCGTGTTCCAGGGAGAACGTCTGATCACGTGATTGACGAAGCTCGCAGAACCTGCGAACATCAAATTCGCTGAAAATGCATGCCTATCTGCAAGGCTGCGACTGTGTCGTTCCCGAAACTATCTCTCATGAATGACGCCGTCACATAGAGTTCCAGTGCAAGAGATCTTAAGGAACTCCTGAACAGAAAAAGGAAGAATCCTATGTATCTCACTGTCACTATGAACGACTGATCAATGCAGTACTGTCTCACTGTCATTGTTCAGTCCATACCAGATCCTTAGTATTTCATCGATTGTCGGTTCCATCGACATCTTCATCCCAACTGGCGAAGAGAAGGCGACGAAACAGGCTTGAGTTTTCTGAGCCAGAATATCCTGCAGTGTCATCCAACATGACAAGCGTCGGAGAAAAGAAGAAGAAAAAGAAGGCGAAGAAAGTCTTCGAAGGAGAAGCTTCGGATCCCGAGCTCTCTTCAAATTTGAAGGATCTATTCAATGAAGAGCGAGGAGTTTTTCGAAACACTCGACTCAAAAGTGGGATGGCAGTCCCCATGAATTATAGGCATATGGCGGGAATCTCTTCTGATGAAGAAGATATAGTCAAATTTGTTATGGCTGAATTGCAGACATCCGACTCGTTCCTAGAAGACATCGCCTCTGCATATATGACTCAAAACATCTTAGAAGAGTTCATGCGGAGAATAGATGAACAAGACAAGAATATCCAGCAACAGCAAGATGCTATTAGCGAGCTCAAGGACATGCTACATGTCCTGGTGGAGCTAGAGAAGACTAGATTGAAGGATACGTTTTCGCACTCGAACACTGACAAGGGAAGGAAGACAAGAGAAGAGGGTCTTCATAATAATGAAAAAGAATCAGAACATCATGAGGATGACGGCAACCGTTCCATGCATCAAGAATGGAACGCGAATGTTGTTTGGATGGAGAGCTTCCAAAATCAACTGAATGCTCTCATGCATAAGAGCGACTTACAAGAGCTCGACGTGGTAAGGCCGTATCCCATGAAATGGGAAAGTGTGCCGTTCCCAGAAAGTTATAAACCATTGAAGTTCAAGTTTTTCGATGGTAAAGGATCGCCGAACCAGCACCTCTACTATTTTAAATCGCATATTGGGCATTTAGCCGGAAATGACCCCATTATTACGAAGGTATTCGTTAGTACCTTAACGGGACTAGTTTTTGAATGGTTCCGGAGACTAGAGCCAGGGACCATCAATTCATGGAGCGATATGGAGAAAGCCTTTCTTATCAGCTTCTATGAAGATAATATGGAGGTGTCAATGCCGGCGCTTTTAGCCACTAAACAAAGGAAAGGGGAGTCAGCTCCGGACTTCCTCAAAAGATTCTGAAACGATTCTTTCAGATGTCCGCATGGGATGCCAGAAAAGATCTTAGTAAAAACCTGTCGACATAATTTATCGACTAAGGTTCTAGCCGGAATGGGAGCAGTGAAGTCCTCAACTTGGAAGGATCTCGCCTTGCAAGCTGAAGAAGCTGAAGAAATTGCGCAAAGACTTGAAGAAGAAAGAGGCGAGGAGAAACAGAAGCGAGGTGGCAATAACAACTATAAGTCCCGACCCCGAGGATATAAGGGAAAGGAGACAATGGTCACTGATACGCCACAACCCGCGAAGACTTCCCCGAAGCTCCCTCCTCAGGCACGAATGCCGCAAAAGCAATACTCCTTTAAAGATGAGCACATGAAGACTATTTTCAACCTCCTAATGAGTAAGAAGATGTTAAAACTGCCGGAATCTAAACGTCCAGAAGAAGCAGGGAAAGTTAATGATCCTAACTACTGTGTCTACCATAGGATCATTAACCACCCTACCCAAAACTGCTACATTTTTAAGGATAAAATTCAAGGCTTAGTGGACGCTAATATCATCAAACTCCAACAGCACAAGAAGAAGGTGACTGCGAACATGGTGACTGTCAAGTTCGGCAAAGCACCCAACTGGATAGAGTCAACAGTTCAAGATGGAGTGCAACCCATCTCTAAAGGCACGATGCAGGTCGTAAATTTTGATCCGCACCAACAGTAAAAGAAATGATTGTTCCCCTTTGAAACTGATGGGGGGAGATATTGGGGGTGCATCCGGACCTCCTAAGTGATGAACAATGGACTTCCAGTTCATCTGGAAAGAGACGAAGAGGGAAAACCTATACCTCCAATGTCGTCTCCGTGATTCCCGAAAATGACGGAGTCATTCCTGCTTTGACCGATTCGGAAGAGGAAATCGAAAATTCTTTGGTGGCTGACGCGGATCCTCCTCCTGCGGAAACCCGTTCAGGAAAAGATTACCTGAAGAACTACGGCCAGACAACGGATTCTCGACCATCTCCGGAGAAAGCCAAACAAAAAGAGCTTAAGTTTGATAAAGTTCTGAAGAAGAAGGGAAAAAAGTCTGCGGAGGACTTGCGGAAGTCATTCCAGTTTGACATTCTAACACAGTTGGCCAACATTCCCGCAAGGATAACCTTGTACGAGCTCCTGAAACTCTCTAAGTCTACTAGAGAAGATTTGAGAGAAGTTCTGCAAGATTCAGAAGTATTCTTGGTGCAAATACCGGAGACGATTGAGGAAGGAGAATCTCTTTGCGTGACATGTCACCAGGTCTCTGGTAAAAACATCCCTTGCATCATCTTATCTTCGGAAGATATGCAAGCCAGGAGTAATAAACATCACCGCCCTCTGTATTACAAGGGATACATAGGATCTGTAGAGATCGAGCGCATTCAAGTTGATCCAGGCTCGGTCTTAAGTATCATGCCCCGAAGGATGCTACGATATCTTGGAGTTTCGATATTGGCAGCAACCAACACTACTATCTTCGGATTCAATGCTAACGGCAGTAGACCGCTGGGTAAAATAAAGCTCAAGTGTCAAATTTGCGATCTAAAGACGAAAGTCACGTGTTACGTGATAGACGCGGACACATCATACAATCTGTGGGGAGGTCTTGGATCCATAGCAATCTCATTGTGCCCTCCACATTACACCAATGCATGAAGTACGTCGACAAAGACGCGAACGTAAAAACGCTCATTGCAGAAAAACAATCCTTTAAGGGAGTTGAAAACTACTTCACTGACGCGTTGTTGTATCAAGATGTGTTCGGTATTTCAGACCAGCCTGTTACATATGACTCTGATAGTGCCGAGGAGGCTGATACAGAATCAGGATTCGAAGTTTCGGAATCCGAGGATGTAATTTGGGACGGTGAGCCCATTGTGATAAGCCTTGAAGGTCTTGATGTAAATAACGCCGTTCACTCTGATGGTGAATGGGTGATAAATGAAAATTTAGAGTTTGCTTATTCTTCTGGTGTTGATTCTGAGTCCTCAAGCACTAGCACTGATGCATTCAGCGACTATGTAAATAAGATATGTTCTCTGACTTTTTTCCAAGCACCTATCCGATCATCCTTACACGAATTAAGTTATGACGTTGAAAGTGCTAACCGGGTCATTTTTTAGGTTCCTCCCAAAAACGGAACCCAAAAGGCCATAGTATTTAGAAGAGTAACTCACAAGAACAAAAAGAAATGCTTAGATTCTGAGGAAGAATAGGAAAAACCCGAGTTCCATTACGATGAAAATTCTCGTAGATTAATAAAGAAAATGGGATATAATCTAGCCGAAGGCAGAGGATTGAACTTCAGAAAAGGAAGGACAATTCTTCAATCTTTTGTCCCAGAAGAGAAAATGCCGGATTATTACCAGAAAACCAGTAAGGGGTTGGGATACGTCACCACTCCCGAAACCTCCTCAGGCGAGAAAACCGAAGGACAGTACGATCATTTGTCAGAATCATCATGCTGGACTCAGATGTTAGTACTGGTGTGATTTTCCGCGAAGTGTCCGCGAACATGGCTTCCGCGATCCAAGAAGACGTAGATTTAAAGGAAATCTCGCCGATAAGAGACGACCCCTGGGCCAAGCATCTTAATATGAAGTGGGAGATCCAATTTGAATAGCGTGAGCCCCCAACCGAAGATAAAGTGATCCAAATCAATATGGGAGATGAAAAGAATCCTAAACCCATATTTATAAGCGAGAACCTAAGCGAGAACCTATCCTCGAAAGAAAGGAAGGAATTGATATCCCTCATTCGCGAATACATTGATATTTTTGCTTGGAGTTATGAGGAAATGCCAGGGTTGGATTCAAGTGTGGCGGTTCACAAATTGAAAATCCGACCAGAGGCTAAACCAGTAAAACAATAGCAGCGAAGGTTCCGCCCAGAGATTATGGAAGTTATAGAAGCTGAAATCAAGAAGTTGATTGAATCAGGCTTTATTCGCGAGGAACAGCACTCTGATTGGGTCGCGAATATAGTTCCCGTGACAAAAAAAAACGGAAAAATTCGAGTTTGCATAGACTTTAGGGATTTGAATGAGGTTTGCCCTAAAGACGAGTTCCTGTTACCTATCACGGATATTATGATAGATAATACTTGTGGGTATGAGCGTATGACGTTCATGGATGGATTCTCGGGGTATAATCAAATAAAGATGTACCCTGATGATGAGAAGCATACGTCCTTCAGAACACCACTTGGGGTATACTGCTATACAGTCATGCCTTTTGGCCTAAAGAACGCAGGTGCTACATATCAACGCGCCATGAACGCAATATTCCAAGAGCACCTCCGGAAAACAGTGGAATGCTACGTAAATGACCTAGCAATTAAGAGCAGAAATAAAGATGATCACTTGAGGGATTTGAAGACAGTGTTTGATCTCATGAGGAAGCACCAGTTCAAGATGAATCCAACTAAATCTTTCCTAGGGGTTTCCAGTGGAAAATTATTCGGTTTTGTCGTAACGTCAAGAAAATACATCTTGATCCAGATAAGGTCAAGGCTATCCAAAACATGCCACCTCTCCGTAACCTCAAGGAGTTAAGGGGATTGCAAGGCAGGCTGGCATACATCCGCAGGTTTATATCAAATTTGTCTGATAAATGTCAACCCTTCACCAGATTAATAAGGAAAGGAGTGTCATTTGTGTTGAATGATGCATGCCAAAAGGCTTTTGAAGAAATCAAACAATATCTCACAAAACTACCAGTACTCGTATCCCCAGTCTCGGGAATGCCTTTCTTACTATATGTAAGGGTTATGGATCATTCCTTGGGCGTTTTGCTAGCACAGAAGAATGAGCCAGGTCATGAACAAACTATTTACTACCTCAGCAGAATGATGATCGGGGCGGAACACCGATATAATCCTGTGGAAAAAGAATGTTTAGCTTTGGTATTCGCAATACAGAAAATATGGCACTACTTAGCTGGACAAACCATCCACGTTGTATCGAGAGTTAACCCCCTGAGAATACTAATGACTAAATCCGGGTCATTAAGTTCAAGACTATCTAATTTGACTATTTTGCTGTCACAGTATGATATGCACTTTGTCCCCACAGAAGTCTATTAAAGGACAGGCCGTGGCCGACTTTTTAGCCGAACATCCAATCCCGACATGCTCGAAGTTATATGAGCAAATCCCGGGAGAGTTAGAAGAATGGGACTTGATTCCAGAAAAGGATGACTCGCAAAAGTCTTCCGAGGCAAATACAGTCTCGAAAGGTGTATGGCAACTTTTCTTTGATGGTGCCTCCCGAATGGGATCTGAGGGAAGAATGACAGCGGGGGTAGGAGTTGTTTTCGTCTCCCCCCACAACCACATCATTCCTCGAGCTTACTCATTAACAAGCTCGTGCTCCAACAATGTCGCGGAATATAACGCCCTCCTAATCGGCTTAAAAATAGCCAAATAACTGGGGGTCAAATATTTGGAGGCATATGGAGACTCAACTTATTGTGAATCAAGTAAAAGGGGAGTATGAGGTCAAACATGAAGACCTCCTACCGTATTATCGTGCAGTGATCAAGATCGCCGATGGCTTCGATGGTTTCTATATCAGCCACATAAAGCGCCACCGAAATAGTTATGGAGATTCGCTAGCTTCCTTGGCTGCTATATTAGCCTTGCCCAAGCATGCTAGGAGGCAAATTACGGTAGGAAGCAAAGAATTATTTTGTCCAAAAGACGAGCTCAAAGAAGAAATGAAGAAACCACAGGAAGACGAAGCTGACGCTTTTGAATCAAGTCTAGAACCGAGGGATTGGCGTTTTCGTTATATAGACTATACCCTTTAAGAGATATTACCCGAAGGTCCAAAAGAAGCCAGAGCAATTCAGAGAACGGCTGTCCGGTTCTACTACAACGTAGAACTCCAGACATTGTATAGGAAATCTTACGACGGAATTTTACTTCGCTGTCTCTCCAACCGTGAACCTCCAAATGTGAAGTCGCAAACCTGACAAAGATTCGTGGAAGTCACCTGACAGATACATAGATATCAGAATTTTACAGAGAATCGCAAATTTCAGACGCGAGAGGACGAGTTTATTGCAAGTTTTCGAAAACAAATGCTAAGGTCATGCCTTAGAAATACAAAACCAAGTTTAAGTTCTCTACATAAGCAAGGAGTCATACCATGCACAACAAATGTCAGGGACTGTTACAAAAGAAGGAACATCAAAAGAATAAAAAAATATGCATATACAAGTTTCCACAACTCAATGATTTAAGAGGGCTTTTATTTTCTCCTCTGCATCGTCAATATCTTGCTAAAGGATCTCATAAGCTTGAACAGTAGCTTGACGATGCAATTTGTCATCACTGACAATAACGATCTGCGCTGCAGCAGCCTCTAGCGTATCCAATTCAACTTGTATCGCCTGGAGATCTCTGGTTGTATTGTCCCGTTGGCGCGATAAGTTGGCGAGATTCCTCATTGATTCATCGCGCTCCTTGATAATTTTGGCCAGGAAAGCTTGAGCCTTGGCGATGGTCTCGAGTCCTAATAATAGCTTGGTCATGGTCTTTGACAATTGAAGCAGCGGCTTCCACTTAAAGAACTAGAGACTCACGGTCTGATTGACCCTTTTCTAAAGAGGCTCTGCAAACATTTGCCTTCTCTTGAGTCTCCTTCTGGAACTTAAGCTGTTTCTCTTTCAGCTTCTGGAAAATGATTTTCACTGCCTCAGATTTATCAGCGCTTCTGGCTTTTGACAGGAATTCAACATGCTTTTGAAGCTGAGTTATCATAAGTCTAAAAGGAGCAGCTTTATCCTCTCCACCAATCTGATAATACCAGTTAAGTAAATATTAAGAACTTTGGCAAGTGAAGCAAAGGAAGCCCCCTTCAGTATTTTATTAACACAGCGGTCCAGGAATTGAAGGAAAGTCTCCACTGTGTCCTTCAATAGATCAATCTCAAGCATGTCAATCTCTGCATGAGAAGGATTGACACTAGCTGAGGCAGAGGCGGTTTGATCCGCGCCCTGTTGTATAGGGGCAACCAAGCTAGTACTAGGAAGAACGGAACTTCTGGAGACTTCAGCAGAGCTATCAATTACAGCCTCCTGAACCATAACATCATTCGGAACAGCTGTAGCCAAAACCATGGACACAGTAGTTTCGGGGATCACTGTTTCCATAGTATCAACGACGGAAGTAGCAATTTCGGTTGCCTCATCAGTATCAGCTCCCACGATGGTGTCATCTGACAAAGTTACCTTCACGCCCATGCGTTCCAAAATCAGGAGTCGACACTGGAGCTATCAAAAGGAGAAAGTTAATAGTTAAATGATACAATATCATTTGATAATAACATAATTGTTAAAGGATGAAGATACAGACCTAAAGGTTGGACACTGGATTTTCCAAGTCCGTACACTTCAGGACCAAACACTTCAGGCCCGTATATTTCGGTCCGAACGTCCTCGCTCAAATAGACATACTTACCATGGTCTGATGGAGGGGTTGAGGATCGAAAATCATCAGTGTCAACATTATAGTTATCCTGACTTCCTGAAGGAGGTGCTGCTTTTGGGGAATCTGATGTGCGAGTCTCCCCAATGATTTGTACTTCGTCGTCTGCAACGACAGAAGCTGAAGGGCCCTCTTGTATGGCCAGAGAAACATCGACTTCAACAGTGGCCTGACAAATACGGGGGGTCGAACCCTCTTGAGTAACGGAAGTAGGATCACTGCAGATGATAGGTTCTTGACTCCGACGTCTTTTAAGGGAACAGAGGGTTAAAAATGAGTCATCTTCATTCTCCTCGGGTTCCTCAACGAGGGACTCAGAAATCAGAAGGGATGTTGCAGTGCCAGTCCCAAATGGGGTGCTCTGCGAATCAATCCCCTGTGGAATGGTAGGCAAGTCACTGAGGCGCCTTAGTCTCTTCCGCTTATGAGAAGATTTCTTGGGAGGAGACTGTGATTGAGGAGAAGTTTTCTCCGATGTCGGATCAGGAGAAGCATTAAGAGAGACAGCTTGGACTGGTGCATCATTGTCCTCTTCCCTTTGTTCTGATTCATTAGATGCACTGTCTCCCCCGAAATCTTCCATCCTTGCTATTTTGGTGCTGCTAGCCTTTTTCTTCTGAGCATACCAAGCTCTGATTTCTCGCAGGCTGGTATGATTTATGTTGAAATTCTGGGGAGCGGAATTAGCATCCGCGAACCACTTACAGAAACTGAAGCTCATACTCGAATTTGGGGTCTTGAGCGGAAGATTAAATCTGGCTTGAGTTCCACCTGCGAGGAAGTGAAACCAAGTTTGAGCTCCCTCAAGAGCATTCCAAACAAAACTTATCTCTTTATTGGGATTACCAATATAAAGTTGATCATACCCGAACTGTCGAGCGAAACGACTCGGGTAGTAAGGCTCTATGTAGCAATGGTTCCCCAAACGAAGAAAATTTACGGCACTGGCAGTATTCGCGAATTCCTCCCCATACCCGGCATTTGGAAAGTACGGAAAACATCTGAACAATTCAAAAGTCGAGAAATGACGAAGGGTCTTGCGGATCACGACCATGTAGCCCCCTTTCCATTGTGACCTCTCATAGTGCTGCACTTTGGAAGCACTTAAGTCAATCTGCGAATTTGCAGGACTCATCAAAGTGGGGCAATGTAGGACCAGCCAAGCCATCAAATAAGTGTAAGGGAGTTCTACACGCAGATTAGGAGTCTTAATGATCGGATCTCCCTTCTTCTTTTGCTCCTTCACATTGCAAAATTTGTCAGATAATCTCCTCAGTCCGCTTTGGATGCTGCAAACCATCGCGGGTAACAAACTGAGCTGCCTACCAAATGCTTGTAGGACAGCTGGATATATGGCCCTAATAAGTATGTTTTCCTGCGAAGGAATAACACACTTCTTCAGTCATACCATCAAATAGCCCGCCAAGAAGGCAGGATCAGACAAAGGCTGGAGGGCCTGATAGTGAAAACTTTCAAAGGACATTCCAGCCTTGAAGACGTCCTCGTCAGATTCAGCGACATAAGCATCTGTTCCGAAACTGACGATTCTTCTCTTAACTTCCTTTTCAAAAACCGGAGGAAGGCGAGTAAAGTTCGGATTACTCCTAGAGAAATTGGGCAGAAGATACTGCAGCCACTTCTTTGGCTTCAAACTGCGGGTGCCAGATGTATGGGTGCAAATATGATAATGGCAGAGCAACTCCTAGTAAGTATTATAAATCAGAGAGTCCCGAATTTTCAGCAGATGAAGTTCTTTCCCAATAGGGACATACTCTTCATACGAGATGTCTCCCATGGGTAAGCCCGAAATTTCATATATTTCATAGAGGGCAAAATCCAACTCGTCACGAGGGCTAAAGACTGTACAAGTATCAGGATTGTACAATTTCAGTAAAGCAAAAAAATAAAATCTACTAGCAGGAATACCATGCTGAACAGTCCTGATAGCACGGTGTAACCCCGCATAATGAAGCTGATCTCTGAAGGTTTTCAAGAAGAAATCAGTCAAGACTGCCCACTCTCCTTTTGAAGAGCAGTGAACCCAACCAGGGAAACGAAAATCCTGAACAGGAAACTTTTCTTGTGCGTTGGTGAATCGGTACAGGAAAGTTTGTGCGATTATGGGAACTTCGCCTCTGGGGAGGTCATGTTTAAGCAGTCCTGGAAGCAATCCGCAAAAGTGTTTTTCAGTACTACGAGGAAAAACACATTGAGCATTGAAACCCCCCAATAAGATGCCGTCTTGCGGCCTGTTTATGTGCCAGTCCATTCGTCTGGGCACAGAGAGAGATTGAAAGAATAAGAACGGATAAGACCTCTCCATATTGGGGAGAAACAAGTAGCGACCTTCAACTTGATGAAGCCACTTGTAATCCTCATCTTCCAAACCACTATCGGGTACCGAAACATGGTCCCCAAACAGAAAGGCGGGTTTGCGCAGCGGAGACTGATCATCTCCTTCAAAAGGTGCATTAGTGATCAATTCTCGTAACGTTGAGCGAGAATGATGGATTTTGCCTTCTCTTTCTTGGCTATCTGGTGCAGTACAATGTGGAAAGATACTGGCGACAAATCTGAACTCTTTCTTCCCATCATAGCCATCCGAGTATCCGAAATAATGATCCTTAGGCCAAGGATTCAAGGCATAATCGACTGCAAAAGACGTTCGAATTCAAGATAAGGAAAAAAACGATGAGAAAGGGACTGTCTTTCGAAAGTTTTTTTTATTACCTCCAATCAAGAGTTCCTGCCGAATCACTATTGAACTAGAGGTTGCTTGAGGATCTTGACGACCACTGGCGACAAATCTGAACTCTTTCTTCCCATCATAGCCATCCGAGTATCCGAAATAATGATCCTTAGGCCAAGGATTCAAGGCATAATCGACTGCAAAAGACGTTCGAATTCAAGATAAGGAAAAAAACGATGAGAAAGGGACTGTCTTTCGAAAGTTTTTTTTTATTACCTCCAATCAAGAGTTCCTGCCGAATCACTATTGAACTAGAGGTTGCTTGAGGATCTTGACGACCACTGGCGACAGTATCGGAGGAAGAAGCTTTCTTTGGTATCTTTTGCAGATTGAGAAAATCCTTCGAAACGAAACCTATAGGGGAGTAAAGACGAGAAGTCTGAGGAGCTCTAACGAAGAACTCAGATTTTAAATTTCTTGAGATAAGAGTAGCCTCTCTCATAAAGTGGAGATTATATAGCAGATGATTTGACGGTCGAGATCTCTGGACAGACGTGATATCTGGCCCGAATTTCGTGGGTACCTTTTCATTTAATGCGGCTCAGAGAACGTCTCAATTCTTACGCCGTAAAAAGCAACCGCCTTCCGGCCTTTTCGCAACCAAAAAGTGAAAGCTCTCGTCCCTAATACAGATTCGCGATCCTTCGAAAATTTCAGTTTGCGACCCTAACACAGAGTCGTTTTCTACTCCAAAATGAAGGTTCACACCCCTAATACAGAGACGTGTCCCTTTCGAAGCGAAAGTTCGCGACCCTACCACAGAGTCGTTTTCTACTCCAAAATGAAAGCTCGCGCCCCTAATACAGAGACGTGTCCTTTCCGAAGCAAAAGTTCGCGACCCTAACATAGAGTCGTTTTCTACTCCAAAATGAAGGCTCGCGCCCCTAATATAGAGACATGTCCCTTCTAAAGCAAAAGTTCACGACCCTAACACAGAGTCATCTTCTTCTTCGCAATACGAATCTGCGACCCTAGCACAGAGTCGTATGTTCCAAGAATTGCAAAATGAGGCACTAACACAGAGTCACATTTTCCTTCAGAAGCAACAGTAGCACTAATACAGAGTCACAGATTTATGCAAATGCAATAGAGATTCTAATACAGAATATTATATCCAAAGTATTCCAAAACTCCTCTAGGAATGATGAGAGTTTTGGAAACTTTGGAGGGGTTTTGTCGGCGGAAAATACTGGAAAGCAAAGCAGATCCGCGGATTCAAAATTAGAAGTCCGCGACTCAGCAGATCCGCAAACCTAAAGATTGAGGTTCGCGACCCAGTGGCGACAGAACAGGTTCGCGAATCTAAAATTGAGATTCGCGACACTACCCTTAGCTTTCAGGTAGGGGTTTTAATACAAAAATCACCCGACCTGAATAGAAGAATTGTCACCTCAGATCGTGGGACTAACTGCCAAACGAATGCAGCGGCGTTACTTCGATCGTGCGAGCAACTGCCTAACGAATATGACGGCACTTCTCGAGTAGTGGGAGCTAACGGTCGAGCAAATATGGCAGGACGTTACTCTAAAACCCCTATAAAAGGCGAGGGAGCGAAAGAGATAGACACGGAGACAGAGGAAGACAGGCGGATATCTTCTCCTAAGAGTGATCCCTTGTGATCAAGAGTCGAGAGCCTTTCTTTTTTCCTTTAGCCAACTGAGAGAGATTGTACGGAGTGTCAACAGAGAGCATGATTGTCCTCCATAGCTACCTAGAAATCCAGCCTTAAATAAAGAGGAAAAGCAATTTTCCTCATCTTCTGTAAACGGAAAACCATTAGATTGTAATTTTTTATTGAAAAGACTTCGATATAAAGAGCGTTGCAATTTTATGGCGAACACTCGCCTTCTCCTTCAGTGTCTGAATTTGATACATATTTGTCTTTCTTGCCTTTGTCAGAAGAACCACCTGTTCTATCTTCTGTGTATTATTTTGTATTCTCTTTAACTTTTATAAGTATTGTTTTGAGCTCTAAAATGCTCTTTTGTTGTTTTTAGATAAGCCGCTCTTGCGCTTCTATCCTTTGATTTATTTAGCTGACTGTTTAGCCATATGAGCTGTTCTTCGTCCAGATTGAGAGAAGGCATGAGATCGTGGCATTGCTATAGCCGAATGATCACTATGTTCTTCATATTTCTCATCTGAACCCTCTGCCAACCTTTTATAGTCACGGGGAGCCGTTGCGCCCGTCCTAAGTCGTGTGTGATGATGATGTACTTCCTCCGTCTCTGTATCAGAGGAATACTCTTCAATAATTGACTTTTTTCCTTTATTCACCATGTTTGATTTGACGACCGACAGGTTTTCATCTGAATCAAAGTCCTATTTTTGTAGGTGTCTTCTTTTTGGGATATTAGATTCTGGTGCTGACAGTCGGTTAAATACAGACAGTCTTGGGGTTTCACAGTGACAATGAGTCAGGACAGTTGCGACTAATTGCTTGCAACAACATGATTGATGGAGTTGTACAATCCTCCTTTTGTTTGTCAAGTACTCTCGTAAATCTGGAGTTTCTTTTTGGTGTGTCGAAATGACCATCTTTTATGGGCGAGCCCTATTTCTCGCGCAAGGCCTATTTGTCCATGTATGTGACTCTGAGAAGTCTCGAAAATCATATTTGTCAGGCCACAGGTTGCTCTGATGTCCGATGTTGACTTTAGCATGTTTTGTATAGTACTGTTCGGTAGTCTCGAGTTCCATAGTTCTCACACGCGGCTGAGACTTAACCTTAGCTTCGCGTACTGGTTTAACCTCGAGCACTGGATTAGCCTTACATATTGGCTTAGTCTCGCACACTGGCTTAGTTTTCTTAGCCTCGCGTACTGGTTTAGTCTTGCACACTGGCTTAGTTTTATTAGTCTCACGTACTGGCTGAGACTTAGTCTGATTCTCAATTTTGCCTACGCTACGCTGAGACTTAGCCTGACGTTTATTCTTGCTTATGTTGGGCTGGAACTTAGCCTGACGTTCAGTCTTATTTGCGCTGGGCTAAGACTTAGCCTGGCGTTCAATTTTATTTACGTTCAGCTGGAGCTTAGCCTGACGTCCAGTCTTATTTACGCTCGGCTGAGATTTAGTCTGCCATTCAACTTTGTTCATGCTAGGCTGACATTTAGCTTGACGTTCTGTCTTGTTTACACTAGACTGAAACTTAGCCTGGCGTTTAACTTTGTTTCCAGCCATTGCACGTCCTTGAGGTTGCTATGCAACTTTGTATTTTTGTTCTGCCCTTTGTTGAAAACGAGCTTTGAGTGCCCTGCAGCATGCTTTCCAATTTCGGTTGCGGATTTGGATCTGTTTTTGTATAGCAATTGGTTCTCTTTTGGCATCAAATGCGGAAGTTCCCTAAAGGTTGGAAGGGATACAATTTGTTCTAATGAATTGGCGGTTGAAGATGCAAATGGTTCTTGATGGAGAAGGACCTTGTCATTCAAAGCCATGAAGTCTTGTTTTGGTTCAAGTGATTCTTGACGTTTTGGGTTTATTACCCTTTTGTGTCCTTATCGGGAGGATCTTCTCTTAGTTGGACTAGATGAGTCCGAGATTATGTATTCCTCATATTTCTATTGGTCGACTTCAATAATTAACATCACCATTGTTTTTTCAATCTTGTCAATATTGGATTGGGCCACCATCTCCTTTTTAGTATGGGAGATTTCTCCCACTGTAGTCGCCAATCTGTTTTCGGTGAATTTCGAATATCTTTCCATTGCCATAAAATAATATTACAATATTTCGATCGATTACAATGAAAAGGATAAATAAAAGAAAACAAACGAGAGGATTTATAAATCGTTGCTTTATTTTACAGAAGTGGTGGGATCTATGGTAGCTATGAAGTTTGCTTCGATCCTTGTTGACGATTCAATGTTGAATATTAATGATAGTGGAGATTTTTAGGGTCGGCTTTTTCTTTTAGTTGCTAGTCGGAGGAACGATGTAGGCTCTTGCGCGAGAGAGATCTTACCAAATGATTCTTTTTGAGTCTCTTGTATGGGTATTTATAGGCATGAAATTATGGGTATTTCCTTGTAGATAAAGACGGAATTCCATTATAATTTTTATCAAATATATGACTTTCTTTTTGAAAGTCCAGATGAGATTCCTATAGAGGTATGGAGATACCTAGGAGGGATTGGTGTGAGGTGGCTAACAGATCTTTTTAACAAGATTTGACAAACTAAGAAAATGCCAAATGAATGGAGAAAGAGTACCCTAATACCTCTGTATAAGAATAAGGGGGACATTCAGAGTTGTTCTAACTATCGGGGAATAAAACTCACGTGTCACACTATGAAGCTTTGGGAAAGGGTAATTGAACATAGATATTGCGATAAACTGTTAAAATATCGGAGAACCAGTTTGGATTTATGTCGGGGCAATCGACGACATAAACTATTCATTTACTTCGTCAACTTATAGAGCGATTCCGAGAGAGAAATAGAGATTTGCATATGGTATTTATTAACTTAGAGAAAGCCTATGATAAAGCTCCACGAGAAATACTTTGGTGGACACTGATGAAGAAAAGAGTTCCCATCAAGTATATTGACATAATTAAGGACATGTATGATGGAGTAGTGGCCAATGTCAGAACATGTGGTGGTTTAACTAGTGTTTTTTCTATCACAATTGGATTACATCAAGGATCTGCATTGAGCCCATTCTTATTTGCTATAGTGATAGATGAGCTTACTAAAACCATTCAGAATGAGATACCTTGGTGTATGCTATTTGCTGATGATATTGTCTTAGTTGATGAGACAAGAGAAGGGGTAAATGCCAAGTTAGAGTTATGGAGGCATATATTAGAATCTAGAGGTTTTAGATTGAGTAGGTCTAAAACAGAGTATATGGAGTGTAAATTTAGTAAACGACGGACCATAAACTATAATGCTGTAAAACTAGATAGGAAAGAGATACAAATGAACAATCAATTTAGATATTTGGGTTCTATTATTCAGAATGATGGAGAGATCGATAATGATGGCTAGTTGAAATGGAGGAGGGCAACGGGAGTTTTATGCGACCGTAACATTCCGTTAAGATTGAAAGGAAAATTTTATAGGACTGCTATTAGACCAACTTTATTATATGGCACGGAATGTTGGGCTATAAAAAAACGTCATTCACAGAAGATAAGTGTAGCAGAGATGCGCATGCTCCGTTGGATGTGCGGCAACACTAGGAGAGATAGAGTGAGAAATGAAGATATTCGTGCTAAGCTAGGTGTAACACCCATCGAGGAGAAAATGCGAGAAAATCGCTTACGATGGTTTGTTCATGTGCAACGTAGGCCTACAAGTGCACCAGTTCGAAGATGGAAGTTTATCAATGTAGGATAAGTTAAAAGAACGAAGAGAAGACCGAAGAAAATATGGATGGAGGTGATACGCAAAGATATGGAGTCTAGAGGTTTAAATAAGGAGATATTACTTGATAGAAATGAATGGTGAAGGAATATCAAAGTGATCGATCCGGTGTGATTCTTTTTTTTTTTTGGTTCATGTAGCCTACCCCAAATACTTGGGATAAAAGGCTTAGTTGTTGTTGTTGTATATGACTTTCTTTTTTAGTAGATTTGGTTAAGAGATTTGTTGTATTTAGTCTTGAATCTGTATCTAAATCAATTAGAGATCTGATTGAAATCTGCAACGTAGCCTCACTAGCCACCAGGCTAATGTAGCCTCGCGAGCCACGCGAGGCTATGGAGCCTCACAGGCCGCGAGGCTAAAATAGCCTCGCGCGCCATGAGGCTAATGTGGCCTCGCGAGGCTGGCCTATTGTGGGTTTCTTTAATTTTCCTCATTCTACATAAAGTCTCTATGTTAGTATTGTAATGTCATAAATTTATAAACTGCAGAACCAGTTGACCCTGAATAGCTCCATCCTCCGGTTCCGATGCTGGGACTGTCCTTGCCTAGAGATGATAATAGGCGAGTGCATGGACCAATTCTTAGCCCCTTTGTTTCAAATTATTTTATTAAATAAATAAAATTTTTATTTTTAATTCAAAATTTTAAGTAGAACAGGCTAAGAATTGGCCTTAAAACCGTCCATTCTTACCCCTACCCTTGCCTAAAACCATAACATATGATATCAAAATGGATGATGTGAACCGTTCACCGTAATCTCCATTTTCTAAGTATACAGTGTATAAAAAACTATGCACTTTCAATCCTTTCTGATAATGGTATAGATAGTTATAAACTGAATTGTTTTTCAACAATAAAACAAATGAGACTTCTTGGTCGACGATGTAGAAGTGTCTAAATCACATGATTCTTATATGCCGGCTATCTTGGACATGAAGACCACATTGAATGGTTCATATCTTTCATTTTGATGTTCTATCTTAAGTTTTATGTTGCCTCCTTTGATTATAATGTAATGTGACACCTAAACACACTTTTCCGTTATTACATATAGGACATGGTAAAACTAAGAATAACTAAATCTGGTAAGGACATAATCCCACATCATACACATTTTCATTCTGAGATGGATTGATATTAATTCTTTTGTACCAACGTAACTTGACAGTTTTAGACTTTGCATGAACTTGTATTTCTACGAACAAGAATGTAGAAACAACAGGGCAAAAAGGTAGATGAAGACGAAAATTTATTACAACAAAGTATAATCTCTTCCTATGATGTTATATTCGTTCTCTTGTTAATTGCCTCATTCTATGGTTACAAAATACGCTAGCCCTTATTTGCTTCGATACTTGCTTTCAGTAAAAGGGTGTCACCCTGTATTCATAGATGCTTTAGAAACCGGTCTAACTAGGCTTATAGCCTTTACTAGAACTAGAGTTTTTAGAGGCTTATTCTAGATATATAGTACTAGCTACTTCTCTACAAGTATATGTGATTGACATCATATTCTAAGGTGTAAGGGAAATTCTATTTGCACACGGAAATTTACTCTTCACACACGATTTTAAAAATTATAAATAATAACAAGTTTGCCATTTATTTTTGACTAAATTACCCTTTTAAACAAATTAAGACTTATTAAAATTTAGAACTAAATCTCTTCGTCTTCCTCTTTTTTATCTAAAATCCTAAAAATTATTTTTTAGTGGAATTTAATTTAAAAAAAATACATCTCCCACAAACTCATTGATTTGATTTTTTAAGCTTTTAAATTTTTTACATTCACATTCCTAAAATGATTTGAAAGAATTTAAATTCTTCGAATTCACCATGACCATGTATTAGGGTTTGAAGTTTAAGTTTGAGTTTTTTTTATTCAAATGGAAAATTCCAACATGCAATTGGTGTCAGAGGATAAATTTAAGGTACAATTTAAAATTATTCTGAGTTTTTTATGTGTATTTGTTTGCAATTTATTATTACTTATAATTTTTTTGTAAGGGAGACATCGGTTGCTGGTCGGATTTTAATAACCAACCAAATGATTTTTTGGTCGGGTATTAATACCCGACCAACATATTTTTAATTTGGAAATTAATATCCGACTCGGAAAATTTTGGAAAAATTTGGGATCGGACGACGCAAGGAGTTAGAGAGAAAGAGGAGGGTTAAAATTGGAAAATTTTTTGGGTACAAAGAGTAAATTTGGTGGTATTTAAAAATGAGAGTTTGGTGTAAAGAGCAACCAGGTGTCAAGAGTAAATTGCTGTGTGTAGATAGAATTTCCCAAGGTGTAAAGTATTTCAAAAATTAGTTTGTTCTCTATAAAGCTTGAGAACTTCAAGAAAATTACTTCTTTATAAATTCAAGAAAATTAGTTTGTTCTCTATTCAAGAAATTACTTTTCTATAAATTCAACTTGTTGCTCTCAAGAAGGGTTAAGATTTCTTTGTCTTCTAAGGAGTCGAGTGAAAAAGGTGAAATAAATATGATCACCTTAAAGATTTGAATATGGAAAAGATGGGCATTAAGTGTAAAGGAGAATAAAACCTTTCATAGGGCTTTGATGGGTTTCTGCTAGGTAGATTTAATGTTTGAATGTATTGACCAAAAGATTTATGTTTTGCTTTGAACTTTGTGAAGTGTATGCTGATTGATTTTAGAAGCAAAACAAAAGCCATGAGAAATATGATTGGAAAAAATGGTGACAAGAAAATCCATAAAGGGGAAAGTAGAGTTAGTAGTAGAATTCAATATCAGTATTTCCCCTGCATTCTTGAATTCTTACTTTAAATTTCTTTTACTTTGTGTTTCGAATTGATTCAAGTTTCATTGTGAATTTGGCAATTTGCTTTAGGCTAGTATCAAAGTTAGTAAACGGGGGCTTTGGAGCCGGTGGGATAACTTAAAAATAGGTAAATTTCAAACAATACTTTTCATGAAAATGATACCTTGGGTAACATAAGTATCAAAAATTCTATCCAAAAGAAACAGTAGGATATTTAAGTGTCGTAAGAAAAAACATTACAATGAATGATAGGGTGTTTTTGGTTTTCTGTTAAATATAAAAAGTTCAAAAAGTAAATGCATAAATAAATAAATGTAAGGGTTTTAGGAGCTGAATTTAATGGGATTATATATGGTTTGCATTATATAGAAATTAAGATGGGTGGACTAATTGGGGGAAATTATTTGTGTATCTATCTAAATATTCACATAATCTTGTCAAGTGACTGATTTTACTTGAATGCTATAATATGTAGCTATGCCTTTTTTTTTAAAAAAAAAATTTCAAAATTTTATCAATACCAGTAAGAGTATTTATGAACTGGTACCTTTGGTCGATATACTCTTGCATTACTTGTATTTGGATTTGGGCAATTGTTGGTATAATATCTGATCCCTACATTTTTCTTCTGCACTAGACACACTATGTCTTGTTACTTTGTTCCTTCAAAGAACAATTACAACAACACGTTCGTGTTCATGCAATGGAAGCTGTGATGGCATGCTGGGAGCTTGAGCAAGCTTTGCAAAGCCTAACAGGTGATTGGTTAAAACATTTTAGGTATCCCCGTATGGTTGCCTTTTATCAGTTTTTTTCCCCATAGTAATTAGGTCTACGAAAGACAAGGATTTAATGATTCAGACTGTTTTCTTAAATTCTCATTATATTAGTTAATATCATGAGTGCAACCAAGTTTTCGAAACATCTACTCAACTCTGTAAGCTGACCAAATCACGAAGTGCCAAATTTATGCCTTCTGCTGGTTGAAATACTTTGAAAATTTTCTGAAATAACTACAAGTATTTACTAATTATTTTCCAAATTCACAAATTTATCTGTTAACGAACTGTGCCTTTCCTTCATTTGTTGAATTTGCATGCAATAGTTTATGGAAGTGTGCCTCACATCTATTAATCCAATGATTTCTCTTTTCTGACCCATCTTTGCTTATTTTCTCAAATAATTGGTACTTGGGAGTAGAAGCCTCCATGGTCCCAAATTGATAAATGAATGTTTTTCTGAATTTGTTAAAAATACTCTCTTTTTTATAATAAAAATCTGTTAAATGTTCTTGAATCATGTAGGTTTTAGAAAGAAGATTTTCTTTTTTCTTGCAAACAAACCTATGCCTGTACTGGATCAACTCACGCTATAGTGTAGCTTGATGGCATATTTTACCATTTCAAGATCATTCAGTGATAGCAGTTCTATGTTCTGTTGTTTTTTTTTGTATTCCCAATCTAAACTGCAGTCCACCATATGTCGCTATCATTGTCATGGGGTAGACTGAAAATAATTGAGTTATTCTATACTATGTATGTCAACATTTTTATAATGAATTTGTTTCAGTTTGACACAACTCCAACCAAGTGTTCTACTTTACTCATTACATGCATGCAGTTTTTATACTAATCAAACTTTTGATATGCGTTTCACAAACTAATATTTTTTTTTTTCACTTGTGATATTGATGACAATATTTACTAAGCTACATTGGAATTTTAGTTTGTACTGTACTAGAGTAAAGTAAAGATGTGTACAAACAAGACGTAAAATATATCTAGTTCTTTTGATATGATTAAAAAGAAGCTTAGAAAGTAAGATTCTTCCTATATATTAAATAGCATGTATAAATGTTTAATATTATAGTTAATTGTAACCAGATTTATAGAAAAGAATTATGATTCTTGATATCTTTACGATGGCACTTGTTCTCACATAATTTATATAGCTTAGGCCCAAGGCAAAAAGCCTAACAAGATGACGAGTCTAGCTACGGTGAGGCCCATAAGCCAGCTAGGTTCATAAGCCCGTGATCTACCCGAAAAAGCAACGGAATCTAAGATGAGATTAAACATTTACCAGATCACCAAAGATAAGGAAAGTGAATTTTGCCTAGATACTTGACTCTATACGAATGTATGGTAGCAGAGGAACTTGAAGTCCACAACAATTCCTCACTGATTCACTACTATAAATATCCCCATACTCCCCGACAAAGGAGGGACGATTTTTCAGCCATCAAAGAGAATCTAAAGCTTATAACAGATAGAGAGTTCTTGAGAGAATGAAACTCTTTCTTCTCTAATGAAGTACTCACCACAAGGCTATTCACCATGAAAATGTAGGTTCGAGATCCTTGTCGATCAAATCTCGTTAAACCCTAATAAAGTACTCTTCATAAGGCAATTCACCCTAAGGATGTAGGTTCGAGATAATTCTTGATCAAATCTCATTAAACCCTGTTTGTTTTCTCTCATTGCCTAATCTGTTCTCTACTAATCCATCAAAATTTTAAGTTTGTGTTGAGTCTTATTCAGATAATCTAGTTGAACAGATTTTTGCACAAATAGTTGACATTGTCTGTGGGATGCAACTTGTTTTCCATGGCAATTACGTATTCCAGTGGTTTACAAAACCAATCATCTCCGTCGATGAATTAGGGCAAGCAATGAATGTTATGCCGGGACTGAATTTGGATGCCCTAGTAAGCAAGTCCAATGCCAGAATCAAATCGCCAACCAAGGTGTTAACCCATGCGGTCCATGGAAGTCAATCTATTTGGAGTGAGCTACCCTATGGTGAAGAAAATCGATAGATTCCAACAAGCAAAGGGCGAGATCAACCTCGTGCTTCCCAATACCGCAATAACCAAAACAAAAGTTAGGTCAAGACCAAATGAAAATGCAGAGGTAAGGGTTTCCTTTAGCGATTCAACAAAGTGAGATTTCAGACTTTAGACTATTTGGTCGATATTGTACTAGTGACACTTATGAACGGTATTTGAAATTGTGCACTTTAGGCGATCCGAAAAGTAACACCATGATCTCACACCTTTCGAGAAATTGACGTTGTAGAAATTAAAAAGTTTTGACGAAGGGGATCTTTAACAAGGAACAAAGGACTGGATAAATCAGAAAGCCCAACATGATAAAACTGGAGCAAGTTTAAGGAACGGACAAATCGAAAATCTAGTTTCAGAATTAGGTAATATACACTTCGAAGTAGCCTTCTGGAAGATGACAAATCAGATGATAAGAAGAGGTAGAAACTATGAAAGAGCCGGGAGGAAGAGGGATCTCAATTTGAAGGGTTTTGTCAAAGTGTTTATGGATAAGAAGGTTTTCTTTATCGTCTACTCAGTCATAATAGCATCTTCGCGTGACTTCTGACTCTGATCGAAAAATTTGTCACTAATATATCCCACCTGATATTGCAAACACCTTCCACGAAGATGTCCTAGACGACATCAAATTGGTTGGACTAGGCACTTAACTTGGCCATGGGTGAACTTGAATAAGAATGAGGAGAATTGATGAGAGCGACAAGACTAAGAATGAGAATAAGACTCGGAGGAAGACTTGAAAGAAGACTAAAACTCGGGAAGGACCTAGGTCACGCCGTTTTTGGTGAAAATCTGGGATCTTTCCATTGCTATTGAATCGAGAAAAATTATAGATTATCAAAATTTCTCTTTTTTTTTCTGATTATAATGAAAAGAAAGGAATAAAAAAAAGACAGAGATGACTTATATATCGTCGCTCTCTTTCTACAGAAGATCATGAGATTCGAGGCAGCGATGAGGATCGATCCTTTCCTCATTGACGATCTGACATCCATGATTCGGAGTTGAGCTCGTTCTTCTTCTCTTCTTTTCTCGGAGGAAGCTCAAGCTCTTGTGCGCGAGAGATCTGGCCAAAAGTTCTTTTTGAGTCCCTTTTGAGGGGTATTTATAGGATCCAAGTTGTTGAAAGAGTTTCCTAGTAGATAGAATCGAGATTTGCTTAAGCGGTAGAACGTGACGATCGTCCACCAAAATGAGTTAACTCACTTTAAGCTGTCACAGTACCTAGCATTAAAGGTGAATAAGCCTAACTATTTAACAACCATGAATGTCTGAAATTACAATTGCCCGAGAACTTTACTCGGAATGACCTTGTCAATACTCCAAATGTTTGGTAAACCAAACTCAGGAGTTGGAGCTATTGTTATTGTATAATTTATATGGCCTAGGCTCAAAGCGAAAAGCCTAATAAGATGACAAGACCAGCTCGAGCTAGGCCCACAAGTCTACGAGGTCCGCAAGATCATGACCTACTTGCAAAGCAACCGAATCGAAGATTAGGTCAAATATTTACTAAATCACCAGAGATAAGGAAAGTGAATCTTGTCCAGACATTTGACTCTATCCAGATACATGGTAATAGAGTAAGTTGAAGTCCACTGCAACTCCTCTTCTCAAGGATCCACTGCTATAAATGCTCACCATCTTAGGGGACAATTTTTCAGCTTTCAAGGAGAATCTAAATCTTGTAACGGAGATAATTTTTGAAAGAATATATTGTTAGATACCATACGGAAATTACATAATAGATTTTTATGTCAAATTACCAAGAAATTATATATAAAATATGCGGAAGCATACCTGAATCCATAACAAATAATCACGTTGTAGAGCCGTGCAATTGACCTTCCAGATCTATACGTTTTCCTAAGAGAATCCTTTTAACTTTTCTCTCTAGTTTTTTTCTGTTGATGGAAAACAGAAAAGAATCAAAATGACATGTGATCGGGGGATCGTAACTGTCTTTTTATAGACAAATCTGTCTATTGGTATTTCTAATTTAGCCCATCATAAAATCAGCAATTACCCATTAGATTTCTATACATAAAAGGCGTACACTCTATTAAATACATTAAAGTCCAACTTAATTAGATCACTTTTAATTGGGTCCAACCATATTAGACAGTTTACAATACATGATTATTTCACATATGGACAAATATTGGATAATGATGCAACAATCTCCCACTTGGACTATATATATAACCTTGTAATCATGTTTTACATAATTACCGAATGAGCTCAACTTTACTGTCATTTCCGAAATGTATCTGTAACCAATCCGATCCATCAATAATACTAACATAGGATCAAAACAGCTTTTGTTATAGTAATCGTAATTTAACCTATTAATGGTTACGTATATCAATACAACTGAATGACATAGATTATGATATAGATGTGTAGTATGGAAATTTCATGTAATGTGATCTTAACACGCCTATTTCCAATTGGTCCACCCTTAAACCTTATTGAGATCAAACAACATAATAATTCAGAGTGAATAAAACAAAACCTTATTTCTGCAGAAAATAAGCTTAATACTATAAACTGAAATAACTGAAATATGTCTATATCATAAGAGCACATGATAATACAAACTTCCATTAAAACTGAATATAATCAATAGACACGACACCCGTACAAACAATATGCTTATGAAACACTTTGGGTGGCAGTCCTTTTGTAAGCGGATCTACAATCATGGAGTTTGTTCCTATGCGCTATATAGACAACTGTCCACTCTAAACTCTTTCATTCACAACCATGAACTTGATGTCTATATGCTTCGACTTCGTCGAGCTCCTGTTGGAATATAGAACTGCTGACTTATTGTCACAAAATAATTTGAGTGACATATCAATAGAGTCCACTATGCGCAGCCCGTGACAAAATTTCGCAGCCATATCCCGTGATTGGATGCTTCATAACATGCTATAAACTCAGCTGCTATAATAGAAGAGGCTATAAGAGACTGTTTAGCACTCTTTCAAGAGACAACTCCTTTAACTAGAAGATAGATGTAACCCGATGTGAATTTCATACTATCTTAACATCCAGCAAAATCAGAGTCAGTATATTCAATGATCTCAATCTGATGTATATTCAATGATCTCAATCTGATCTGACCTCCAATACGTGAGCATGTAATTCTTTGTTCTCTGTAAGTATCGCAAAACTCTTTTGGCTGCTTTCCAATGGTCTGCTCTTGAATTACTTAAATACCTGCCTAACATCCCTGTAACATACGCGATATCTGGACGCGTACAAATCTGAGCATACATCAGACTCCCCACTACTAAGGCATAGAGAATTTTCTGCATTTTTTTTCTCAAAATCATTCTTAGGGCACTGATTGAGACTGAACTTGTCTCCTTTAGCCACAGGGGTATCACTTGATTTATAATCTTGAATGCCATATCTTTTTGAGAACCTTTTCGATATAACTCTTTTGTGATAATCCAAGAATATATCGAGAGCGATCTCGGTGCATCTGAATCCCTAATACAAAAGAGACGTCACCAAAATCCTTCATCTCAAAATGCTTAGCTAGAAATCTCTTGGTTTCGTGCAATATGCCTATATCGTTGCTGGCAAGTAAGATGTCATCAACATATAATACTAAGAAAATATGTTTACTCCCACATAACTTATGGTATACACAGCCATCGACCAAGTTCACCTCAAAACCAAATGAGATGATCACTTGATGAAACTTGAAATACCATTATCGAGATGCTTGCTTGAGCCCATAGATGGATTTCTTAAGTTTGCAAACCATATGCTTTATACTTTTCCACATCGCCTTTCGAATCCCTTTTGGTCTTAAATATCCATTTGCAACCAATAAGTTTCACTCCTTCTGGCAATGGGATAAAATCCCACACGTCATTGTCCTTCATGGATTTTATCTCCTCATTCATAACATCTATCTAATTTTAAGAGTTAGAACTTTCGATGACTTGACGAAAGTTGATCGGGTCATTTTTCATTACTCCAACGTCTACCTCATGTTCTTGGAGAAATACAATGTAATCATCTGGCAATATACTTCTCCTCTCTCGAGTGGATCTCCTTAATGGTATAGGTTCTTGAGGTGCCAGAGTTTGTTCTTCTGGAACAATCTCTTGAACGGGAGGTTGTTCAACATTGTCTTGATCTATTGTGTCTTGAACAAGATCATGAATGGAATCCTGATCAATGCCAATAACACCTGTGGGAATATCAACACATTTCTCTTGAAAGACAGAGTCTCTGCATGTATCTCCTCCCTCAAACTCGACATCCTCAAAAAACTGGGCATTTCCCGTCTCGAAAATCGACCTAGTCGTGAGATCATAAAACTTGTACCCCCTAGATCTTTCAAAGTATCCAACGAAGTAGCAACTAACCGTTTTTGAGTCCAGTTTCCTTTCATTTGGCCTATAAGGCCTTGCCTCAGCTGGACATTTCCAAACGTGTAAGTGCTTAAGACTAGGTTTCTTGCCTGTCCATAGCTCATAAGGGGCTTTGGCAGTCGCTTTAGTTGGAACGCTGTTAAGGATATATACTGCAGTCTTAAGTGTTTCTCTCCAGAGTGATTTAGGCAAGGTAGAATGACTTATCATACTCCTCACCATGTCCTTGAGCGTTCTGTTTTGTCTTTTAGCAACACTATTCATAATTGGTGAATCCGGCATAGTGTAGTGTGGGACGATACCGCATTCCTCTAGGAATTTAGCAAAAGGTCATGGACGTTATTCACCTGAACCGTCATATCTGCCATAGTAGTCACCACCACGGTCAGACCTGACGCTTTTGATCTTTTTGCTGAGTTGGTTCTCAATTTCAGCTTTACAATTTTTGAACACTTCTAGTGATTGTATCTTTTCATGAATGAGATATAGATAGCCATATCTAGAGAAATCGTCTATAAACAAGATAAAGTATTGCTGACCATTCCAAGCAACAGTAGGAAATGATCCACAAATATCCGTATGAATAAGTTCTAAGACGTTTAGAGTCCTATTGGCTTCAAATCTGCTTTTGTTGGTTTGTTTTCCCTTTATGCAGTTAACACAAACATCAAAGTCTGTGAAATTTAAGGGATCAAGAATTTCGTCATACACAACTCTCTCAATTCTCTGTCTGGAGATGTGACATAATCTCTTGTGCCATAACGCAGCCGAATTCTCATTGGTTAATTTTCTCTTTACACCTCGAGTATTTAAATGCAGAGATTCATTAAATGAAGTTATTGTGTTAATTGAATATAGATTATCGTAACTTGATAAAGAACCGGATCCAACCAAATTTGAATCATGAAACAAACTAAATTTTCCATTTCCAAATGAATAAGAAAAACCAAATTTCTCCAAAGGAGAAACATAAATAAAATTCCGTCTAAAAGATGGTACAACAAATGTCTCATCAAGATCCAAATAAAATCCAGTTTTTAACAATAATCTAGACTTTCCAATTGCCTCAACTTGAACCTTTTTACCATCACCCACATAAATGTATCTTTCAATATCATTTGGTTTTCGGCAACTCAGGCAACCCTGCATAGACACACTGATGTGAGTGGTTGCACCAGAATCTATCCACCATGTGTGTACAGGTGTTAAAGTTAAATTAATCTCAGAACAAACCGGATTAATAAGCATACCTTTCTTAGCATGCCAAGCATGATAGTTACTGCAATGCTTCTTTATATGCTCTTCAACTCCACAGAAGAAACAACCAGTACCTTCCGATTGAATCGATTTCTTTTGTTGTTTCTTCTGAGGTGCTGTATTTACAACTTATCCTTTTTTCTCTTTTGTTTTCCCTTTTTCCTTAGAGATTGAGGCTAAGTGAGCACTCTCTGTCTTTTCCAGCTTCAGCCTATCATCCTCTTGAACACAGTGTGAGATGAGCTCATTCAGAGATCAAGTCTCTTTCTGACAATTGTAGCTCATCTTAAACTGGTTGAACTGAGTAGGGAGGGATATTAGAACCAGATGCACTAGCAAGTCCTTAGAGAGTTCAAGCGTAAGTGCTTTCAGCTTTGAAGCCAAATGAGACATTTCCATGATGTACTCTCTAATATTGCCTTTGCCTTTATACCTCATTGAAATAAGATTTGTCAAGAGCGTATCAATTTCAGCCTTTTCGTTCTTGACAAACCTCTTTTCAATATCCACAAGAAACTTCTTAGCCGTAGTAATCTTTTTAGATATTGTGCCCCTGAATGCTTCTGGAATGACTTTCTTCATGATCATTAGACACATGCGATTTGACTTCTCCCACCTCTCAATGTCTCTCTTTTGTTCAAAAGAACTTTCAGCAGTGAGAGGTGTAGGAGAAGGAGACCTTAACGTAAGATTGAGATCCATGACTTCGAGAACAATCAAAAAGTTATCTTGCCATGACTTGTAGTTAGAGCCATTTAGCATAGGAATTGAGTTGATGTTGGCACTAATATTAGCAGGATTTTGTAAAGCTGAATCCAGAGAACAATGAATAAAAATAACAAGCTCACATTAGTTCATTAACCAAATAATAATAATAATTTTAAATAAATGTAAACCCCATATCAAGATATCAGGATTCCATTAATATTTTATTTTTGGACAACAATATTAACTTCTGAGTGATATTTTGGTGTAGTAATCAAATACTGATGATAAATAAAATATCAAACAATAAATCTTCCTTTGGGCCGATTCATTGTTCACATGTAAACCAAATAACCACCACGCATTTATTACTTCATGTACACATGCAATTCTATTAAATATTATCTTCCTTTGGGCTAATTAATATTCATATAAGTTACATGCACACAACCTTTTATATTTCAAGATAAAATCAATTTCAACAAGAGATGTCATTTTGGCGACATATTACTTCAATCAATCTATCTCAAAATATATATTCAAAATATAAATATTTGAAATTAAAATTATACCTAATCGATCCTTAAAAATTGTCAAAAAAATTGACCTTAACAGAAAATTCTTTTAAAAAAAAAAATATGTGTATACATATTTTTAAAACAAGCCAAAATCCAAAATAAAACCTTAATAGTCTTAAAAAAATTTAAGTACACATATTTAAACAAATAGGCCCAAGCCCACTTAAATTTTTTTTTTGAACAGTAATCCAAAACCTTTTTTTGAACAGTAATCCATTTTTTTTTTGAACAGTAATTCGAAACCTATTTTTAACAGTAATCCGAATTTTTTTTTGAACAGGAATCTATAAAATTTTTTTTGATGATTCAACATAAAGTGGCTCTGATACCAATTGTTAGAGCTCTGATACCAATTGTTAGATATCATATGAAAATTACATAATATATTTTTATGTCAAATTACCAAGAAATTATATATAAAATATGCGGAAGCGTACCTGAATCCATAACAAATAATCATGTTGTAGAGCCGTGCGATTGGCCTTCCAGATCTACACGTTTTCCTAAGAGAACTTTTTTAACTTTTCTCTCTAGTTTCTCTTTGTCGATGGAAAACAGAAAAGAATTAAAATGACGTATGATCTGGGGACCATAACCGCCTTTTTATAGACAAATCTGTCTATTGGTATTTCTAATTTAGCCCATCATAAAATCAGAAATTACCCATTAGGTTTCTACACATAAAAAGCGCACATCCTATTAGACACATTAAAACCCAACTTAATTAGATCACTTTTAATTGGGTCCAACCATATTAGACAGTTTACAATACATGATTATTTCACATATGGGCTAATGTTGGATAATGATCTAACATATATAACTCTTTCTTCTCAAACAAAGTACTCTCCACAAGGCTATTTACCTCGAGAACGAGGATGCAAGTTTGAGATTCTTCTCGAACTAATTAAACTTTATTAAACCCTGCTTGTTTGCTCGCTCTGTCTTATCTTTTAGCTATTAAAATCCATCAAAATACTAAATATGTGCCGAGTCTTGTTCGAGCAATCTAGTCGGATAGTTTTTTTTGCACAATTAACACTTTTACGAGAGTTTTCCTCCATTTGCATAAACATGGTTTGCTACCATTTCTTTTGAGTATATAACTTTTTGCCCTTGTTTCATGTCCTTTTATCTTAATTTCTGGTGATCACTTCTCTTCACCATTACATTTCCCTTGATAAATTTTGTCTTAGTGAGATTTTTTTTCCCCTTCTATTTGTGGCTGAACTTGATTAACAGAACTAAATGACAATCAGTTCACCTATATATCGTTCGTTGTGGTTTACTCCTGAAGATCAACCTTCATTTGGTCTCCTGCTTTTGTAGTAAAAGTTGTCCTCGATCCTTCGTTTTATCAAATTATGGCAGGTGTCTCCCCTGGTGAAGGCACAGGTGCGACCATGTCCGATGATGAAGATGACCAAGCAGATAGTGATAACACCTTTTACAATGGAAGTATGGATGGAAATGACATCATGGGATTCGGTCCTCTTGTCCCTACTGAGACTGAGCGCTCACTGATGGAGCGTGTTCGGCAGGAGTTGAAGCACGAACTGAAGCAGGTAAAAAAAAAAAAAAAGGACATCTCTGTTGTAGTTGCATTCATCCTATCGTAAGTTGCTTATTGATGAGCCATGTTGTTCTTTAATCTGCAGGGATACAAAGAGAAGATTGTGGACATTAGAGAAGAGATCCTACGCAAGCGCAGAGCTGGAAAACTCCCTGGAGACACCACTTCCCTCTTGAAGGCTTGGTGGCAGGCACACTCCAAGTGGCCTTACCCTACTGTAAGTGAAACTATCCATCGTTTTCTGCTTGAAAAATCAAAGCTTTCTTATAGTGTTCTTACTTATTCTCTCTATGTATTCACCTGTTTCGTCCAGGAGGACGACAAGGCAAGATTGGTGCAGGAAACGGGGTTGCAACTCAAGCAGATCAACAACTGGTTCATCAACCAGAGGAAAAGAAACTGGAACAATAATCCATCATCATCCACTGTTCTAAAGAGCAAGCGCAGAAGGTAAGCTGAATTAATCTCTTTCATCAAATATTGACTTGACTTGTAGAACAATAAAATGCTGTTAATAAATGGCCTTTTCTCTAACCTTACTTTGCAAATACCAGCAATGCAGGAGAAAATGGCTAAGGTTCTTCATTTATTTATTTATTTTTTACGCCCACGTGAACATTGAAGAATTATCTATACACTGAAGAGACACTGGCATAGACATACTCGTCTCAGGACCGAAGTTTCAACCATGCAATAGGCAAAATGTCGAGTTTCTTTCATCAAGAAGGGGAGAGTTTTTTCTAACTTTGTCTTACTAATCGATAATAGAGTATACAAGTTTGGCTGTATATATAGTTTGATGATTTCTTTGATCATATGTAGAAGTATGGTAACTAATAACGGTAACGGATGTGATAACTCTAGCAATGACTGTAGCAATGTTGAAGAATGACAATTGTGAATCCAAAGTTGATGCTCAACTGATTCCTTATGCAGTTTGTTCAAGCAATTAGAGTGTAGGTATATTTTGCATGTTTCTATTGATTTCACATTTTATTTTAGTTTTCCTTATTACTGGAACCATGTTGATTAGCGAAATTAATACGCACAAGTTGTCTATGGAGAAGGCCTCAAATTCCAAATGTGAGGATGTATGTGAAGGACCGATACTGTTTATTGTGATTGCTGTACATTTTGCTAAAATGGTGTTATATAAAAAAAAAAAAATGAAGATTTTCAATATATCTTTGTCCACATATACATACCTTAGTTACCCAATGGATGGTTAAGTGGTTTCCCAGTTGTAGAACAAATGAGGCTGTGATCAACGATGAAAAAGTATATAAATTACATGTTTTATGTACGCTACTTATTTAGAATGTTGAGCTCTCGGTAGGTAGACAACTGCATATGGAGATGCCATAAGTATTCTTTTCTGAGACACACATACATACGTGGTTGCTCACTTGCACTTGCACACAGACTCGCTTGCATGTGCCCATTGGTTAGACTAGAAACTTTCCTTTTTAACGTAAAAAGTTAATTTTAATATTTTTTTTCCATGACTATTGATCCATCATTATTTTATTTACTTTTCACTATTCACCTTCTCAATTTTTAACCATATCCCAAGGCAAATGAAGTGTGCTAAAAAGTGTATCTAAGGTGATGTCAAAAAGGAGTTGCCTATGGAAGCACCATAAATCTGAATATAGATAATTTTTGTGAAAGATGCATATCGTTAATTGTGATTTCCATGTTAAAAATAATAGTATACAAAAAACATGCAATTTAGATATATTTTGACTGTACATTGGATATATACAAATGAATGGTTTTTTAACAATAAAACAAATAAAACCTCTTGATCGATTATAAAGATGTGATTAAATCACATAATTTTTTATATGTCATCTATTTAGAGCATAAAAATTATAATTGACAGTTCGGATCATTCATATATACTCTATCTTTATGTTAAGATTTAGGACACTTTTATAGGCAACTCTCTTATGGCATTGCCTTACACGATTCCATATATATATATATATATATATATATATATATATATATATATATATATATATATATATATGGGATTACTGTATATGAGCCGCCAGCTCAAGAAAAGTTACGTGAGTTAGCGGCAAAACTATAATGATCCAATGATTTTTCTTTAATTTTTTTTAACAATTACTATCTTTACCTCCTTAACTTCTTTCGGATTAAATTTCATAAATTTTAGAGTTCGTTTACCTTTTCAACAAGTGCATACAAAATGTTTTATTTATTGAAAACCTTTAATTTTAAGTTAACTTGATGGAGGACCAAATCAAAACTAAAACCCAAAAAATTGGGTATGAGTAAACCCTAGGGGGTCGAGATCATAATCCAAAAGAAATTTTTAAAAAAATATTATTGGAAATAGTGAAAATGAACTGCAGCTCAGATAACTTGCGTGAGTTGTCAGTTCATTTCCATCTCTCTCTGTATATATATATATATATATATATATATATATATATATATATATATATTCTCATTTTCCATGAGTCAAGTAGTTTCTGTTACAACTCCAACAACAAAAGCTTAAACTCTAACAACAATTCTTATGGTCATCAACTGTTTACAATTAAAACAGGGTATTTATGAATAACCCACAAGCACGTATTTGATATAATAGTGAGACAACTTATCCAACCAAGAAGAGAAGTCCTAAACAAAACATGTATAATCAAAGAGAAGTCCTAAACAAAACATGTATAATCAAATATACCAAGTAAAAGAGGGAATAATGCTTTGTCGAGATAAAAAATATGAGAAAGGAATTTTACTATACAAAATAAAAGGACATCTGATTAATCAGATAACAGGCATATTAGACAGCATTTGAATTATCAAACGTTTCTCTTTTCTAATTGATGATGGATCAAATTGAACTTCTCAAACGGCATAATTGCATGGTTATCAACACATTAAGGTTTTTAATTAGTAGATTAGTTAATTTAACGAATGCATGCTCTCATGGATATTTTAAGGGAAATTCTAAATGAGCACACCAGTTGAATAGTGAGCACCATCTTTGGATGTTGTGCTCACAATCTGACCTCAGGATATGGTGCTCACCAAGTCAAGTGGTGTGCTCATTTAGGATTTCCCATATTTTAAGGCCAAAAAAAGAAAGAAGGTGCAAAATTAGAGAGGTGCAGAAATTCAAACTTTATTACAAAGTCGATATTGCTTTTATAAATTCAAACTTTGACACGTACAGATATTATAATAGCAAATAAGCAACAATGTTGCTTAGCTAATTAGCTATCGAATGTCCTCGATCTCTTCTTGATCGATGGGAAGTTCGGCACCGGAACCGAGCTCGGCGGTGGAGCTGTCTGGCAAGACGAGCCTGCATAGTATCTCGCCTCGTCGTCTTCGGCAGCACAACTAATTTCCCGTGTCAAAATCATCTTCGTCTCATTTGGCCGCCTTAGGTTCTTCCTTCGTTGCGCGCCATTACTTGTTGCGACACTGCATGCAGCCACAACTCCAAGAAGGGCAGCATGATGTTGCATGCAGTAGCGTGGCAGCAGTTCAAGGAGCGGTGGCTGCAGGGTGTTCCGGTTCCGGTACTGCCGGGGCAGTTCTAGGAGCGGCGGCTGGGCGTTCCGGTACTGCGACGGCAACGGCAGAAGTGGATGCTTGGAAATGATTCGAGCAGCAACCATTGCAAATTTGCAACAATGAATCCAATTGACAATTTTTTGTTTTTTTTTTTTTATCTCCTTCCTTCTCTTCTCTTGATTCGTTTTAATTTTAAATGATAAAGGCTAGCATCGTATATATACACACAAATGTAAGGAATGGGTTTGATCCAAAACACCTCTGAGTCGGGTTCGGACTCGTCAAGTAAGTTTCCTTTTTTGGCAAACGCACGCAAAAATGAGAGGCTTGGTCCGAAACGAACTCGGACTCCTGGATCCATAGGGAAAGTTACCATTTTTAGCTTTAGTAATAAGCATAATAGTTTTTTTTAAGGATTAAAGGTATACAAACTAGGATTCACTCATACTTAATGTCTTGGGTTTCAGTTTTAATTTGCCTTTCATCAATTCAATACAAATTTAACAGTTTTCGGTAAATATATCTTATTTCCACTAGATTGAATGACAAATAAACTCCAAAATCTTTAAAAATTTAATCTTAAAGAAGCTAATACTATATAGATAATAATCCAAAATACAATTTAGAAAAAATTAATGGAATTAATTTTTTTTATAGTTAACTCACTTAACATACCAGAGCTCTAGTGACTCATATATATATATATATATATATATATATATAGAGAGAGAGAGAGAGAGAGAGAGAGAGAGAGAGAGAGAGAGAGAGAGAGAGAGAGAGAGAGAGAGAGGGTTATTGTAAGTGAGCCGTCATTTTAAGAAAAATTACATGAGGTAGCAATCAAAATATAATAATCCAATAATTTTTCTTCATTTTTTTTAGAATTAGAATCTCTACCTTTTAACCTTAATAATGTTAAATTTCATGAATTTTGGAGTTCATTTAAACTTTCATCAAGTAGATACAAAATGTTTATTCAGTGAATATCGTTAAAAATTGTATTAACTTGATGAAGGACAAAATCAAAACTAAAACCTAAGAAATTAGGTATGAGTGAACCTTAGAGAGTCGAGATCATAATCCAAAAGAAATTTTAAAAAAAAATTATAGGAGATAGTGGAAATGAACTGTAACTCAGGTAACTTGCATGACTTATCAGCTCATTTCTATTTTTCTCATATATATATATATATATATATATATATATATATATATATATATATATATATATATATATATAAATGAGTCACGCATCACGTAATTTATGTGAGTTGTAGTTCATTTCCACTATGTCTAATAACTTATTATTTTTAGAACTTTCTTTTGGAATATGATCTCGACCCCTTATGGTTTACTCATACCCAATTTCTTGGGTTTTAGTTTTCATTTGGTTTTTCATCAAATAGATACAAAATTAGCATATTTCGGTGAGTACAACATTTTTATCCATTTGAGTAAAGGAAAAAAAAAAAAAAATCCAAAAATCATGAAATTTGAATCTAAAAAAGGTTAAGACGATAGAGATCATAATTGTAAAAAAAAATTTAAAAAATAATGGGTCCATAATTCTTGGCCATAGTACCGGGTATACACTTTACACTCTAAAACACGTGTTATCCATCTGCCTGTCAGTTCCATCAAGTGTTGAGTTATCACATGATAATTGCATACTTAGTGAGGTTAATATTATCACGTTATACTTAAAGGGACTTCCTCTGCTTTACCTGATTGAGTATTCAGTATACATATGGGTCACCTTACGTCTTAATCTTTTTTGCAGTAATTTAATTTACATTCATTTCATATCTTATTATATATGATATTGATAACTTATCTTGCATGGGCATACGTGACTCTTTTCATCGTTTACAACATCGAAATCAAAGGATGCCATTATGAAAACAAAATAAATTTGTATTGGATTTGAGAAATTGTAATACTTTAATATTTACTTTGACAAAGAGAGTTTAACTCTTTATAATCAGAACGATAACAAAGAGATTCTAGATAGTGTAACGATTGAAGTATGATCAAAACGATCCTTTTTATTTTCATTGACCATCTGATCAAGACTTTGAGTTGAAGAAGAACTCTCTCTCTCTCTCTGTCTCTCTCTCTCTCTCTCTATCTTTCAGGATCTGAACTTCTGATTCCTCTTCTTTCAGGAATTGAACTTCTGATTCCTCGTATCCACCTATTTGGAGTGGTTTTATAGTTTAAGAGGTTGTAACTTCTCCCGTGATTTACGGAGACTGTAGTGTAATTGCACCATGATCTGATCAGGTTGAATAACCATTTGCTAACGAGGATGGGATGTCTATATTGGCGAAGTTGATTTTCTTTCTTGGTGGAGATGGGATATACTCATCGACGGAGATGATTTGGTGGCTCGTGGCAAGACAGTACCCACGATCTGATTAGTTAAAATAACTTTTTGCTGACAAGTTAAAATAATAGATCAATTAAAATAACAGTTAAAATAACTATCTGCCAATGAGAATGGGATGTCTTCATTGGCGAAGTTGACTTTTTTTTGTCCAGTAGAAATGAGATATTTTCGTTGGCGGAAATGATCATTTTTGATGACTTTGTTCATCTTAGTAGGTGTAACGCCCCCGTTTTTCAGTTGCTTCCCAAAACGGATGACGTTACTTATTATTTCCACTAGACAACCCAACATTCATAGGATTTTGGAATAACTGTAACTACTGTCACAATCAGATAAGTAAATAACATGTCTGAAACTGAAAAGATTTCATTTATACAAAAAGTTTTTTTTACATAAAATGGCACACTGCTCTAAATATGAACACAAAAGAAGCAAATGAGAAAAGCAGTGTCTAGTCAAAGATATACAAGATTTTTCGAAATGTACTTCACTACTTAATATTGCTCGGTCTGATCGATAAAGTACGGATCCTTAGTCGAGGCTGGTTCTCCTTCTTGGTCCTCTAAACCTAGGTTCGAAACCTAAGGGATTAAACCCAGTAAGTAACACAAGAAAAATATATGTGTACTATTACAGTACTAAAGATAAAAGTATGCAAATGAATTAAATGCTTTCATTGGTAATATCTCTTAATAAACAGAAAAAAATGCAATTAAATCATGATAATATTGAACAATCACGTGAATAATGAAAAATATAACAGCAAGATTATATATGTCATTTGCAAATAACATGTAAATATCATGTAAAGATCATATCTTGTAAACATGTCAAGTCTAAGTCAAATCTTTGTTAGTATTTGAAACTAAATAATAGATAAAATAGCGCGCAGTTTCCGTATTGTACAAGTGCCCGTGTATACCCGGGACCCGGCCTCAAACCCATAGTGCTGAACCATGACACACTGCTAGGTGTTCAAGTCAAATCCCGTACTGTGAAACAGTAACGGACATCACTCTTATAGTGACTCATGTATCAGACGGTGACCCAGTACCACCCAGTGCTGCTGCAGTAAAAGTCCTCAGCACCTCAATCAAAAAGTTGGCCAACAAAATCCTTGTACAATACAGTTCTTATCCATCATGTAGTTTCTCCCATCCCCGTGTTCATAATGAATTATGCACATGAAAATTTTATAATCTTTCTT
Organism: Dracaena cambodiana; assembly: GCA_036321105.1. NCBI lineage: Eukaryota > Viridiplantae > Streptophyta > Magnoliopsida > Asparagales > Asparagaceae > Dracaena > Dracaena cambodiana. The sequence goes on from JAYEPQ010000011.1 coordinate 42,920,062, forward strand.
TAATTGTTTTTCAATTCATGATAACATTTTTGCATTTCCATGACTGTACATGACATGTAGTATCATAACACATGATCTGTAATATTTAAACACATGACTTGTAATATCAAAGCACATGACATGTAAAACACATGACTTGTAATATCAAAACACATGACATGTAGCATGATAGATGTTAGTGCATAGTTGTACCATAATGCATATCATCAAACTTATTTTAATAATCTGATTTCATTCTCAATGTCAATCAATGACTCAATTTGGGAATCAAGTGCATCATGTAATAATACTGCATTATTTATAAATTCAAACTTATGGACTTATTCCATTCTAGGCTCAAATCATATATTTTTATATATTTTTCTTTGATTAATTTCTAATTAAAATCCAAACTCAATCCATCAATTATTTCCAATTAAATCCAACCAAGCCCAAGCCCACTAAATTCTCACTTATTTTTATTTTATTTTTTTTTCTTTTCTGTCAGGCCCAGACCCAAACCCAAGCCCACTGTTATTTCATTTTTTTTTCTTTTTCTTTTACTGGGCTGGGCTGGCCGGCCCAGTCTATTATTATTATTTTTTTCTTTTTTTTTTTCAATTGGTCTTTCATACGGTGGCCTCTTCCTTTCTTTGCCACCTAGCTCCCAGCTGCCACTCCCCTTTTCAATCACGACAACACATTTATTTTAATTAATTAATTTATTTATTTATTAATAATTTAATAATTTTGATTCCTTGTAACGTTCTCCAAATGCTACTAAATTTATTTGGGACGTAGTGCTCGATGAGAGAAACACTACAAAATTATCCGTTTGTTATTTTGATGTCCAGAATAAATGAAACGAAATTCCGAAATAATTAGAAGGATAATTTTAATATTATTAAATTAGGAATTTTGGAAGTATTTTTCGGCCTCGTAAGAAAAACCTCCAAAAATCCTAAATATTACAAAACTAATAATCGTGAAGACCGAATGTCATTTGAGTTTGTGGATTTAAAGTTACATTAACTGAAAGTTATTTCGGTGTCCAAAATTGATTTCGGTAGACTTATTCGGCACCACTAGTCTCAAGAGAGCAATACATGTAGCTCGAAATTTGGGGTATTACATTCTACCCACCTAATAAAAAAAATTTCGTTCTCGAACTTTAATTGGTGTTTTTGATCATGAGAAAGGGTATATGTATTTTATCCTGATGTCCTTTTCAAGGTTCCAAACTGAATCTCTTGGTGATTGTATATCCCATAAAATAAGAACTAATAATGTTACTTTATCTTTTAGAACTAATAATGTTACTTTATCTTTTAAGACTTATCCCATTGGTTAATAATCCTTACATATCGCTTCTCATATTTTTATTTCATTTCTTCTGGAACAATCACAAAAACTTTAAGCCTTTTCTCAAGTCTATTTTTGATATATTCACTATTTTATACTTCTAACTAAGCGCTTTCTCAATTATGATATATAGAATACATCATGAATGAGTTTCGTTTTTGATAGGAATGATAATGAATAGTCAGGATTCCCAATTTATTCTTAAAGTTTTATTTGGGTGAAAGAACACAAAAGTAAGACATAATTTAATCAGAAATAACTGCTACCAATTTGGTGTGCCACGCCATCCTGATTAAGTAATGGAAAAGATACAAGTGACAAATAATTTTATAGAGTCCATTCCTAGAGTCCTATTACATATTGTAATGGATTTTATAAGAGAAAACAAATCATAACTATTACAATACCGAAATAACAAGACTATAAATGGTAGGGATATAAGATAAAAGTGAATTCATGACTACAGAATTCAATCACACACAATGATTTTATCAAGCGATTGTAATTGCTGGCGCTAGAGAATATCTCTCTACAATTATCTCGCTGACTCAATAAAACTTGTGATGTATAAAGGCTCAAGATATGAGTCGTATTATGATAATATTCAGATAGAAGATACAAAATATCAAATGGGAATGATCAACAAAAAGTAATGGAATAGGATGATGATTTGGAAAGATATATTTAAGCTGCATAAGGTGGTCTACCAGGATGAGAAATCATAATTAGATTTTTGTTATCCATTAGACTCCATCAGCTTTGCATATAATGTAGCTACAACAACATGGCTGCATTATCCTACAACTAGATGGAAACTCAAAGTGTAAGCATAACCTGACATATTTCCTTGGCATTCTCACCATTCTTTCCTAGAGAAGCCTCACATGATTAAGATTGGCATAGTAGTTATGTCTAAATGTAACTATACTTCTCCAAAGAAATTTGTACTTAAAAATTCATTTAAACTTCATCTGAAATTCTTGGTATAGATGAAAATTTAAATCTTAAATGCACTGCCTACAGAATTACTTTGCTTATTGAATGATATAAAAATAGAGCATGAATATGCCCTCTCCAGATCAAGAATTGCTAGTACTAGTACTGTTGTTAGACTCTGTTTTAATTTCTCAAATGATTTATTACATTCATTTGTTCAGACATATTCTAACTCATTTTCTGATCTGTTTATTTAAAGTGATAAGGTCTTGTAAGGTTTTATACAAATGTTCAATAATACTCAGCCATCCCAGAAAATTCCAAATCTTAGACACCGATTTTGATCGCATGCCAATTTTTCATAGCTCCTAAGATCAGACGTATTATCTATCGGACTTACACTCATACTCGAAGAAGATTGGGTCGACATTATTCTGCAATGGACCAGATAAGAATCAATAAAAAGAATTCAAGATAGATACATCAAACGAATAGAAAACAATAAGATAGGCACGATACTAGATCTGATAGGTATCAAAGACTAAGAAACAATTATTACTAATAAGTCACAAACATGTTCTTATGTGGCAGTAGTCCTATGGTCTTCCACCTAAACCTAGGCTCTGATACCACCCTGTAATGCCCCCATTTTTCAGCTGTTTCCCAAAACGGATGACGTTACTTATTATTTCCACTAGACAACCCAACAGTCACAGGATCTTGGAATAACCGTAACTACTGCCACAATCATATAAGTAAATAACATGTCTGAAACTGAAAAGATTTCATTTATACAAAAATTTTTTTACATAAAATGGCGCACTGCTCTAAATATGAACACAAAAGAAGCAAATGAGAAAAGCAGTGTCTAGACAAAGATATACAAGATTTTTTGAAACGTACTTCACTACTTAATATTGCTCGGTCTGATCGATGAAGTACGCATCCTTAGTCGAGGCTGGTTCTCCTTCTTGGTCCTCTAAACCTAGGTTCGAAACCTAAGGGTTTAAACCCAGCAAGTAACACAAGGAAAATATATGTGTACTATTACAGTACTAAAGATAAAAGTATGCAAATGAATAAAATGCTTTCATTGGGAATTCTCTTAATAAACAGAAAAAAATGCAATTAAATCGTAATAATGTTGAACAATCACGTGAATAATGAAAAATATAATAGCAAGATTATATATGTCATTTGCAAATAACATGTAAATATCATGTAAAGATCATATCTTGTAAACATGTCAAGTCTAAGTCAAATCTTTGTTAGCATTTGAAACTAAATAATAGATAAGATAGCGCGCAGTTTTCGTATTGTACAAGTGCCCGTGTATACCCGGGACCTGGCCTCAAACCCATGGTGCTGAACCATGACACACCGCTAGGTGTTCAAGTCAAATCCCGTACTGTGAAACAGTAACGGACATCACTCTTATAGTGACTCGTGTATCAGACGGTGGTCCAGTACCACCCAGTGCTGCTGCAGTAAAAGTCCTCAGCACCTCAAACAAGAAGTTGGCCAACAAAATTCTTGTACAATACTGTTCTTATCCATCATGTAGTTTCTCCTATCCCCGTGTTCATAATGAATTATGCACATGAAAATTTTATAATCTTTCTTTAATTGTTTTTCAATTCATGATAACATTTTTGCATTTCCATGACTGTACATGACATGTAGTATCATAACACATGATCTGTAATATTAAAACACATGACTTGTAATATCAAAGAACATGACATGTAAAACACATGACTTGTAATATCAAAACAAATGGCATGTAGCATGATAGATGTTAGTGCACAGTTGTACCATAATGCATATCATCAAACTTATTTTAATAATCTGATTTCATTCTCAATGTCAATCAATGACCCAATTTGGGAATCAAGTGCATCATGTAATAATACTGCATTATTTATAAATTCAAACTTATGAACTTATTCCATTCTACGCTCAAATCATATATTTTTATATATTTTTCTTTGATTAATTTCTAATTAAAATCCAAACTCAATCCATCAATTATTTCAAATTAAATCCAACCTAAGCCCAAGCTCAATCCCACTAAATTCTCACTTATTTTTATTTTATTTTTTTTTCTTTTCTGTCAGGCCCAGACCCAAGTCCAAGCCCACTGTTATTTCATTTTTTTTTCTTTTTTTTTTACTGGGCTGGGCTGGCCGGCCCAGTCTATTATTATTTTTTTTTCTATATTTTTTTTCTGGCCCAATTTGAATCCAGCCAACTTCTTTTATTCTATTTTTCTTTTATTTTTACTGGGCTGGGCCAGACCCAGTTCTTTTTTTTTTTCTTTCTCTTGTTTTGGCCTAGTCAACCAAACTCTCTTTTCTCTCTATTTTTCTCTCTCCCTTGTCTCTCTTTCTCTCTTTTTCTTTCAGCCCATTCCCTGCATATTATGGTCCAGCCCACTACTCTTTCTTTTTTTAATTTTCTTTTCTTCTTTTTTTTTTTCTCTGGGCTGGGCCAGGCCCAACAGTTTTGCCTGTTAATTTTCCTTGTATGCATGTAAGGCCCAGGGTTTTTATTTTGCATGTAGTTTTCCATGCAGAATTTTTTTTGCATGCAACCTTGTATTTTGCATGAGTTTGAATTTAATTTTATATGCAACTTTTATTTTGCACGAGTTTGAATTTAATTTCATCGTATGCAATTTTTTTTTCTTTTTTTAATAAAAAATAAGCAAACGTAATAATATTTATATATATCAAAATTGACACGGCTCAGTTTTCAATATCAGGTAATGGTTCAAAATATGAATCAAGTATTTTTACAAGATAATTTACGTACACAAAATTAAATAAATAAACAAACGAAAATAGATAAAATAACGAAATGAACGAAAATAGCAGTATTACTTGCCTCGGTTTGATCTTGAATATTCAGTTCGAATCTTCGGTTCGGTTTGATTTTTTTTTCTCTATCTCTCTCTGTTTTTTTTTCCTGACTTTGTTGCAGGTTTCTGGCCGAGAGGAAAAGAGAGGAGAAGTGAGAAATGGAGTAGGAGGCAGAGAGATAAGGGAGAGAAGGGAGAGGGTGAGGTTTTTATTTTTCACTTTATTTTTTTTATTATTATTTTTTTCAATTGGTCTTTCATACGGTGGCCTCTTTCTTTCTTTGCCACCTAGCTCCTAGCTGCCACTCCCATTTTCAATCACGACAACACATTTATTTTAATTAATTAATTAATTTATTTATTAATAATTTAATAATTTCGATTCCTTATAACGTTCTCCAAATGCTACCAAATTTATTTAGGACGTAGTGCTCGATGAGGAAAACACTACAAAATTATCCGTTTGTTGTTTTGATGTCCGAAATAAATGAAACAAAATTCCGAAGTAATTAGAAGGATAATTTTAATATTATTAAATTAGAAATTTTGGAAGTATTTTTCGGCCTCGTAAGAAAAATCTCCAAAAATCCTAAATATTATAAAACTAATAATCGTGAAAACCGAATGTCATTTGGGTTTGTGGATTTAAAGTTACATTAACCGAAAGTTATTTCGGTGTCCAAAATTGACTTCGGTAGACTTATTCGGCACCACTGGTCTCAAGAGAGCAATACAGGTAGCTCGAAATTTGGGGTATTACAGTAGGGTTGATTTCTTTTGTCTAACGAAGATGAGATGTCTTCATCAACAGAAATAGACTTGGTCCTCAGAATGCTTAGACTTGTCCATATTGGTGAGGATATTTGTATTAGTTTACAAAGATAAAATTCTTTGTTGGCGAAATTGAGATCCTTTGTTGCTGGAGATGGTCATGAGACCGACTTGTATTTCTACCAACTCAATATGGTAATTTGTTGGCAATATTTGATTTTAATTTAGTCAGCATTTGATAATTTTTACTACTTATAGTGATTATTTATTTATTATTCTATTCATCACAATCATAATGTCCCCCACCACATATATGTATTTTCTTTTTATTCATGGATTTTCAACTTTCATACATACGTTATACTCTTTTCTATTTTTCTGTCGTTGTTAATTTTGATCACGTACTTGAGTAATTTCTTGTCAGATATGAGCCTTGAGTTAACTCCACACATTCAGAGGATAGAATTTCGAGGGGGACTCGCCAGTTAAAAATCCTTCCTTCCATGAGTAAGCAGACTCCCAATAGATCATTGAGTACTCGCCTTCTTTATGCAATCCTTTTCTATTTTGTAATGGTTATAATTGATCTTAACTTATATTCTTGTTATTCAATGGCTTATCTTTTTCTATTGTAATAAAAATCTATTGTGGCCAACATTTCTTGTAATCAATTGTATTGTAATTTTCTTTAGAATTATTTTGGATAATGCAATGTAATATGTACGGTTATGGCTATATAATTCTTTTCTGCTTATGCATTCTGATTACTGATTTTTTTATTAGGCCTTATACATATCTCTGGATTACCAACTGGTAATACCTTATACAAAAATAGAATACATTATCAAAATTTTTTAGGTGAGTTCGGAGCATTACAATCTACTCATCATACTGATGGGCTGGGAGATGTCAAAGCCTTGTATATACCATTTCGTACATGAAACTGCCAACAACACTAGCATAAGAGACTCAAGCCATTAACCCTCATTTCTTGTAGGTACATAGAGACAACTGGAAACTCAACTTGAAGTGAGGGGTTAACAATATAGTAACTGGCTTAGCAGACTTGTCAATACCAATACAAGTAGACTGTTCCCTTCACCCTATCTCACAAAATCTCTATACCTAGAATCTTTTTGCTATCCAAGATCTTTCATATTAAATTCGCTTTTCAACTATACAATCAATTTCTTTATATCCATTTTTACTCTTTTATGCTATCAATATGTAAGCAACATACATGAGTAAACAGATAAAGAATCCATTTTTCAAACTCTTGAAATAGACACAATAATCAAAATAACTTTTGGTATATGAATTTGTATTTATAAATTGATCAAATTTCTTATACAAATGTCTTAGAGACTACTTTAAATGTATATGGGCTTTTCAACTTACAGTCCATATCTTTTTTTCCAGCAATCTTAAAATCGTCTTATTAAGCCATGTAGATTCTCTTTCAAATCACCATGCAAGAAGTTTATTTTTACATCCATCTAAACTAGTTCCAAATTGTTCTTCGCAAAATTCTTATTTTCTTCCATTGATTACTTTGATTACAACGAAAGAGGAACAATAGAAAAACAAACAAGAGGATTTATAATTTATCGCTATATTTTACAATGAAAAGTGGGTTCTAATGTGGCGATAGGATCTAACTAGTAGTTCCTGTTGATGATCCGATGTGAAGATCTCCTTTGAAGAAGATGATGGCCGACCCTAACTTCTCTCTCTATGCTGTTCTTGATGAATTCAAGGCTCTCACGTGTAACTTGAACTCCAAAATGATCTTCTACGCTTCAAGACTCTCTCGCGTAACTTGAATTGCTAAAAGATCAAAAGGATTAAAGATCCATCCATAAAGTCTCCTCAAAGAAGGTATTTATAAACTTTAGTTGGTTATGAGAGTTTTCATAGGAATAGGAATGAAGGTTTCTATAGGAATAGAAATAGAAGGTTTTTGTATTCATCAAGGATTCTAATCAAATATTTGATTTTGATTTAAATCTCTTGATTTTAGATTCTGATTGGACTCAATTTTGGTATTGGATAAGCCCAAATCTTAATCACAATCAATTTAGAATTTTGATTGGACTCAATTCGGGTATTGGATAAGCCCAAGTCTCAATCATAATCAATTTAGGATTTTGAGAATCTGCTCACGCGGAGTTAAGTACTCTGAACGCAGAGTTATAGTTTTAGCTTCGCGTTTTATCTCTTCACGCAGAGTTAAGCTCTGTATGATGCGAAGCTATTCAATAGCTTCGCATCTACCTGGCTGCAGAACTATTTATTTTTATCTTTTTGAATTTTTCTCCACCAACACAAATCAACTGCCAATTAAAGCTAGCAAAATATGAATAGAAAATTATTTTCAGAATAGAAAAATATTTTACAACTGAAGATAATATCTTATTGTAGTCAATTCCTTCCTGTTGAGTGTAACCTTCCACTACCAACGTAACTTTGTATCCGACTCCTTACAATGAAGGTTATCTTTCTTAATGAACACACATTTGCAACAATGGTCTTCTTTCCTTTCAAAAGTTTTACCAATACTCATGTGGGTTCTCATAGTGATAATCCATCACACCCTTCCAACCCCAGCTTTGTCACTCACCTTAGCTTCCCTGTAGGTAGTATGAATACCTTCTTCAACAATTGGATGTGTGTCTACCACGATACTAGTGAACGTGCAGGTTTTTTGTTCTACTAACTGCAATTGAGTCCTATTGTTGTTCTTCAATATTCGTACCCACAACTTTACTTGTACTAATATCCTCCTCCATAACAACTTTGTTTTCGTGCTCCTCTTTCAAAGTGAGAGTCTCGACCTCCAGTTCCAGTGAGACAGTCTTTGACTGCTATCACTCTAAGGTATTTCATACTTATTTTTAACATGGGAGACTCGTCAAAGGTCAAATCTCTACTATATATTATATTCTTAGACTCAAAGTATCACAATCTAAATCCCTTCGCACTTGTGCTAAAATCCAAGAATATGACTTTCTTGGCTTCGGATTTATGTTTACTTTACTTACATGATACTAAGCAGGTCAATCAAAAGTATTTAGGTGATCATAGTCAGTAGTAGTACAGTAACTATACTATAGCTCAAATGGAATCTGTCCCTCGTTTGCAATTGCTAACAACCTATTATTGAGATGCTTTGTATATGACAATGCCTCATCCTGTATTTCCTTATCCAATCATGTATTGGATAATACACTCGTACTTTCTTCATCAACATATGATTCATAGGATCTGCCACTCTATTCTATTGTAGTGTTTGTCTGACAATGAAATATTTGTGATGAATTAGGTACACCCAAACTCTTCAGAAGTAGTCATTCACAATTGATACAAACCAATTTGATCCTTCAATAAAACTGTCATTATTAGTCACTGAATGTCCATGTGTACATAGTCTATAATCGCTTCAATTTGATGACTGCAGTGTCAAACTTGATGATGGTCTACTTTCCAATGATAAAATGCTTACAGAAGTCCAATTTTGTGGTATTTTCTCCTTCAATAGGTTTTATTATCATACAATGAGGCTTTATCTTCAACCAAAATTTTGACATTCAAATTTTACAAATTAGCAAGTATTTTGTTGAGTTTATTGAGGTGCTTAGACATAGAAGTGCCTGGTTTGTATTGCAACCGAAAGAACTTCTTCTTCAAATAGAGACGATTCTCTATTCTCTTCATCATATACTTCTCTTCCAACTTCTACCAAAAATCACTTGTTACATTTTAACTCACCACAAAATACTTTTGATCATTTGTCAAACAAAGCCTAATTGTTCTAAGTGCCAAAAGATTTATCTTCTTCCATTCAACTTCCGTCATATCTTCGAGCTTATTATTCTGCAATCTGTCCATAGAATTTGTTAAAATAAGATATCCATAACTTTGCACTACTGCATATCAAATTGTTAGTTCCATCAAACTTCTATATCTTGAACTTGTATTCGTCATACTGGATCTTGAGAATGGTGAAGACTTCGAAAACTATCGCAAGTCAATTATAATGCTGACGAATTTGATGATGAATCTCTCACCATGGTTTTCAAAAAAACTTTCACCTTTATAAATCTCCAATAATATAATCTCTCAAAATCCAATGAATTAAACATCAATGCTTTGATACCACTTATTATAAATCAATCAAAGTTTCAATACCACTTGTTGCGAAAGTTGAGGTAATTCAAATAGTAACAAAGGATCAATGCTTAAAATAATGATAATGGCACCTTAACGTTTTGTCTTTGTTATGTTATATAGCATATAGCATAACGCATAATGTAGATTACACAATTATTTATTTATTTAATTAAAAATAAATATAAACTATATAAAATAAATTTTATAAATTAAAAATTGAATTAAAAATTATAAAAGAAAATATAAAAAAATTATATCTCAGTATTAATTCTAAATGTCTAATAAGTTTCACAGTAATTCTCATAATTATCTTCATAAATTAAATTACATTCACACCCATAATTTCAGTCATCATCTGAATAAGAAAATAAGATTTTAAATTTATTTTCAATTATTATCAATCTTGTAATTTATATTTTGTAATGATCAATTTATGTTATTTTTAATTGTTTATTTTAGATTCTGAGAATTCAATTTAATCAGCAAGTAAGAAATTTCAGTACTTGGAAATGAATTATAACAAAAAAACAGTAATTGGAAATAATTTATAACAAGTAAATAAGAATGTACAAGCTAATAATGCCACAAGCAATTAAATAAGCAAACAACAAGCCATAAAGTGAAAAAAATACAGCAATTCGCTAACAATCAAAATAAATAATCAAAATTAATATAAAAACTATTTAAAAGTTATTGTAAATAACGTAACATAACGTAATTTAATGTAACGTAACATAAAATAACATAAAAACGCACTATTACGGTGCATTGAGTTATTTTCGACTGTTAAGTAACGTTGGGTTTCTGTTAGGTTTCATAACGCAACATAACCGGTTTCATAACGCGTTATTTTCAACATTGCTAGGGATTATTGAAATTCAATGGTACTTATTACTATAGCTATTCATTTATCTTTTCAACTTCACCATTATAACAATGATGAACGTTATGTAAACTAAGGGTGTGTTTAGCGAAAGTAGAGAAGAAATTAAGAAGTAACTTCCAAAATAAAAGTAGAAGAAATTATTTATTGAATTTGTTTACTAACTTTTGGAAAAAATAGTGTACTAGGAAGGGTGTGAGTATTATTTAATTGATTAATTAAAACAATACCTGTATTATTTTATTTATTTTCTATGTATAAAATACAACTTTTGAATTGTAATCATGACATGCAAATAAAAAATTATTTTGTTTGCCTTAATTTTCTACTTCTTAGAGTTCTTCCAAACCAAATTGTGAGGAAGAAAATTTTGGAAGTAAGATACCACGTAGGCGTCACCTCAGCATATAAGAAATAATTTCTAACTTTTTTTGGGTCAAACAAACAAGTGAAGAGTGGAAGTAAATTTACATCCACTACTTCTAGTGCATTTCTGTACAAACAAACGCACCCTTAGTAAAGTTGATCAAGCCCTAGTCCAGTCATTTTTGGCCTTCCTGCATCCTCCATCTTTCGATGCCCATATCGTTATTCCCAACTATGATGATGCCCTCAACTGAATCGTCTTTCTCCTTCGAAATTCATGGTGATGCGCTAAAACGTGAGACTTGTTGTTAAACATTATGAGTATCATGTTGCCATGGTTGCCAACCTTTATCTTATATATATATATATATATATATATATATATATATATATATATATATATATATATATATATATATATATATATATATATATATATATATATATATATATATATATATATATATATATATATATATATATATATAAAAGAGAAAGAGAGAGATAATTAAGAAATGAATGATAAAGATGGCTTTCATGAGAAATGAGAGAGGTAGAGTGATAATTGAATATTTTCTTGTAATATTTTTTCTCATAATAAATTTTTCTCGTGGTTTTACTATGGATGTAGGTCGAGCATGATCGACCAAACCACGTGATTCTTTGAGTTATTCTTATGTTAATTATTTTTCTATCTCAATAATCTCGATGTGGTGATCTTGTAGAGTTTTGAGGTCTGATTGGAAGAATTGATCCCCAGCAATAATGAATCTTGACACCATCCTTTTTCTGTTTTTGCGCTAGAAATTTAATGTTTGTTGAAAGTTACTTGTTTCTAATTTTTTGTTTTGATTTTGCTGTGAGAGATCTTTTGTTTTGATTTTGTTGTGAGAGATCTAATGTATCTAGAGAATTATTTTCAGTAATATTTTTGGGTTAATTGCACTAAGGCTACTTGTAGTATGGAATAGTATAATTTATTACCTTTTAAATTTAAAACTCTCAGTTTAATATATGGACTCCTAACATCTTTAATTAACAATGTACTATTCTCATTCCTATTTAACTTAAATAGCACAAATTTTATGAAATTTCCAAATTACCCTCCTCTTCCTCAGTAACTCATCCAAAATATATCCAAAGGAGGGTAATTTGATGATTTCATACTGTTGACTAATGACGTTAGGAGTATATTCCAATCAGAAACTCTAAAAAAAATAGTAAGAGTTTTCTCCTTGCCAAAGGTTTTTCTGGACACATACAACCATCCTACCTAACCCCCTTATATAGATAAAGGATTGGCACAACCCTAAGTTAAATAAGGTTAGTCTTGGCTAATTCTGAGACCAAATTACAGAGAAATGCAATTTGCATGTTGTGCTATTAATGACAGATATCTTCCTTCGATGGCCAAACTGGCTGAGCAATACCGTTGGTGCAGGCCTCTGACATGGCCTTCGACGGTAATACCCAAAAACTTGGCCATTGATGGCCACTTGAGCCATATTCAAACAACATGTTATCAATCACTTAATCTGAATCTTCCCTCGCCTAAAGAATTATGAGGCTCCTCCCTCCAATTGTTTTCCCTATGTTAGCTAACAAAAAAAAATTAAATAAAAAGTCAGAGAGAGAGAGAGAGAGAGAGAGAGAGAGAGAGAGAGAAATTATTTATTTTAGTCTTAGTCTCTGTAAGGCGCCTTTTGGGCTTGCTCCAGTCGCGCCATTAGAAATATTTGAATCTCGCGCTACCGCAGCCATTGATTTTCTCGTTGATTTGTTTCTTATTGGAGCAATCTAAAGCATCGGACTCAAAACTAGTCGTCATTGATCCTACCGAGCTCAAGAAACCAAAGATCTTGTTGTCATTGAATCTCTAATAATAAAGAGCCAACAATAAAACACCTGCAAGCAACAGGGAGCTCTTCCTATTCCTAATCGTAATTTAAGTATTTGTTTTATAATTGTTGATAGATTTTGAAATTCTAAAGAAAATAGGAAAAGAGTTTTCTCCTTACAAAAAACAGGGAGTTCTTCCTATTCCTATCAGAAACTCTAAAAAAAAACAGCAAAAGAGTTTTCTCCTAGCAAAAGGTTTATCTGGACACATACAAACATCCTACCTAACCCCCTTATATAAATAAAGGATATTTGACACAACCCTAAGTTAAATAAGGTTAGTCTTGGCTAATTCTGAGACCAAACTACAGAGAAATGCAATCTGCATGTTGTGCCATCAATGATAAATATCTTCCTTCGATAGCCAAACTGGCTGAGCACTACCATTGGTGCATGCCTCTAACATGGCTTTCAATGATAGTACCCGCAAACTTGGCCATTGATGGCCACTTGAGCCATATTCAAACAACATGTTACCAATCGCTTGATCTATCTTCCCTTGCCTGAACAATTATGAGGCTCCTCCCTCCAATTTTTTTCCCTAAGTTAGCTAACAAAAAAAAAATTAAATAAAAAGTCAAAGAGAGAGAGAGAGAGAGATTATTTATCTTAGTCTTAGTCTCAATAGGGTGCCTTTTGGGCGTGCTCCAGTTGCGCCATTAGAAATATTCGAATCTGGCGCTGCCGCAGCCATTGATTTTCTCGTTGATGTGTTTCTTATTGGAGCAATCTAAAGCATCTGACTCAAAACTAGTCGCCATTGATCCTACCGAGCTCAAGAAACGAAAATCTTATTGTCATTGAATCTCTAATCGCAAAAAGCCAACAAGAAAACACTTGCAAGCAACAGAGTGCTCTTCCTATTCCTAGTCGTAATTTCAGTGTTTGTTTTGTAATTATTGATGGATTTCGAAACTCTAAAAGAAACAGCAGGGAGCTCTTCCAATTCCTATCAGAAACTCTAAAAAAACAGTAAAAGAGTTTTCTCCTTGCAAAAGTTTTGTCTGAACACATTCAAACATCCTACCTAACCCCTTATATAGATAATGGATATTTGGTACAACCCTAAGTTAAATAAGATTAGTCTTGGCTAATTCTGAGACCAAATCACAGAGAAATGCAATCTTCATGTTGTACCATCAATGACAGATATCTTCCTTCGATGGCTAAACTGGCTGAGCACCACCATTTGTGCAGGCCTTTGACATGGCCGTCGATGGTAATACCTGCAAACTTGGCCATTGATGGCCACTTGAGCCATACTCAAACAACATGTTTATCAAGGAGTACCAATACCCTCTCCTGAAGAATTATTAGGCTCCTCCTTCCAATTTTTTTCCCTATGTTAGCTAACAAAAAATAAATAAATAAAAAGTCAAAGCAAAAAAAAAAAAAAAAAAAAACAGAGAGAAAGAGAGAAATCATTTATTTTAGTCTTGCTCTCAGTAGGGCGCCTTTTGGGCTTGCTCTAGTCTTGCCATTAGAAATATTCGAATCTGGCACTGCCGCAGCCATTAATTTTCTCGTTGATTTGTTTCTTATTGGAGTAATCTAAAGTATCAGACTCAAAACTAGTTGCCATTGATCCTCGCGAGCTCAAGAAACCGAAGATCTTGTTGCCATTGAATCTCTAATCTCAAGAAGCCAATAAGGAAACACCTCCAAGCAACAGGGAGCTCTTCCTATTCCTAATCGTAATTTAAGTGTTTGTTTTATAATTGTTGATAGATTTCGAAACTCTAAAAAAAACAGGAAAGATTTTCTCCTTGCAAAAAAACAGGGAGCTCTTCCTATTCCTATCAGAAACTCTAAAAAAAATAGCAAAAGAGTTTTCTCCTTACAAAAGGTTTGTCTGGATATATACAAACATCCTACCTAACCCCCTTATATAGATAAAGGATATTTGGCATAGCCCTAAGTTAAATAAGGCTAGTCTGGCCTAATTCTGAGACCAAACTACAGAGAAATGCAATCTGCATGTTGTGCCATCAATGATAGATATCTTCCTTCGATGGCTAAACTGGCTGAGCACCACCGTTGGTGCAGGCTTCTAACATGTCCTTCGATGGTAATACCCGCAAACTTGGCCATTGATGGCCACTTAAGCCATATTCAAACAATATATTACCAATCGCTTGATCTGAATCTTCCCTCGCCTGAAGATTATGAGGCTCCTACCTCCAATTTTTTTCCCTATGTTAGCTAACCAAAAAATTAAACAAAAAGTCAGAGAGAGAGAGAGAGAGAGAGATTATTTATCTTAGTCTTAGTCTCAATAATGCGCCTTTTTGGCTTGCTCCAGTCCCGCCATTAGAAATATTCGAATCTGGCGCTGCCGCAGCCATTGATTTTCTCGTTGATTTGTTTCTTTTTGGAGCAATTTAAAGTATCTGGCTCAAAACTAATTGCCATTGATATTCCTACCGAGCTCAAGAAACCAAAGATCTTGTTGCCATTGAATCTCTAATTGCAAAGAGCCAACAAGAAAACATCTGCAAGTAACAGGGAACTCTTCCTATTCCTAGTAGTAATTGAAGTGTTTGTTTTGTAATTGTTGATGGATTTCGATAGCCGATCTATGCTATCTTCCAATTGATTTTTATTTTTCTATAATTTTATTTACTAGCTAGGGTATCAATAATTAATTTAACCAATGCAATGCAATGTAATAAAAAATAGAACAATATCAAATTTCTATCCCCTTATCACACTCAGGCTCGGTTAAGTAAAGTTCTATAAAAACATTGCGACCCAAAAATCTCTACTCTATCTCTCTCGTTTTCTTCTTCATTTAATTTTTTTCAAGCAATGGCTGGCTGCTTTTCCGTCAGCGAGCCAGTTCTCGACGACATTGTTGAGGCTTTAGTCTTTATGAAATGCAGCAACAGCATCGAAACTCCGACGGGCCGTCGTATCTTGGACTCAATTTTGAGTTCCCCACTTCGACTGCCGCCGCTGCCGGCTGCTGCAAGAGGAAAAAGATCGCGCTGCGCTAGCCTACCGCGGATCATAGAAGCAAGGAGAGAGGAAGAGGAAGAGCAAGCAAGGGCTGCTGCTGCCGCCACAGCGGCCAATTTGCAGCCCGCTGAGGCCAAGACCGAGAGGAAGAAGGAGAAGAAGAGGAGGAAGAAGAAGGAAGATGGTGCAGGGCCATGCAAGCAGCCAAAGGTATGTATTTATGTTGTTTTTCAAAGCGTAAAATTTATGTTTCTTGATTTAATTAAGCTTTCTCTATAATTCTAAAGTTTAATTTTGTTTAGCTGTTCCAATTTATTTTACATAGTAGCTTTATATTTCTATATTTAAATTCTTGTAACAATGCAAAGAGAGACGTTAGGGTCTAATGTAACGATTGTCTAATTAATATAAATATTATTTTTACTAGAGATTTTATCTGATTCTTCTAATATTTTGAGCTGCAAAACTAATTATTAAAGAAAGGCATACTATAGACGTCGGTTTCTATAACTGAAAACAGTTGATGGGCGAAACTGGTTCCAATCGGTATGAAACTGGTTCCAATCTGTGCGAAATCGCTGTCGCTAGACTTTTTGGATTAGTTAGGTTAAAAAGTGATGATGCTCATTGAGAAGGAGCCAAGTCCATTTCGTCAAAAAAAGGGGGCAAGCTTGAATTTTAAATTTAATTATAAAGTACAATTTTATATTAAATTTAAAATTATATTTTATTATTAATCTTTAGATGTGACACTAGATTTTTTTTTATTTTTCATAAAAATTCCATAAATGCAGCAATAATCATTATGAATAGAAGTGGTAAAAAGAAAATAGAACAACTTTAAAGAGCAAACGCAGGTGGAACTATTGTCAAATATAATTTACATGTGTAAACCATAATTCATAGATTTAGTTTTCAATTCATAATAATTAATAAAGAAAAAAAATCATATTTATAGTTCTTAATCGTCCCCAAAACTTATTGCAAGCTAAAACATGATGTATTCGAACTTTTCCACTCCGTTCTTTTAACAACAATTAATTTAACTTAGAACAAAAAAGATTGCAAGTCGCATTAAAATATGTTATTAAATATTTATTAATTGGGATTCGAAATCTAGATTATATTATGATATTATTTTAATAAATATACAAGAAGCTGTTGGACTGGTTGTGTTTTTTATCATTAAATATATAATAAAATCCTAAAAATTAGAACCAAGAAAATAAATGGTGTTTGATAAAAGAAACAATTTAAAATATTAAAGAAAAATAAAAATAATTATGTATCCATTGGAAGAACAGCTTATTTTATAAATATTAGGGGTTTTTAGCAATCTGTCCCTTAAATCTTTAAAAATTAGAATTTAGTTCTCCAAATCTTCATATTTATAATTTAGTTCCTCAAATCCTTAAAGTTGTCTCACTTTAATCCCCAGCCATATTTTTTGTCCGAATTTCCTATTATACCCCTGAATTACTTCATTTTAATTAGTTCTGCATTCTCTCTTCCTCCGATTTTCCTCTTCTTATTGGGTCCCCTCTCCATTATTCTTCTCTCTCTTCCCACTTCTTATTGGGTTCCCAGAGTTAAAGTGAAATAACTCAGGGATATAACGAGAAATTCGGCCCAAAAATATGGCTAGGGACTAAAGTCAGATAAGTTAAAGGATTTTGGGGACTAAATTATAAATACGAAGATTTTGGGGACTGAATTCTAATTTTTAAAGATGTAAGGGACATATACATAAAAGCCCCTAAATATTATCACGCAACCGACACGAGAAATTCTATTTGCACACGACATTTTACTCTGGAAGCCCTGATTATTTTTTGCTCCAAACTTCCATTTTAAAATACCACCAATTTACTCTCTGCATCTAAATATTTTCCAATTTTAACCCTCCATCATGTCATCCTATCCCAAATTTTTCTAAAATTTTTTCGAGTTAGATATTAATTTCCAAATAAAAAATATGTTGGTCGGATATTCATACCCGACTAAAGAATCATTTGGTCGGGTATTAAAATCCGACCAGAAGTCGACGTAATAACAATAAAAATACACATAAAAAACTAAAAATAATTTTAAATTGTACCTTAGATTTGCTCTCCAATACAAATTGTATATTTGGAATTTTTCATTTGAATAAAAAAAACTCAAGCTTCAAACCCTAATTTTACTTGTTACAATGAATTCGAAGAATTTCAAAGTCTTCCAAACCTTTATACAAATGCAAATGTACAAGTTTTAAGTGGTTAAGAAATTAAATCAATGAGTTTGTGAGAGATATATTTCTTTTTTATTTAAATTCCACTAAAAAAAATAATTTTTAGGGTTTTAGAAAAAAAATAGAGGAGGAAGACGATGAGTCGTAGTTCCAAGTTCTAAGAAGTTTTTATTTGGGATTTAAAAGGGTAATTTAGTTAAAAAAATAAATGGCAAACTTGTAATTATTTATAAATTTTAAAACCGTGCGTGAAGAGTAAATTTTCGTGTGTAAATAGAATTTCCCAACCGACACTCATTTCAGCAAATATGATCACTGTACTAAAATTTGTTACGTTTATTTGCAGTTAGCGTCGGAAGCACAAGCTGAGCTTGCAGTGAGCGTACTGCGTAACCAGCCTGAATCCGAAGCTGTCGACGTCTCGGCAACAACTGATCAGCCTCCGACAGGAGAGCTTCCTCTGAACCAATGGTTTCAACAACTCGATCTCAACCAACCCATGGTTGAACATGACACGACCAGCTGATCAATTCGGGAAGGAGATGCTCCAGCGATACGATTTGCGAGGAGTCGTTGCTAAATATATATTGATGCTCTGTAGACATGATATATATATATATATATATATATATATATATATATATATATATATATATATATATATATATATATATATATATATATATATATATATATATATATATATATATATATATTAGAAAAATGAAATGAGCTGACAGCTCACGCAAGTTACCTGAGCTGCAGTTCATTTCCACTACTTTTAATAATATTTTTAATTTTTTTTTGAGATTATGATCTCAACCCCGTAGGGTTCACTCATACCCAATTTTTTGGATTTTAGTTTTGATTTGGTTCTCCATCAAGTTAACACAAAATTAACGGTTTTCAATGAATATAAGATTTTGTATGTACTTGATGAAAGGGTAAATGAACTCTAAAATTTATGAAATTTAATTTGAAACAAATTAAGAGGTAGAGATATTAATTGTAAAAGGAAAGAGAAGAAAAATTATTGAATCATTATAGTTTTACCGCTAGCTCACATAACTTTTCCTGAGCTGGTGGCTCACTTATAGTAATCTCTCTCTCTCTCTCTCTTTATATATATATATATATATATATATATATATATATATATATATATATATATATATATATATATATATATATATATATATATATATATACTTCACTTACATCTCTATCTTTTGTCGAAAATTGATGTTGAACGTATCTTGAAAATTTGTACATGCTAATTCTTTTTTTTTTATATATATCATACATGCTAATTCTTTTACTTTGGTATTTTTTGAACTATGGAACTGTTGAGTACTTGGCCAATGCTCTACCTTTTTTGATGCTTCAACAGTTTCTTCATCTTATCTACTCGATCCTTGGTAGATTGATGGTATGTCTCTCTTTACTATTTGCCAACTTGACAATGATCAGTTATTAAATTTGCATATTTTCTATGATAGAAGTGTAAATATCTAACAAAGTATACATCTAATTGATATCGAGTTATTTTCATAATTTTTTTTATCATGCATTTGTAGGTAAATAAAACTATGGAAAGACCCTCCGATGCTCCATTGATCGAGAGTTTAGTAAAACAAAGCAGTTCAAAACTACAAACAAAGAGTAAATTTAAGCAACTTGAACCAAACTAAGGATGACCTTTCTCACTCTCACGTTTTGATTTGTGTTCTGCCAAGGAGAGGGAAGAGAATTTTCTCTTCTTTTTTTTGTTTTTCCTTTAATTCCTAATAAGTTTTCTTTATTACATTTTGGGTTAATTACAGTGAGATTTCATGTACCATATAAATAGTGTAACTTATAATTCCTTAGTAAAACTCTCAATTTAATCTTTAAACTCCTAACGCCGTCAATTAACAGTTTGCTATTCATATTCCTATTTAACTTAAATTGCACTTTTTTAATGAGATATCAAAATTACTCTCCTCTCCCTTTCAGAGAAGTATAATTTGAATATTTCCAAAAAAAAATATACAATTTAATTTAAATAAGTATGAGAATAACAAATTGTTGACTAACTTATTACTACTTAAGTTTTAAATTTAAGTATCACATTACCCTTTCAGTATGAGAGATCTCACTATAATTACTCACTTTCGAATTACAACGAAAGTGAACAATAAAGAACAAACGAGAGGATTTTATATCTTAATCACTCCCTTTTACAATGATTTGTGTGGGATCTGTGGCGATGTGATCTGTCAAGCAGCTCCTTTGGATGATCTGACGTCAAACTCTTCTCTCTTGAAGGTGACGGCCGACTGTAGATGATCTTTTCTTCTCTGCTCTTCCCGAATCCAAGGCTCTATACGTAATTCGAATTCTCCAAGATGCTAGAAAGATGATCCGAAAAAATCCCTAGGCTTCCTCAAAGGGGTATTTATAGCCCTCGGTTGATGAAAGAGTTTCTATTTAAATAGAATTTGTACTCATCAAGGATTCCAATCAAATATCTTAGTTTTGATTTAAATCTCTTGATTTAGAGTTCTGATCGGACTTAATTTGGATAAGCCCAAATCATAATCTCAATCAATTTGAGATTCTGGTTATCTGCTCACGCGGAGCTAATCGCATCAAAACGCGGAGCTAAAGAACCAGAATGTGGAACTAACTCGAAGCTATTGAATATCTTCGCGTTTTGTTGCGTTCTGTTGTGGAAAATCCTTTTAACTTAGAAATTTTCACTGCCAACAGCGTTGGCTTCATAAATATCTTTATTTGGTTGGATATGGGTCCCACCCCCTGCATGGGACTTGTTTGGCTGTCCATGAGTTTCGTCATGTGGTAATAGACTGATCTCTCTTCTTTGCAACAGATTATGTGGAGCTAAAGCTTATCTTCATATTTCTATTCACTTTTGTACTCTGGTGAATTATGTGCGCTGGCTTAGCCTCGCACACTGGTATAACCATACATGCTTGTTTAATCTCGAGTTTGCCTCACATCTGGATGATTTTACGCTGGTTCAGTCCCGAGTTAGTATCATGCCTTGGACGATTTTATGCTAGCTTAGCCTCACGTTGTACGCGGGCATAGCCTGACGTTCTTACTTTGGGCAGTTTGATTTCATACTATTACCCCAGTATGATAGGGTTAGCGAGAGTTTTACTCTCTTCCCGTTGCCTTGGTAGCATTGGGCAACAAAAACTCATATGCTTTTCTTTTTTTTATTTTTTTTATTTTGAATTTTTTTCTCTTTTTTTTTTTGATTTTTTTTCTTCTGATTTTTTTTTGAATTTCTCTTTTCTTTTTATAGGCATTTTGCCATCAAATTTTGTAGATTGCATTTGCGGACACCTTCTTCTGTTCAGCTCTCAACTGGATCACGTTTGCATCGACGAGTGCCTAAATTTTATCTTTAAGATCATCACAATTCTTGGTTGGGTGCTCGATATTTTGATGGAAGAGACAATACTTGGGATCGTCTATTCTTCCAGCTTCCTCTGGCTTCTGATTTTCAGGTAAGCTGAGCATCCCCTTTTTATTGAGTAAATTAAATAAGGTCATTGTTTGCTCATCCTTGAAAGTGTATGTCCATTGCGATCTAGAAGAATCTCGATTATTTTGTGATTTTTTGTTGGTAGCAGATTTGGTGGTCATTACCTCACTTCCCTTATGATGGGATGATTGTGGCTGCGGTCAATTCATGGTCATCCTTCTCTGAGCATGATATTCATTAATACGACGGATTATGTCCTCCGCCTGCTGTGCTTATTTGACTAGATCCTTCTAAATTTTTGACTCTACTGCTCCCATTTTGACCAATATCCTGGTCTGTAGATTGTGTTTGCAAGTCTCCACCAATGTTTCCTGTAGCATGCCATGCTTGCATCGCACTGACATTTCACGAAAATGCTCAACGAAACTTTTAACCGTCTCGTCTTCTTTTTGCTTGTTTGCCAGAAGAGAGTGAACAGATACTTCGGTATCGTCTTCGAAGAAGCGAGCTAGGAACTCCCTCTCCACATCAGACCATGCATTGATGGTTCCTAGGAGCAACTGCATAAACGAAGTGAATACAGACCCTCGCAGAGTACTTACAAAAATTCTTGTCATTACTGGGTCATTGCCCATGAGATGACTGGTCTGCGAAAGAAAATAGTACATATGTTGGTTCGGGGATCCCTTTCCATCATATGACTCTAACTCGAGAGGCTTGTATTTTGCCGGAAACGGTATGGACTCCCACTCTATTGGGTAGGGTCTCGTAATCCCTGCCTCCTGCAATCCTTTTCGGCGCATTAAGACTTCTATCTGGCTTTTAAGCTTCTCCATTCTTTCGGGATGAGGATCAACATAATATTTATCCTCATGCCTTTTACCTCGGTATCTGGGTTGGATTTAGTCTCCTCCTTCTTGGCCTCATCAGAAGAGGAAGAACCTCCTGCTTCGTTTTCTGTGCTCTTTTGAGTGTTCTCCAAGACCTTCGCAATCATTGCTTTGAGGTCCACAATGCTTCGTTGCTGATCTTGGATGAGGCGTTCTTGCGCCTCAATCTTTTAACTCATCTCGGCCAACCATTCAACCATGTGGACCGTCGTTCTGCCGAACCAAGAGGAAGCGTGCGATCGTGGTGTTGCTATGGCCGAATGCTCGGTAAACTCTTCATATTCTTCATCAGAACCCCTGCCAATCTTTCGTAACCACGGGGAGCTGTCACGTCTAACCTGATACGGGTATGATGATAGGTTTCCTCTGTTCCAGTATCAGAGACATACCTTTTGACGACTGGTTTCTTACCTTTATTCACCACATTCAACGTGAAAGCAGGTAAGTCTTGATCTGAGTCGGAGTTTTGTTTTTGCAGCCATCTTCTTTTTTGAATATTAGATTTCGGTGCTGACAACTGGTTAAATGCATATAGTCTTGGGGCTTGACAGCAATAGTGAGTCAAAACTGCTGCGATTAACTCCTCACAACAGCAGAATTGATGGGGGTTGTGTCACCCTTCTTTTATTTATGAGATACCTCTGCAAATCCGAAATTTCTTCATACGGTGCTGATATAACCATCTTTTGCAGACGGGACCAACTTCTTGTGTGAGATCTATTTGTCCAGACAGGTGTCTCTGAGAAGTCATGAAAGTTACATTTGTCAACCCCTAGTTTGGTTCGAACAGGAGATTTCTCCCAGTCTGTTTCCGGTAGAAACAGTGTTGGATCTTTCCATTGTCATTAATAGAGAAAAATTACAGATTATCAAAATTTCCTCTTTTTCGAATTACAATGAAAAGAAAATAAAAACAGACAGAGAAGACTTATAGATCGTCGCTCTCTTTTTATAGAAGATATGGGATTCGAGGCAGCTATGGGGATTGGTCCTTTCCCCGTTGACGATCTGACGTCGATGGTTTGGGGTGATGGAGAATTCTTGAGCGTCTCTTCTAATTCTTGGAGGAAGCTCGAACGAGAAAGATCTGGCTGAAGGTCTTCTCTTTTTTGGTTGCAATGCTTTGAGGTTCTCGCGCGTAGATCGATTTGCCAAAAGTCCTTTCTGAGTTCTCTTGGAGGGTATTTATAGGCCTCCGGTTGTTGAAGAGATTTCCTTATAGATAAGAACAACATCTGGTTTCCTTGTAGATAGAATCGAAATCTCTTTGTGATCTCGATGAGATATTCGAATATTTCTTGATTTGATTTTTTCCAGATTCATTGAATCGGGTTCTGTTTCTGTACGCAAAATTAATTAAACTCAAATTAGAATTTAATTAGAATTTGTATGATTATCAAACTCTAATAAAATTAATTTAGAATTTTTCATCCAAAAATTAATTTGAGTTTGATTAAAAATTGTAGAATTATCCAAACTCCAATAAATTTAATTTAGAATTTCTTATCTAAAATTCAATTTGATTCTAATTAAAATTTGGATAGAATTAGAAATTACAAAATAATTAGAGACGGTGCAAAAATATCTTCCGTGCATGAAATCGGGGGCTTATTGTGCGAAATCGGGCAACCGAACAGGACGAGTGAGCGACCGAACGGAACCGATGAGAGAGAGATAGATAGAGAGAGATTTTTTTTTAATTTCTCTTTTTTTTCTTTTTCTTCTTCTTTTATTTTTCTTTTTTTTTTCTTCTTTTTCTCAGCCTTAGCCTCGCTTGGGTGTGAGGCTCATGCCATGCAAAATAATTTTTTTTTCTTTTTTGTTTGGTTTTTTGCATGGCAACCTCGCATGCATGGTAGCCTCGCTTCCATGCGAGGCTGCCTCTTAATTTTTTTTTTGTTTTCGTTTAATTTTTCTGTTTTGAGTCTCGCATCCACGCGAGGCTGCCTCGCGTGGGTGCGAGGCTCATAAATTTTTCTATTTCTACTATCTCTTATAATTTTTTTGAAAAATTTTTCTTTTGGATTATTATCTCGACCCCTCTAAGGTTCACTCATATTTAATTTTTTGGGTTTTAATTTTTATTTGGTCTTCCATCAAGTAGATCCAAAATTAACAGTTTTTGCTGAATATAACATTTTTTTTATCTACTTGATTAAAAGGTAAATAAACTTTAAAACCCATAAATTTTGATCCTAAAAAAGCTAAAGAGGTTGAGACCATGATCCTAAACAAATTTTAAAAAAAATAATTGGATCCTTATTTTTTTGCCGCTAATTTACATAACTTACCTGAGCTTGCGGCTCATGTACAGTAATTCTTATATATATATATATATATATATATATTGCTTCCAATCCGACTCTTAGCAAGCAATATTATATATTGGTTATCCAAACTGAACAGGAGACTGGTTAATTTATCTGGTCCAAATCCAATTAGAATTTCTAGATGTAATATGAATTATGAAATAACTTGAATTGGAGTATTCCAATCAAACTCCATGTATAAGCAAACTCAATAATAAGGAGGATTAACTAACATTGAAGGGATAAAGACCAGAAATTTATTATATTGTGATTCTTTAAATTGTTGGTCCTCATCCAGAAAATATAAAATGAAGAGCAAAGAGAAATACCGAACGAGCTAATAAAATTTTAAAAACATAATAAAAATAGTCGGAATAAGATTTTTCAGCAAGATCAATTGATACAAATTTTAAATATAATTAGCTATTACATGGAGCAGCTAGTTAACCAAGAACCGCCCATTTGTTCACTAATCAAAACCAAACTGTTCTCTCTCCACTAGGGCTGAGCATAAATCCGAAAAAACCAATCCGACCCGCAAAACCAATCATAACCGAACCGGTTTTCGGATCGGGTTGTTTGAAAAACCGATCAGATTTCGGTGGCCAGACGCCAGAACCGTAACCGATCAAAAAAACTGAATTACTTTTAAACCCATTTATCCGAATTATCTAACCGAACCACTTTGTTGTAAATGGGGTGTTGTTGTGAGTTGGCTATTTCTTTGAACTTTTTTCTTAAGTGGGATTCGGTCCAGACCTAAAAAATCGATAATCAAACTAAACCGAACCGCATCGACCCGAAATTTCGGTTTTGATTTTCACTTGAAGTCGGTCGGTTTCGATTTCAGTTATTGCAATTCGGTTCGGTCGTCGATTATAATTTTTTTTGTAAAAAATCAAACCGAACCGATCGATGCACATCTCGTACTCTCCACTCTAAGGTATGTGATGAGCATTGGGCAAGTAAATAGAATTCAAGATAACAGTAGTAATTACAAAAATAAATAAATAAATAAATAAAAATAAAGCAACATTAACAAAACAAACTAATAATAGTAATTGTAGTAAAATCAGGTTTCATAACAAAAAATAAATAAATAAAAAGAAGTACCTCATCATCATTGGTCTCAATAACGTCCTCAGGCTCTGCTGCTGCTGCTACATCCTTTGCTAGAGTCGACGGTCTCGCCTTGTTCTTCGGTTGCCGAAGTGGCACGGCTGCAGGATGGTTGGACCTTGGACCTGCTGCCATCGACTTGAGATGATCGATGATTTTATCGAAGAAGAGTACAGGGTTGGACATACAGTCCGAGGGGAGCTTATCTTCTCCTGCCATTGCTACTGCGCTATCAAAACGAGTTACAGACAGCAATGAGAGAGAGAGAGAGGGTGAGTCTATATATGTACACAAATTCATACGAATTCTAATCCTAATGCTAGTACGGACACCAGTATTTGTTTTCCTATTGGGGACGAACTAGTTGGATTAAAAAATAGAACAATATCAAATTTCTACCCCTAATCACACTCGGACTCGGTTCAGTAAAGTTCTATAAAAACATTGCGTCCCAAAAATCTCTACTCTATCTCTCTCGTTTTCTTCTTCATTTAATTTTTTTCAAGCAATGGCTGGCTGCTTCCCCGTCAGCGAGCCAGTTCTCAACGACATTGTCGAGACTTTAGTCTTCATGAAATGCAGCAACAGCATCGAAACTTCGACGGGCCGCCGTATCTTGGACTCAACTTTGAGTTCCCCGCTTCGACTACCGCCACTGTCGGCTTCTGCAAGAGGAAAGTGATCGCACTGTGCTAGCCTGCCGCGGATCATAGAAGCAAGGAGAGAGGAGGAGGAGGAGCAAGCGAGGGCTGCTGCCGCCGCCACAGCGCCAATTTGCAGCCCGCTGAGACCAAGACCAAGAGGAAGAAGGAGAAGAAGAGGAGGAAGAAGAAGGAAGATGGCGCAGGGCCATGCAAGCAGCCATAGGTATGTAATTTATGTTGTTTTTTAAAGCGTAAAATTTATGTTTCTTGATTTAATTAAGCTTTTTCTATAATTCTAAAGTTTAATTTTGTTTAGCTGTTACAATTTATTTTACGTAATAGCTTTATAATTCTATATTTAAATTCTTGTAACAATGTGAAGAGAGAAGATAGGGTCTAATGTAACGATTGTCTAATTAATATAAATATTATTTTTACTGGAGATTTTATCTAATTCTTCTAATATTTTGAACTGCAAAACTAATTATTAAAGAAAGGCATGTTATAGACGTCGGTTTTTAGAACTGAAAACAGTTAATGGGCGAAATTGGTTCCAATCCGTATGAAACTAGTTCCAATCAGTGCGAATCGCTAGACTTTTTGGATTAGTTAGGTTAAAAAGTGATGGCGCTCATTGAGAAGGAGCCAAGTCCTTTTCGTCAAAAACAAAGGGGGCAAGCTTGAATTTTAAATTTAATAATAAAATATAATTTTATATTAAATTTAAAATTATATTTTATTATTAATCTTTAGATGTGACACCAGAGTAATTTTTTTTATTTTTCATAAAAATTCCATAAATGCAGGAATAATCATTATGAATAGACAAGGTAAAAAATAAAATAGCACAACTTTAAAGAGCAAACGCAGGTGGAACTATTGTCAAATATAATTTACATGTGTAAACCATAATTCATTGATTTAGTTTTCAATTCATAATAATTAATAAAGAAAAAAAATCATATTTATAGTTCTTAATCGTCCCCAAAACTAATTGTAAACTAAAACACGATGTATTCGAACTTTTCCACTCCGTTCTTTTAACAACAATTAATTTAACTTAGAACAAAAAAGATTGCAACTCGCATTAAAATCTGTAATTAAATATTTATTAATTGGGATTCGAAATCTAGATAATATTCTGATATTATTTTAATAAATATGCAAGAAGCTGTTGGACTGGTTGTCGTTTATCATTAAATATATAATAAAATCCTAAAAATTAAAACCAAGAAAATAATTGGTGTTTGATAAAAGAAACGATTTAAAATATTAAAGAAAAATAAAAATAATTATGCATCCATTGGAAGAACAGTTTATTTTATAAATATTAGGGGTGTTTACCTATCTGTCCCTTAAATCTTTAAAAATTAGAATTTAGTTCCCAAATCTTCATTTTTATAATTTAGTTCCTCAAATTTTTAAAATGGTCTTACTTTAGTCCCCAGTCATATTTTTTGCCCGAATTTCCTATTATACCCTTGAGTTACTTCATTTTAGTTCTCAATTCTCTCTTCCTCCTCTTTTTCCCATCTTATTGAGTTTCCTTCTCAATTCTTCTCTTCTCTCTCTTCTCTTTTTTTTATTGGGTTTCCCTGAGTTTAAGTAAAGTAACTCGGAGATATAACGGGAAATTCGGACCAAAAATATGGTTGGGGACTAAAGTGAGATAAATTATAGGATTTGGAAGATTAAATTATAAGTATGAAGATTTTGGGGACTGAATTCTAATTTTTAAAGATGTAAGGGACAGATAGCGTAAAAGCACCTAAATATTATCATGCAACCGACACTACTTAAATTTGTTACGTTTATTTGCAGTTAGCGTCGGAAGCACAAGCTGAGCCTGCAGTGACCGTACTGCGTGACTAGTCTGAATCCGAAGTTATCGACGTCTCGGCAACAACTGATCAGCCTCCAGCAGAAGAGCTTCCTCTGAACCAACGGTTTCAACAACTCGACCTCAACCAACCCACGGTTGAACATGACACGACCAGCTGATCAATTCGGGGAGGAGATGCTCCAGTGATACGATTTGCTAGGAGTCGTTGCTAAATATATATTGATGTTCTGTAGACATAATATATATATATACTTCACTTACATCTCTTTATCTTTTGTCGAAAATTGATGTTGCACGTATCTTGAAAATTTGTACATGCTAATTCTTTTTTTTATCGTACATGCTAATTCTTTTACTTTGGTATTCTTCGAACTGGTGGAACCGTCGAGTACTTGGCCAATTCTCTACCTTTCTTGATGCTTCAACAGTTTCTTCATCTTATCTACTCGATCCTTTGCAGCTTGATGGTACGTCTCTCTTTACTATTTGCCAACTTGACAGTGGTTAAATTTACATATTTTCTATGATAGAAGTGTAAATATCTAACAAAGTGTACCCATTTTCTCAAAAAAAACTTCTACAAATGAAACTAAGAGAAAATTTTCATGAGGTTATTATGAGAAGTATACATCTAATTGATATCGAGTTATTTTCATAATTTTTTTATCATGCAAATATTTGTAGGTAAATAAAACTATGGAAAGACCCTCGGATGCTCCATTGATCGAGAGTTTAGTAAAACAAAGCAGTTCAAAAATACAAACAAAGAGTAAATTTAAGCAACTTGAACCAAACTAAGGATGACTTTTCTCACTCTCTCGTTTTGATTTGTGTTCTGCCAAGGAGAGGGAAGAGAATTTTCTCTTCTATTTTTTGTTTTTCCTTTAACTCCTAATGAGTTTTCTTTATTATATTTTGGGTTAATTGCAGTGAGATTTCATATACTATATCAGTAATGTAATTTATAATTCCTTAGTAAAACTCTCAATTTAATTTTTGAACTCCCAACGCCGTCAATCAACAGTTTGCTATTCACATTCATATTTAACTTAAATTGTATTTTTTTTAATGAAATATCAAAATTACTCTCCTCTCCCTTTCAAAGAAGTATAATTTGAAGATTTCCTAAAAAAATATAAAATTTAAATTAAATAAGTATGAGAATAACAAACTGTTGACTAACTTATTACTACTTAAGTTTTAAACTTAAGTATTACATTACCCTTATGGTATGAGAGATCTCACTATAATTAACCCTTATATTTTAAGCTATTTTTTTTTAGCACCAATGGTGCACTTCGTAAATAACATCTAAAAAGACCGCTCTCTGCATATTGGTGCTTATAGTTTTCCCTTAGGAACTACGGTTACATATGCAATATCGATCATAGCTCTAAAGGTACTTATTACTATAGCAATTCATTTAACTTTTCAACTTCTAACAATGATGAACATTTTATAAACTCAGAGTGTGTTTGGCTATTGGAAGTAGCAAAAGTAGAGAAGATATTAAGAAGTAACTTTCAATATGGAATTAGAAGAAGAGAATATTTTTTGTGTTTGTTTGCTAACTTTTGAAAGAAAAGAAGTATACTAGGAAGGATGTGAGTATTATTTAATTGATTAATTAAAACAATACCTATATTATTTTATTTATTTTCATATAAAATACAACTTTTGAATTGTAATCATGGCATAAAAATAAAAAATTATTTTGTTTGCCTTGATTTTCTACTTCTTAGAGCTCTTTCAAACCAAATTGTGAGGAAGAAAATTTTAAAAGTAAGATGCCACATAGGCACCACCTCAGCATGTAAAAAGTAACTTTTAACTTTTTTTCGGTCAGACAAACAAGTGAAGAGTGGAAGCAAACTTACATCCACTACTTCTAGTCCATTTCTATATAAACAAACGCACCCTTAGTAAAGTTGATCAAGCCCTAACTAGTCCAGTCATTTTTGGCCTTCCTACATCCTCCATCTTTCGATGCCCATATCGTTATTCCCAACTATGATGATGCCCTCAACCTAATCGTCTTTCTCCGTTGAAATTCATGGTGATACGTTAAAACGTGAGACTTGTTGTTAAACATTATGAGTACCATGTTGCCATGGTCGCCAACCTTTATCTTCTTTCTTTTGTGAGAGACCATGATAGACTTATTTTGGTAACGGACTATGTTGGGAATCGACTCCCCCAATCTGATCTCAAAACATCACGAGATTAATATATCAAGCATACAAAATAAAAAACAAAAAGCACAAGAATAAAGAACACTAAGAAATAACATGGTTCAACTTATCAAAATCTGACCTACTTTTATGGAGCATAACAAAAGATTTACTATATGAGAATAAAGCTATGAGAAGAGATCTAGTATATCCCAACCTTTCTAACTCACCATAACTCCTCCATCTCTCATTATATATATATATACATATATATATATATATATATATATATATATATATATATATATATATATATATATATATATATATATATATATAGAGAGAGAGAGAGAGAGAGAGAGAGAGAGAGAGAGAGAGAGAGAGAGAGAGAGAGAGTAAATGGGAAATTCACCGGCAGTAAAGGGAGTTCCTTCACCGCCGCTTAGGTGGGCAAATAAAATTATTACATGTGGCACCACTCAAATGGCGGTTAAGGGAATTTATTTATTTGTTACCTTCAATGACGCCACGTGTAATAATTTTATTGGGCCACCTAAGCGACGGTGAAGGAACTCTCTTCACCGCCGGTGTATTTCCCGTTTCCTCATATATATATATATATATATATATATATATATATATATATATATATATATATATATATATATATATATATATATATATATATATATATATATATATATATATATATATATATATATATATATATATATATATATATATATATATATATATATATATATATATATATATAATTCAAATAATATTAGGGTAGCATTATTTTAATGTATGTGATTTTCCAAACCAAATGAAATATTAGTCATCTGGCTCCAAGTAGAACTATGACCCACTTATGATCTCTAATCATATCTGTATACTCAACATATGCGAGAAAGAAATCCAAGAATATCCACCTTTGCTCAAATTTGATAAGCCATGCAACTAGATAAACTTCATTGTTCTCGGCATCCACTTCAAACATCTATAGTACAAATATCATGCTCTATTTGCTGGGAACAATTCGTATAATCATCACTGTGTTCATACTCGAGCACTTATAATCACTAAATCATGCTTTTCCCTAAACACTCTTAATCCGTACTCAAAAATTCATGATTATTAAACCATGCTCTTCTTTAAGCACGCATAATCACGACACCATACCCACTAAGTCAAAATACCGAGATCGTCTGAGCAATTATAATTACTTCTCATGTGTTGCACCAATTTGATCGCTACACCGTACGTCCATTGATCCAAAAATATGACCTTTTTCAAAAACAAATACAAATTATTATAATTCACCATGAGTTACACCATGCTACAATGCATAAACATTTATCACTATGAAGCATTAAATTGCACTTCATCTTTTTACAATCAGCTAACTATCAATCATTGATCATCCTAATCAATCGACTCCTGGATCATTATCAATCATTGTTGATCTTATAAAACATACTACTGATAGCATATTTCACTCAATCACTATATATTCACCTCTATGTTCGGAATGCTTAAAAAATAATATTTGAAGCTTAGATCACCAATATTCGACATTGATTCACTGATACACACTTTGATCACTTCAACCTTCAATCTAAACTCAAATCCATTTCTTTTTTTAACCACTCCTTTCATGTTTGTTGTTTTGAAGCCCACAAAAAATCCGTAGCTATGTCAAATATTATCACATATTTCCAATCAATTAGGTGTTCCATCTTCTAATATACAGGCGGGATCCGATATTAGGGACGGTAATGGGTGTATTCATGGGTCAAATTTTATTGAAAATAAAAATTTTATTTTTCAAATTCAAAATTTTGTATTGAAAGGGCTAAAATTTGGTCCGTTGATGTATCTATTACCATCCCTATCCGACATCAAGCCTCAAGTTTTTCTCTCTCTGTAGCTTGCGCTTTATGTTTTTTTTGTTTTCTTTTTTCTTCTTCTTGATGTTGTTGCACTTGATGCCTCCACTGATCACCCTCGTCTATTTGGTATGGTTCCACCACCTCGTAAATTCAATCCCGCAACCACACCTCTGATACCAACTATTGGAAATCGATTCCACCAACCCGATCTTGAAACACTGCGAGATTAATGCATCAAGCATATAAGATAGAAAACACAGCCATGAGATTAAGAAGATAAAAGTTTTCTTTATGATTAACAATGGTTTACAAGAGAGAACCAACTATCTCTCCAACATCTCATCATCTTTTAACTCCCATGATATACAAAGCAAATTCTATTAGAATAATATTATCTTCATCTCTTTAGTATTTCAAACCAATTAGAATACTAGTCATTTGGCCCCAAGTCCAAATAGGACTATAATAAATATTAGTTTTTGGAGCACTGAAAGCAAAACTCATATTATTACCTTTTTAAAAAAACACGAGACTGGTGAATTAGTGGCCAATTTTGTAAATATGAGATTTCATAGGTATATTTTATTATAATTCTTATTACGATAAAAGCACCAACAATAAAATTCGTCTCAATCCAAAGTCGATCTTAGTCGTTGACTTTCTATGATAAGATCTTATCCAGTCATATAATAAAATCTTAAATTGCCCTCCAAACTCTAATATATAATCTATAAACTCCCATATATAATCATTCATATTCTCTTATCAAGTTGTTATTTGGTTTAGTGGGCAATTGAAACACATAACAAATCTACTTAAAAATAGCCGAAGGTTTATACTCTGAAAAGGTTTTTTTTTAAAAATTTTTAAAGTCAACTCTCGGCAATTTTTTTGTTTTTTAAAGAAAATTTGTGAATTGGATATAATGTAATTTTGTTTTTGTTTAGCAAGCTGACTTTTATGGGTCGTTTCTGATATGCAAGTTCATAATGTATATAATTGTACTGAATGACTTTTTTTTAACTTAGAAATCATTGCATGTCATTTTTCTTGTAATTGTTATATAGCAATTATTGGGTTTGTATCTCGCATCTATTAAGTATTTAGATATGATTAGAGATATAAAGTGTCCCAGCTGAACTTAGGCCAGACAATCAATATCCTAATTAGGTTGCAACCCCAATTAGATATGATAGTGTTATCTTTATAGGGTTTAAATAGTAACATTATATATATATATAGGATTACTGTAGGTGAGCCACCAGCTCAAGAAAAGTTACGTGAGCTAATAGCAAAATTACAATGATCCGATGACTTTTTTCAATTTTTTTAATAGTTAATATCTACACCTACTTAACTTCTTTCATATTAAATTTCATAAATTTTGGAGTTCATTTACCCTTTCATCAAATGCATACAAAATGTTTTATTCATTTTAAATCGTTAATTTTGTATTAACTTGATAGAGTACCAAATCAAAACTAAAACCCAAGAAATTGAGTATGAGTGAACCCTAGGGGGTCGAGATCATAATCCAAAATAATTTTTTAAAAAAGATTATTAGAGATAGTGGAAATAAACTGCAGCTCAGGTAACTTGTGTGAGCTGTCAGCTCATTTCCATCTCTCTCTCGTTCTCTCTCTCTCTCTCTCTCTCTCTCTATATATATATATATATGAGGATACGGGAAATTTAATGTTTGTTGATAGTTACTTGTTTCTAACTTTTTGTTTTGATTTTGTTGTGAGAGATCTAATGTATCTAGAGAATTGCTCTCAGTGATATTTTTGGGTTAATTGCACTAAGGCTACTTGTAGTATGGGATAGTATAATTTATTACCCTTTAAATTTAAAACTCTCAGTTTAGTATATGGACTCCTAACATCGTTAATTAACAATGTGCTATTCTCATTCCTATTTAACTTAAATAGCACAAATTTTATAAAATTTCCAAATTACCCTCATATTCCTCAGTAACTCATCCAAATCATGTCCAAAGAAGTGTTGGTGGTAAAAATTTCCAAATAAAGGAAAAATACCCCGCAGAATGCAGAGCTAACTTCGTAGTTCCACGTCTGGCCAGAAAACTAGCCTCGCGTTGAGTAAAATGCGGAACTAAGTCTTTAGTTCCACGTCTAGAGTATTTAATTCCGCGTGAGCATATTTTCAAAATCCTAAATTGATTGTGATTGAGATTTGGGTTTATCCAATATCCGAATTGAGTCCAATCAGAATTCTAAATTGATTGTGATTGAGATTTGGACTTATCCAATACCCGAATTGAGTCCAATCAGAATTCAAATTCAAGAGATTTAAATAAAGATTAAGATATTTGATTAGAATCCTTGATGAATACAAAAACTTTCTATTCTTATTCCTATG
The DNA here is from genome assembly GCA_036321105.1 of Dracaena cambodiana. NCBI lineage: Eukaryota > Viridiplantae > Streptophyta > Magnoliopsida > Asparagales > Asparagaceae > Dracaena > Dracaena cambodiana. The sequence continues at coordinate 42,955,225 of JAYEPQ010000011.1, forward strand.
AAAACCTTCTATTTCTATTCCTACAGAAACTCTCATAACCAACTAAAATCTATAAATACCCTTTTTGATGAGACTTTAGGGATCCATCTTCAATCTTTTGGAGATCAATCTTTAATCCTTTTGATAGATCTTTAATCATTTTGATCCTTTGGCAATTCAAGTTATGCGAGAGAGCTTTGAAGTCTTGAAGATCATTCTAGAGTTCAAGCTCACGTGAGAGGCTTGAATTCATAAGATCAGCAGAGAAAGAAGTTAGGGCCGGCCATTATCTTCATCAAGAAGAGGATTTCCACATCGGATCGTCAAAAGATACTACTTAATAGAACCCATCGCCACACTAGAACTCATAAATATTATAAAAGAGAGCGATAAATTATAAATCTTCTCGTTTATTTTTCTATTGTTCTCTTTCATTGTAATTAAGTTATTCAATGGAAGGAAGTAAGATTTTTGTGACGAACAAGGAGGATAATTTGATGATTTCATACTGTTGGCTAATGACGTTAGGAGTCCAGAGACTAAATTGATAGTTTAAAACTTAAGAGATAATAAGTTACACTATTGTTATAGTGTAAGGCGTCTCACTGCAATTAATCCTATATTTTTAAACTATAGTCTTATGAAGAATTCTATTTACTTTTTATTCGAAAGATAATGATTATTCTCGATAGAAATGTGAGAACAAAACATACATAAATTTCTAACACATCATTATCTATTTACAACATTAACGAGAGGAGTTGCCCAAAATATCTTTTTATTTGCTTCAAAATTCTTCTGGAGGTGGCAAATTCAAATCAAAATGCAGAACTGACGGAGCTTGTTTTGCACTTGAAGATGCTAGAGCACAATTCTCTGCTTCATTGGATACGTGCCCAATGTTCGCCATTGGGTCTATGGCAGCTCCGTGGCCAGACGAGGAAGTTGATACATAAATCTCAGTTGATGCTGATAAACTCTGGTTTGCTTCAAGAATACATGGAACTGGAGTTCTTGTGACGTGAACTTTCTTTGTTTTATGGATGTTGGCGTCGTCATCCTTGTTGAGCTTTCTCTTGCCCTCTCCGATCAGCTTACTATTCTCTGCTTCGGATGTTGATGACTCTTTTGATGCCATAACGTACTGCATTGCAAAGAGCAGATGTTAGATTTAAGTACTCTAACTAAGAGGATGTTATGAAAATAGAGGATACACACTGGAGCCGAATCGACAATCAAATATAAGAATTTAAGTTATCAAGAAGATAAAAATACACAAATAAGAAAATACAAATGTAACGTGGTTCCATCAGCCTAATTGAACGATGTACTTCAACCAGCAAATAAGGAGAAATTCACTAAATTTTAAAGGAGTGCTAAATTTAGAAATAGTCATTAAAATCCCATATTAGAATCTTAACCCTCAAAAGAAAAGTAGAGAAGCAAACCCTAAATGGTGTACAAGATACTTCTCCCTAGAATCACTACATGGTCGCCTTGCAATTTTCTCACCTATGAGTGTTACACACGCATATGTATGTATGTATATGTGTGTATGTGTGTATGAGAAAATAAAATGAGCCGCCACCTCGCATAAGTTATCTGAACTGCGGTCTATTTCTACTATCTCGTATAATTTTTTTGAAAACTTTTCTTTTGGATTATGATCTCGACCACCCTAAGATTCACTCATATTTAATTTTTTGGGTTTTAATTTTTATTTGGTCTTCCATCAAGTAGATCCAAAATTAACGATTTTTGCTGAATATAACATTTTTTTATCTACTTGATTAAAACGTAAATAAACTTTAAAACCCATAAATTTTGATCCTAAAAAAGCTAAAGAGGCTGAGACCATGATCCTAAACAAATTTTAAAAAAAAAAATAATTGGATCCTTATTGTTTTACCGCTAACTTACATAACTTACCTGAGCTTGCGGCTCATGTACAGTAACACTTATATATATATATATATATGAAAAAAATGGAAATGAGTTAACAGCTCACGCAAGTTACCTGAGCTGCAGTTCATTTCCACTATCTCTAATAATCTTTTTAAAAAAATTTCTTTTAGATTATGATCTTGACCCCCTAGGGTTCACTCATACTCAATTTCTTGGGTTTTAGTTTTGATTTGGCACTCCATCAAGTTAACACAAAATTAACGGTTTTCAATGAATAAAACATTTTGTATGCACTTGATGAAAGGGTAAATGAACTCCAAAGTTTATGAAATTTAATCTGAAAGAAGTTAAGTAGATGTAGATAATAACTGTTAAAAAAACTTAAAAAAAATTATTGGATCATTATAGTTTTGCCACTAGCTCACGTAACTTTTCCTGAGCTGGCGGCTCACCTACAGTAATCCATATATATATATATATATATATATATATATATATATATATATATATATATATATATATATATATATATATATATATATATATATATATATATATATATATATGGAATTACTGTAGGTGAGCCGCCAGCTCAGGAAAAGTTACGTGAGCTAGCGACAAAACTATAATCATCCAATAATTTTTCTTCAATTTTTTTAACAATTACTATCTCTACCTTCTTATCTTCTTTAAGATTAAATTTTATAAATTTTGGAGTTCTTTTACCCTTTCATCAAGTGCATACAAAATGTTTTATTCATTGAAAACCGTTAATTTTGTGTTAACTTGATGGAGAACCAAGTCAAAACTAAAATCCAAGAAATTGGATATGAGTGAACCCTAAGGGGTCGAGATCATAATCCAAAAGAAATTTTTTTAAAGATTATTTGAGATATTGGAAATGAACTGCAGCTCAGGTAACTTATGTGAGCTGTCAGTTCATTTCCATTTTTCTCATATATATATATATATATATATATATATATATATATATATATAAGGGATTATTGTAGGTGAGCCGCTAGCTCAGGAAAAGTTACGTGAGCTAGCGGCAAAATTATAATGATCCAATGATTTTTCTTCAATTTTTTTTACAATTACTATCTCTACCTTCTTAACTTTTTTCGGATTAAATTTCATAAGTTTTAGAGTTCATTTACCCTTTCATCAAATGCATACAAATGTTTTATTCATTGAAAATCGTTAATTTTGTATTAATTTGATGGAGGTTCAAATCAAAACTAAAACCGAAGAAATTGGGTTTGAGTGAACCCTAGGGAGTCGAGATCATAATCCAAAAGAAATTTCTTAAAAAAGATTATTGGAGATAGTGGAAATGAACTGCAGCTCAGGAAACTTGCATGAGCTGTCAGCTCATTTCTATTTTTCTCATATATATATGAATATGTATATATATATATTTATATATTGCTTCCAATCCGACTCTTAGCAAGCAATATTATATATTGGTTATCCAAACTGAACAGGAGACTGGTTAATTTATCTAGTCCAAAACCATTTAGAATTTCTAGATGTTATATGAATTCTGAAATAACTTGAATTGGAGTATTCCAATCAAACTCCATGTATAAGCAAACTCACTAATAAAGAGGATTAACTAACATTGAAGGGATAAAGACCAGAAATTTATTATATTGTGATTCTATAAATTGTTGGTCCTCATCCAGAAAATATAAAATGAAGAGCAAAGAGAAATACCGAACGAGCTAATAAAATTTTAAAAACATAATAAAAACAGTCGGAATAAGATTTTTCAGTAAGAACAATTGATACAAATTTTAAATATAATTAGCTATTACATGGAGCAGCTAGTTAACCAAGAACCGCCCGTTTGTTCACTAATCAAAACCAAGCTGTTCTCTCTCCACTAGGGCTGAGCACAAATCTGAAAAACCAACCCAACCTGCAAAACCGATCCTAACCGAACCGATTTTCGGATTGGGTTGTTTGAAAAACCGATCAGATTTCGATGGCCAGACGCCAGAACCGTAACCGACTAAAACAACCGAATTACTTTTAAACCCATTTATCCGAATTACCCAATCAAACCGCTTTGCTGTAAATAGGGTGACGTTGTGAATGGACTATTTCTTTGTAAATAGTTGGATCTCACACCCTCGTACTAATTTGAATGGGAAATTCCAAATGGGCACACCACTTGACTCTGTGAGCAGCATATCCTAAAGTCAGGTAGCGTGTTCGTTTAGAATTTCCCCATTTAAATCCCACCCCATCTTCTTCCTCTTTACGCTGTTGTTTTGTACTGACCACACTTTTTAAGGGCTGTCCGGACAAAAAAAACACCATAGAGATGGTGGTGTGCTCCTTTGGAAACTCCCTTGATCAGTCATCTGCTGAGAAAAATTAAATTAAAAAAAAAAAAAATGGAAGAAGCTCATCTTCCTGTCGAGATCATCAATGGCCGAGACGACAACGGGAAGGCTGACAACAACGACGACAAATCAGCGACGGCTGCAGCCGCGGAAGGATCGATCCATTGCTTCGAGTCCCTCCACAGACTTCTCGAGGCCAACCTCAAGCCCGAACTCTTCCAGGTCCTTTTCCCCCAAACCCTATTTATTTTAGGGTTTTTTTTCGATATCGATTCCTCAATTCTTCCATATTTAGATATCAGTTACTCAAATCTAAGGATTTTAGTCTAATCTTACTCCAATTTAGTCTCTTAAATCTTCACTAAATTTAGTCCCTTTATCACTAGAGTTATTGGAAGATCGATCAGTTCGGTTTTGTTAGCTCTATAATGAATTTAGATGAGGAATTATTGGAAGAAGCTCATCATCCTGTCGAGATCATCAATGGCCGAGACGACAACGGGAAGGCTGACAACAACGACGACAAATCAGCGACGGCTGCAGCCGCGGAAGGATCGATCCATGGCTTCGAGTCCCTCCACAGACTTCTCGAGGCCAACCTCAAGCCCGAACTCTTCCAGGTCCTTATCCCCCAAACCCTATTTATTTTAGGGTTTTTTTTCGATATCGATTCCTCAATTCTTCCATATTTATATCAGTTACTCAAATCTAAGGATTTTAGTCTAATCTTACTCCAATTTAGTCCCTTAAATCTTCACTAAATTTAGTCCCTTTATCACTAGAGTTATTGGAAGATCGATCAGTTCGGTTTTGTTAGCTCTATGATGAATTTAGATGAGGAGTTGAAGTTGCAGGACTGGACATTGGGATCCGATTCTAGGGTTTCTGTGTTGATCTGATTGGTTCTGTGCCTGTGAAAATTCTTTAGATTTTGCCTATCATGTCTAAAAAAAAGAACAATAACAATAATTATATTTGAATTATGGATTTTCCTCATATCGGCAGTTAGTTGTTAATTATATTTCAGTTAATTCTGAAATAACTGAATTACTTTTAAAAAAATTTCGGTTTTGATTTTCACTTGAAGTCGGTCGGTTTCGATTTAACTTATTGCAATTCAGTTCAGTTGTCAATTGTAATTTTTTTTAAAAAAATCGAACCGAACCGATTGATACATATCACTACTCTCCACTCTAAGATATGTGATGAGCATTGGGCAAGTAAATAGAATTCAAGATAACCGTAGTAATTACAAAAATAAATAAATAAATAAATAAAAATAAAGCAACATTAACAAAACAAACTAATAATAGTAATTGTAGTAAAATAAGGTTTCATAACAAAAAAAATAAATAAAAAGAAGTACCTCATCATCATTGGTCTCAATAACGTTCTCAGGCTCTGCTGCTGCATCCTTTGCTAGAGTCGACGGTCTCGCCTTGTTCTTTGGTTGCCGAAGTGGCACGGTTGCAGGATGGTTGGACCTTGGACCTGCCGCCATCGACTTGAGATGATCGATGATTTTATCGAAGAAGAGTACAGGGTTGGACATTAAGTCCGAGGGGAGCTTATCTTCTCCTGCCATTGCTACTGCGCTATCAAAACGAGTTATAGACAGCAATGTGAGAGAGAGAGAGAGAGAGAGAGAGAGAGGGTGAGTCTATATATGTACACAAATTCATACGAATTCTAATCCTAATGCTAGTACGGACACTAGTATTTGTTTTGTATTTGTTTTCCTATTGGGGACGAACTAGTTGGATTAAAAAATAGAACAATATCAAATTTCTACCCCTAATCACACTCGGACTCAGTTCAGTAAAGTTCTATAAAAACATTGCGTCCCAAAAATCTCTGCTTTCTCTCTCTCTCGTTTTCTTCTTCATTTAATTTTTTTCAAGCAATGGTTGGTTGCTTCCTCGTCAGCGAGCCAGTTCTCAACGACATTGTCGAGGCTTTAGTCTTCATGAAACGCAGCAACAGCATCGAAACTCCGACGGGCCGCCGTATCTTGGACTCAACTTTGAGTTTCCCGCTTCGACTGCCGCCGTTGTCGGCTGCTGCAAGAGGAAAGCGATCGCCCTGCGCTAGCCTGCCGCGGATCATGGAAGCAAGGAGAGAGGAGGAGGAAGAGCAAGCGAGGGCTGCTGCCGCCACCACAGCGGCCAATTTGCAGCGAGAGCTCGCTGAGGCCAAGACCGAGAGGAAGAAGGAGAAGAAGAGGAGGAAGAAGAAGGAAGATGGTGCAGGGCCATGCAAGCAGCCAAAGGTATGAATTTTATGTTGTTTTTTAAAGCGTAAAATTTATGTTTCTTGATTTAATTAAGCTTTTTTATAATTATGAAGTTTAATTTTGTTTAGCTATTTCAATTTATTTTACGTAGTAGCTTGATAATTCTATATTTAAATTCGTGTAACAATGCGAAGAGACAAGTTAGGGTCTAATGTAACGATTGTCTAATTAATATAAAAACTATTTTTACTGGAGATTTTATTTGATTCTTCTAATATTTTGAGCTGCAAAACTAATTATTAAAGAAAGGCATACTATAGACGTGTCATCATCGGTTTCTAGAACTGGAAGCAACTGATGGGCGAAACTGGTTCCAATTGGTACGAAACTGGTTCCAAACGGTGCGAAATCGCTGTGGCTAGACAAAATTAAACTGTTATTCGAAAAAGAAAGGCAAGAAAATTCTCAAATCACCTTTTTCTCGTAGTAATTTTATCGAGAGACGAGATGTCGTCGAGCACTCAGCAATTGTTCAGCGCTGGACAGTCCCGTGGCGAGGGGCAGGCGAGTAATTTCCTTTCTTATGCTTTGCAATATTTATAGTCGAATATGAAAAAAATTATTGAACAGTTCAATATCCATCTTTTTATTAAATTAATGAGAAGTTAAAATATTCCTAGATTTAATACTTAGATTGTACTAAAAAAATTTAACCACCTATAATTATTTTGATAGACGATTTATTTTGCACATTGGATCTTCCATTAATAAAATGATCCTAGTTATTTTTCCCGGGATAAATTCTGCTTTGCGATTCATGCAGGAGAAGGCTAATCCACTGATGAAGCCCGCCAGCGAGAAGGCCTCCCAGTCCCAGGCGGCCCAGAGCGCTTCCGAGTCCAAGGAGCAGGCTGCTGGCTTCCTCCACCAAGTAAAATGCCCTCCTCGATCATCACTATTTACAACATTGCCACTCACTCCTTCCTCGTTATGATAATGATAAATTAACATCTTTTTTTTTTTTTTTTGTTTATGAAGACAGCAGAGCAAGTGACACACATGGCGCACGAGGCCGCGGACGCCGTGAAGAACGCCGTCGGGTTGGGCGACGCCGGCGCTGCAGGCACCGGGAGCACCACCTCCCGCACCACCACTACCACCACCAAGCAGCAGTGATTGGGGGATTGTATTTGATAATTATAATTATCTACTGCTTATGGGCGATTGATTGATTGATTATCCATTAAAATAAGCTAGTGAGGTACTTTTTGATGTAAAAAAATATAAAAATTTTATCTCTTAAATTATTTCAAATAATGTTTGTAACGAGACACAAATAAAATAAGAACCATTTTTGATCCATACTGTTCAAAATTTAATATTAAAATAATAATTTGGTTCTTTGACTCATCCAGTCTTATTCCTAATTTTAAACAACATAATGTTAGTAACGAAATACAATAATAGACTAAGTACTAAACGAAGGCTTGCACTATCTAAAGGGATTCCTCATACTCTATCAACGCGGCGCAGCCAGTGATCAAGCATGTATTCCTCCACTTCACGACCAGCACAATCAAATTCAATATCCTTTTTCAATTTATATATTATTTATTAACGATCAAATTCAATATCCTTTTTCAATTTATATATTATTTATTAACGAGTCTTGTTTATAATATTATCACCTTTTTTTCAATTCGTAAGAAGTTTTGAATTTGATTCGAACACATGTTCTTTAAGTTTTTAGTGTGTTTTTTTTTTTCGCTCTCTAAGAATAACAACTCCATATCCAAAAACACTGGGTTTAGATAATTATTTGCAACTTCTAATGCGGCTCTTGTTTTGCTTCAAGTTTTGCAAAATTGGATTTTTGAAAAAATTGAAGTTTCATTTAAGTTGGGTCTAGTTTAAATTTAATAATAAAATACAATTTTATATTAAATTTAAAATTGTATTTTATTATTAATCTTTAGATGTGACACCAAAGTTTTTTTTTTTTGATTTTTCATAAAAATTCCATAAACGCAGCAATAATCATTATGAATAGAAAAGGTCAAAAGAAAATAGTACAACTTTAAAGAGCAAACGCAGGTGGAACTATTGTCAAATATAATTTACATGTGTAAACCATAATTCATAGATTTAGTTTTTAATTCATAATAATTAATAAAAAAATCATTTTTATAGTTCTTAATTGTCCCCAAAACTAATTGCAAGCTAAAACATGATGTATTCGAACTTTTCCACAAAGTTCTTTTAACAACAATTAATTTAACTTAGAACAAAAAAGATTTCAAGTCGCATTAAAATCTGTAATTAAATATTTATTAATTGGGATTCAAAATCTAGATTATATTCTGATATTATTTTAATAAATATACAGGAAGCTGTTGGACTGGTTGTCTTTTATCATTAAATATATAATAAAATCCTAAAAATTAGAACCAAGAAAATAAATGGTGTTTGATAAAAGAAACGATTTAAAATACTAAAGAAAAATAAAAATAATTATGTATCCATTGGAAGAACAATTTATTTTATAAATATTAGGGGTTTTTACCTATCTGTCCCTTAAATCTTTAAAAATTAGAATTTAGTTCTCCAAATCTTCATATTTATAATTTAGTTCCTCAAATCTTTAAAGTTGTCTCACTTTAGTCCCCAGCCATAATTTTGGCACGAATTTCCTGTTATATTTTTGAGTTACTTCACTTTAGTTCTTCATTCGCTCTTCCTCTTTTTTTTCTCTTCTTATTGGGTTTCCCTCTCTATTATTCTCCTCTCTCTCTCTTCCCTTTTCTTATTGGGTTTCCCTGAGTTTAAGTAAAGTAACTCAGAGATATAACGGGAAATTCGGACCAAAAATATGGTTGGGAACTAAAGTGAGATAAATTATAGGATTTGGAAGATTAAATTATAAGTATGAAGATTTTGGGGACTGAATTCTAATTTTTAAAGATGTAAGGGACAGATAGCGTAAAAGCACCTAAATATTATCATGCAACCGACACTCATTTCAGCAAACATGATCACTGTATTTAAATTTGTTACGTTTATTTGCAGTTAGCGTCGGAAGCACAAGCTGAGCCTGCAGTGAGCATACTGCGTGACTAGCCTGAATCCGAAGCTGTCGACGTCTCGGCAACAACTGATCAGCCTCCAGCAGAAGAGCTTCCTCTGAACCAACGGTTTCAACAACTCGACCTCAACCAACCCACGGTTGAACATGACACGACCAGCTGATCAATTCGGGGAGGAGATGCTCCAGTGATACGATTTGCTAGGAGTCGTTGCTAAATATATATTGATGTTCTGTAGACATAATATATATACACACTTCACTTACATCTCTTTATCTTTTGTCGAAAATTGATGTTGAACGTATCTTGAAAATTTGTACATGCTAATTCATTTACTTTGGTATTTTTCGAACTGATGGAACTGTTGAGTACTTGGCCAAATGCTCTACCTTTTTTGATGCTTCAACAATTTCTTCATCTTATCTACTCGATCCTTTGCAGCTTGATCCTCTTTACTATTTGCCAACTTGACGGTGATCAGTTATTAAATTTGCGTATTTTCTATGATAGAAGTGTAAATATCTAACAAAGTATACATCTAATTGATATCGAGTTATTTTCATAAGTTTTTTTATCATGCATTTGTAGGTAAATAAAACTATGGAAAGACCCTCCGATGCTCCATTGATCAAGAGTTTAGTAAAACAAAGCAGTTCAAAAATACAAACAAAGAGTAAATTTAAGCAACTTGAACCAAACTAAGGATGACTTTTCTCACTCTCACGTTTTGATTTGGGTTCTGCCAATGAGAGGGAAGAGAATTTTCTCTTCTTTTTTTTGTTTTTCCTTTAATTCCTAATGAGTTTTCTTTATTATATTTTGGGTTAATTGCAGTGAGATTTCATGTACTATATCAGTAATGTAACTTATAATTCTTTAGTAAAACTCTCAATTTAATCTGTGAACTCCTAACGCCGTCAATCAACAGTTTGCTATTCATATCCCTATTTAACTTAAATTGCACTTTTTTAATGAAATATCAAAATTACATTCCTCTCCCTTTCAAAGAAGTATAATTTGAAGATTTCCTAAAAAAAATATATAATTTAAATTAAATAAGTATGAGAATAACAAATTGTTGACTAACTTATTATTACTTAAGTTTTAAACTTAAGTATTACATTACCCTTATGATATAAGAGATCTCACTATAATTAATCCTTATATTTTAGGCAACAGCTTAACTCTGAAAAATAATTTTTCAAGCACCAATAGTGCACTTCGTAAACAACATCTAAAATGACCGCTCTCTGCATATTGCTACTTATAGTTTGCGCTTAGGGACCACGGTTACTTACGCAATATCGATCATAGCTCTAAAGGTACTTATTACTATAGCTATTCATTTATCTTTTCAACTTCACCATTATAACAATGATGAACGTCATGTAAACTAAGAGTGTGTTTAGCGAAAGTAGAGAAGAAATTAAGAAGTAACTTCTAAAATAAAAGTAGAAGAAATTATTTCTTGTATTTGTTTACTAACTTTTGGAAAAAAAAAGTGTACTAGAAAGTAGATGTGAGTATTATTTAATTGATTAATTAAAACAATACTTGTATTATTTTATTTATTTTCTATGTATAAAATACAACTTTTGAATTGTAATCATGGCATGCAAATAAAAAATTATTTTCTTTGCCTTGATTTTCTAGTTCTTAGAGCTCTTCCAAACCAAATTGTGAGGAAGAAAATTTTGAAAGTAAGATGCCACGTAGGCGTCACCTCAGTATATAAGAAGTAATTTCTAACTTTTTTTTTTGTCAAACAAATAAGTGAAGAGTGGAAGTAAACTTACATCCAATACTTCTAGTATATTTGTATACAAACAAACGTACCCTTAGTAAAGTTGATCAAGCTCTAGTCCAGCCATTTTTGACCTTCCTACATCCCCATCTTTCGATGCCCATATCATTATTCCCAACTATGATAATGCCCTCAACCTAATTGTCTTTCTTCGTCGAAATTCATGGTGATATGCTAAAACGTGAGACTTGTTAAATATTATGAGTACCATGTTGCCATGGTCACCAACCTTTATCTTCTTTATATATATATATATATATATATATATATATATATATATATATATATATATATATATATATATATATATATATATATATATATATATATATATATATATATATATATATATATATATATATATACACACACACACACGAGAGATAATTAAGCAATGAATGAGAAAGATGGCTTTCATGAGAAATGAGAGAGGTGGAATGATAATTAAATATTTTCTTGTAATATTTTTCCTCATAATAAATCTTTCTCATGGTTTTTCTATGGATATAGGTTGAGCATGATCGACCGAACCACGTGATTCTTTGTGTTATTCTTATGTTAATTATTTTTCTATCTCAATAATCTCGATGTGGTGATCTTGTAGAGTTTTGAGGTCTGATTGGAAGAATTGATCCCTAGCAATAATGAAACTTGACACCATTCTTTTTCTGTTCTTACGCTAGAAATTTAATGTTTTTTGAAAGTTACTTGTTTCTAACTTTTTTTTTGACTTTGTTGTGAGAGATCTTTTGTTTTGATTTTGTTGTGAGAGATCTAATGTATCTAGAGAATTGCTCTCAGCGTTATTTTTGGGTTAATTGCACTAAGGCTACTTGTAGTATGGAATAGTATAATTTATTACCTTTTAAATTTAAAACTCGCAGTTTAGTATATGGACTCCTAACATCGTTAATTAACAATGTGCTATTCTCATTCCTATTTAACTTAAATTGCACAAATTTTATGAAATTTTCAAATTACCCTCCTCTTTCTCAGTAAATCATCCAAAATATATCCAAAAGAGGATAATTTGAGGATTTCATACTGCTGACTAATAACAGTAGGAGTATATTCCTATCAGAAACTCTAAAAAATTAGTAAAAGAGTTTTCTCCTTGCAAAAGGTTTATCTGGACACATACAAATATTCTACCTAACCCCCTTATATAGATAAAGGATATTTGGCATAATCCTAAGTTAAATAAGATTAGTCTTGGCTAATTCTGAGACAAAGTCACATAGAAATGCAATCTGCATGTTGTGCCATCAATGACAGATATCTTTCTTCGATGGCCAAACTGGCTGAGCAATACCGTTGGTGCAGGCCTCTGACTTGGCCTTCGATGGTAATACCCACAAACTTGGCCATTGATGGCCACTTGAGCCATATTCAAACAACATGTTACCAATCGCTTGATCTGAATCATCCCTCGCCTAAAGAATTACGAGGCTTCTCCCTCCAATTTTTTCCCCTATGTTAGCCAACAAAAAAAATTAATAAAAAGTCAAAGAGAGAGAGAGAGAGAGAGAGAGAGAGAGAGAGATTATTTATCTTAGTCTTAGTCTAAGTAGCGTGCCTTTTGGGCTTGCTCCAGTCGCGCAATTAGAAATATTCGAATCTCGCGCTACCGCAACCATTGATTTTCTCATTGATTTGTTTCTTATTTGAGCAATTTAAAGCATCGGACTCAAAACTAGTCGCTATTGATCCTACCGAGCTCACGAAACCAAAGATCTTGCTGTCATTGAATCTCTAATCGCAAAGAGCCAACAAGAAAATACCTGTAAGCAATAGGGTGCTCTTCCTATTCCTAGTCGTAATTTTAGTATTTGTTTTGTAATTGTTGATGGATTTCGAAACTCTAAAAAAACAGCAAAAGAGTTTTCTCCTTGCAAAAGATTTATCTGGACACATACAAACATCCTACCTAACCACTTATACAGATAAAGGATATTTAGCACAACTCTAAGTTAAATAAGGTTAGTCTTGGCTAATTGTGAGACCAAATCACAGAGATATGCAATCTGCAGTTGTACCATCAATGACATATATCTTGCTTCGATGGCTAAACTGGCTGAGCACCACCATTGGTGCAGGCCTCTAACATGGCCTTCGATGGTAATACCCGTAAATTTGGCCATTGATGGCCACTTGAGCTATATTCAAACAATATGTTACCAATCCCTTAATATGAATCTTCCCTCACCTGAAGACTTATGAGGCTCCTCCCTCCAATTTTTTTTTCCTAAGTTAGCTAACAAAAAAATTAAATAAAAAGTCAAAGAAGAGAGAGAGAGAGAGAGAGAGAGAGAGAAAGAGAAATTATTTATTTTAGTCTTTAATCTCAGTAGGGCGCCATTTGGGCTTGCTCCAGTCGCGCTATTAGAAATATTGGAATTTTGCACTACTGCGGCCAGATTTTCACGTTGATTTGTTTCTTATTGGAGCAATCTAAAGTATCGGACTAAAAACTAGTCGCCATTGATCCTATCGAGCTCAAGAAACCAAAGATCTTGTTGTCATTGAATCTCTAATCGCAAAGAGCCAACAAGAAAACACCTGTAAGCAACAGGGAGTTCTTCCTTTTCCTAGTCGCAATTTAACTGTTTGTTTTATAATTGTTGATAGATTTCGAAACTCTAAAAAAAACAGGAAAAGTGTTTTCTCCTTACAAAAAAACAGGGAGCTCTTCCTATTCCTATCAGAAACTCTAAAAAAAACAGCAAAAGAGTTTTCTCCTTGCAAAAGGTTTATTTGGACACGTATAAATATCCTACTGAACCCCCTTATATAGATAAAAGATATTTGGCACAACCCTATGTTAAATAAGTTTAGTCTTGGCTAATTCTGAGACCAAACCAAAGAGAAATGTAATCTGCATATTGTGCCGTCAATGATAGATATCTTCCTTCGATGGCCAAACTGCTGAGCACCACCATTGGTGCAGGCCTCTAACATGGCCTTCGATGGTAATACCCGCAAACCTGGCCATTGATGGCCACTTGAGCCATATTCAAACAACATGTTACCAATCGTTTGATCTAAATCTTCCCTCGCCTGAAGAATTATGAGGCTCCTCCCTCCAATTTTTTTCTCTAAGTTAGCTAACAAAAAAAATAAATAAAAGTCAAAGAGAGAGAGAGAGAGAGAGAGAGAGAGAGAAAGAGAGATTAGTTATCTTAGTTTTAGTCTCAATAAGACGCCTTTTGGGCTTGCTCCAGTCGTGCCATTGGAAATATTCGAATTTGGCGCTACCGCAGCTATTGATTTTCTCGTTGATTTGTTTTTTATTGGAGCAATCTAAAGCATCGAACTCAAAATTAGTCCCCATTGATCCTCCCGAGCTCTAGAAACCAAAGATCTTGTTGCCATTGAATCTCTAATCGCAAAGAGCCAACAAGAAAACACCTGCAAGCAACAGGGAGCTCTTCCTATTCCAAGTCGTAATTTAATTGTTTGTTTTGTAATTGTTGATTGATTTCGAAACTCTAAAAAAAAAATAGGAAAAGAGTTTTCTCCTTGTAAAAAAATAGGGAGTTCTTTCTATTCCTATCAGATACTCTAAAAAAATAGCGAAAGAGTTTTCTCCTTGCAAAAGATTTGTCTGGACACACACAAACATCCTACCTAACCCCCTTGTGTAGATAAAGGATATTTGACACAACCCTAAGTTAAATAAGATTAGTCTTGGCTAATTCTGAGACCGAACCACAGAGAAATGCAAATTGCATGTTTGTGCCATCAATGGTAGATATCTTTCTTCGATGGCCAAAATGGCTGAGCACCACTATTGGTGCAGGCCTCTAAAATGGCCTTCGATAGTAATACCCGCAAACTTGGCCATTGATGGCCACTTGAGCCATATTCAAACAATATGTTACCAATCGCTTGACCTGAATCTTCCCTCGCTTGAAGAATTATGAGGCTCCTCCCTCCAATTTTTTTCCTAAGTTAGCTAACAAAAAAAAATTAAATAAAAAGTCAAAGAAAGAGAGAGAGAGAGAGAGAGAGAGAGAGAGAGAGAGATTATTTATCTTAGTCTTAGTCTCAGTAGGACGCCTTTTTGGCTTGCTCCAGTCGCACCACTAGAAATATTCGAATCTCGCGCTACCGCAATCATTGATTTCTCGTTGATTTGTTTCTTATTGGAGCAATCTAAAGTATCAGACTCAAAACTAGTCGCAATTGATCCTACCAAGCTCAAGAAACCAAAGATCTTGTTGTTATTGAATCTCTAATCGCAAAGAGCCAACAAGAAAACACCTGCAAGCAACAGGGAGCTCTTCCTATTCCTAGTCGTAATTTAAGTATTTGTTTTATAATTGTTGATAAATTTCAAAACTCTAAAAAAAACAAGAAAAGAGTTTTCTCCTTACAAAAAATAGAGAGCTCTTCCTATTCCTATCAGAAACTCAAAAAAAATAGCAAAAGAGTTTTCTTCTTGCAAAAAGTTTATATGGACACATACAAACATCCTATCTAACCCCCTTATATAGATAAAGGATATTTGGCACAACCCTAAGTTAAATAAGATAAGTTTTGGTTAATTCTGAGAGCAAACGACAGAGAAATGCAATCTGCATGTTGTGCCATCAATGATAGATATCTTTATTCAATGGCCAACTGGTTGAGCACCACCATTGGTGCAGACCTCTAATATGCCTTTCGATGGTAATACCCGCAAACTTGGCCATTGATGGCCACTTGAGCCATATTCAAACAATATGTTACTAATCGCTTGATCTAAATCTACCCTCGCCTGAAGAATTATGAGGCTCCTCCTTCCAATTTTTTTTCCTAAGTTAGCTAACAAAAAAAATTAAATAAAAAGTCAGAGAGAGAGAGAGAGAGAGAGATTATTTATCTTAGTTTTGTTAGATACCATATGAAAATTACATAATAGATATTTATGTCAAATCACTAAGAAATTATATATAAAATATGCGGAAACATACCTGAATCTATAACAAATAATCATGTTGTAGAGTCATGCGATTGGCCTTCCAGATCTACACGTTTTCTAAGAGAACTCTTTTAACTTTTCTCTCTAGTTTTTCTCTGTCGATGGGAAATAGAAAAGAATCAAAGTGATCTGTGATTTGGGGACCATAACCGCCTTTTTATAGACAAATCTGTCTATTGGTATTTCTAATTTAGCTCATCATAAAATCAGAAACTACATATTAGGTTTCTACACATAAAAGGCCCACACCCTATTAGATACATTAAAGCCCAACTTTATTAGATCACTTTTAATTGGATCCAATCATATTAGACAGTTTACAATACATAATTATTTTACATATGGGCCAATATTGGATAATGATCCAACAATCTCCCACTTGGACCATATATGTAACCTTATAATCATGTTTTGCATAATTACTGAATGAGATCAACTTTACTGTCATTTTCGAAATGTATCTGTAACCAATTTGGTCCATCAATCATACTAACATAGGATCAAAGCAGCTTTTGTTACAGTAATCGTAACTCAAACCATCAATGGTCACGTATATCAATGCAACTGAATGACATGAATCATGATGTAGATGTATAGCATGAAAAATTCATGTAATGTGATCTTAACATGCCTATTTCTAATTGATCCACCCTTAAACCTTATTGAGATCAAACAACATAATAATTCAGAGTGTGAATAAAACAAAACCTTATTTCTACAGAAAATAACCTTAATACTATAAACTGAAATAACTGAAATATGTCTATATCATAAGAGCATCTGATAATACAAACTTCTACTGAAACTGAATATCATCAATAGATATGACACCCATACAAATAGTATACGCATGAAACACTTTGGGTGTCAGTCCCTTAGTAAGTGGATCCACAATCATGGAGTTTATTCTTATGTGCTCTATAGACAACTGTCCACTCTGAACTCTTTCTTTCACAACCAGGAATTTGATGTCTATATGCTTCGACTTCGTCGAGCTCCTGTTGTTGTTGGAATATAGAACTGCTGACTTATTGTCAGAAAATAACTTGAGTGGCATATCAATAGAGTTCACTATGCGCAACCCCGTGACAAAATTTTGCAGTCATATCCTGTGATTGGATGCCTCTTAACATGCTATAAACTCAGCTGCCATAGTAGAAGAGGCTATAAGAGACTGTTTAGCACTCTTCCAAGAGACAGCTCCTCTAGCTAGAAAATAGATGTAACCCGATGTGAATTTCATACTATCTTGGCATCCAGCAAAATCAGAATCAGTATACCCAATGATCTCAATCTGATCTGACCTCTGATACGTGAGCATGTAAACCTTTGTTCTTTGTAAGTATTGCAAAACTCTTTTGGCTGCTTTCCAATGGTCTGCTCCAGGATGGATTAAATACCTGCCCAATATCTCTGTAACGTACCCGATATCTGGACGCGTACAAACCTGAGCATATATCAGACTCCTCACTACTGAGACATAGGAAATTTTTTGCATTTCCTTTACCTCAAAATCATTTTTAGGGCACTGATTGAGACTAAACTTGTCTCCCTTAGCCATAAGAGTATCACCTGGTTTACAATCTTGCATGCCATATCTTTTAAGAACCTTTTCGATATAACTCTTTTGTGATAATCCAATAATATATCGAGAGCGATCTCGGTATATCTGAATCCCTAATACAAAAGAGGCGTCACCAGGATCCTTCATCTCAAAATGTTTAGCTAGAAATCTCTTGGTTTCTTGCAATATGCCTATATCGTTGCTGGCAAGTAAGATGTCGTCAACATATAATACTAAGAAAATATGTTTACTCACACAAAACTAATAGTATACACAGTCATCGACCAAGTTCACCTCAAAACCGAATGAGATGATTACTTGATGAAACTTTAAATATCATTGTCGAGATGCTTGCTTGACCCTGTTCTCGGCTGAAATTGTATTCGCCTTTCCTTCCATTGAATAAACTCGAATTACAATGAAAGTGAACAATAAAGAACAAACGAGAGGATTTTATATCTCAATCGCTCTCTTTTACAATATATCGTGGGATCTGTGGCGATGGGATCTGTCAAGCAGCTCCTTTGGACGATCTGACGTCAAACTCTTCTCTCTTGAAGGTGACGGCCGACTGTAGATGATCTTTTCTTCTCTGCTCTTCACGAATCCAAGGCTCTATGCGTAACTTGGATTCTCCAAGATGCTAAAAAGATGATCCGAAAAGATCCCTAGGGCTTCCTCAAAGGGGTATTTATAGCCTTAGGTTGATGAAAGAGTTTCTATCTAAATAGAATTTGTCCTCATCAAGGATTCCAATCAAATATCTTAGTTTTGATTTAAATCTCTTGATTTTGAATTCTGATTGGACTTAATTTGGGTATTTGGATAAGCCCAAATCATAATCTCAATCAATTTGAGATTCTGATTATCTTCTCACGCGGAGCTAATCGCATCAAAACGTAGAGCTAAGAAACCAGAACGCGGAGATAACGCGGAGCTATTAAACATCTCCGCGTTTTACTCAAACGCGAGGCTATTATAGCTAAATGCCGGGCTACGGAGTTAGCTCCGTGTTCTGTTGTGGAAAACTCTATTTACTTAGAAATTTTTACTGCCAACAGAACCCCCTCTAAAGTTTTCAAAATGACTTAGAACTTAGCAGATTTTGAAATACTTTGGATCTTTAAACGCAGAGTTAAAATACCAAGTTTATCTCGCGTTTAGTTCACTTGCGCGGAGCTAAATAGCTTCTCCTTTTTCAGTGAAATGAGTAATTGCTTCATTAATTACCCCGAACTTCTGTGCCGAATACCAAGGGACGGATCACCTGTTTAAATAGAGTCTTTGACTTGTCTTCTTCTTCATTTCATCCGAGAGAGAAAAATTCAGGAAATCAGAGTTACGGCGACCGAGCGGCTCATGCGAGAGAGCGATTTCGACCGGATTCCATCCGTCCTTCCATGGATTTTCATCATTAGAATGTCATCTAAGAAGAGTACGGCGTCGCACGCTTCCTCATCATCGACGACCGGCACTAGCAGCGAAGGCAGCGGCCGAGGGAATGGACACAACGGCGAACCAGTTCATGCCATGTCCATTAGCAGTAAAAATCTTAATTTTTATACTTCTTAGAACAACTTTGGAGTGTTTTGGCTCGGTTTAAACCGACAAACCACTTCTTTTACTGGCGAGATCGCCATTTTCTGGCCATATGGCTTTGGTAGAAGAATGAGAAGATGGAGAAGAACTCTGGTCTTCTCATACGCGAAGTTATCGCGTCATCCTCGCGTTTTGAACCAAGGGGCTATCTTGGTTAGCAGTCGCGTTTGAACAGCGACGCTATTTTGATTAGCAGTCGCGTTTAAATCGCGAGGCTATTTTGATTAGCCGTAGCGTTTGAACCACGAGGTTATTTCTTCATCTCACGCGGAGTTATCTTTAGCTCCATG
Organism: Dracaena cambodiana; assembly: GCA_036321105.1. Taxonomy (NCBI): domain Eukaryota; kingdom Viridiplantae; phylum Streptophyta; class Magnoliopsida; order Asparagales; family Asparagaceae; genus Dracaena; species Dracaena cambodiana. The sequence goes on from JAYEPQ010000011.1 coordinate 42,974,999, forward strand.
TTCAGGTACTTAGAAGATTTTTTTTTTTCAAGTTTTCTCTAACTCTTGATTCTTCTTTTTGCAGCGAAGTACTTGGACCAAATCCTTTTTGAAGAGGAGTGTATGTGGCTCTACCAGTCTTCGTCAGCAAAAGTAACTCTAAGGAAGCCAGAAGCATATGCTTTACAATATAGTTGCAGGTTTCAAGCTCTGACTCCAAAAGATAAACTTTTGAAGGAGTTACAAGAACTCTGCGGCAGCTCATTAAGTTTTCTTGAGGACCATTTCTGTTAGATAACAATCTCTGTTTCCTTTCAAAGCGATAGAGATGATCATCTAAGAGCTTGTAGCATGTCGAATCCAACTTGTGCATCTTCATTAGGATTCTTATAGCAGTATCTTCAGATAATCCACTAAGAACTTTAAACAGATCATAACTGACATTTGCAGAGAAGATCTTTTGCATGTGAACCAGGGAATTTCAACACTCCATGGAGGAAACTCGTTGTCGGGTTATTGATGAGTCGATGAATTTGTAGAAGCTTCTGGGAGAGCTATAATTCCCTCTTCTCTTGTAATCCTTTTGTTTTATGAATAAAGGCAAAAATTTTCTCTCTCTATCTGTTGGCTTCAAGAATCTTTCTTGCACAACAAACAGATGGTTTGTAATTTTGGTAAAACAATCTAAGGCTCATTTACGTAACTTAGATTTATTAGTACCTGAAATGATCACATAAGGATCATTTAACTTAGACAGAGGCGCTTAATTGCACATGCCTTAGTTTTAATGGAGGCAATCCAAGGCTCTGATGAGTAACTTGAACTGCACATGCCAAAATAATCAAGTGATGATTTATCAGACTTCGGCAGAGGCGCCAAATAACGCTTGCCAAGTCCAAGCTTCATAAAAACGCGTAGCTAAAATACCAAGTCAGCTTTGCATTTTGCATAGCTGCGCGGAGCTAATAGCTTCGCGTTTCTCATCACTACGCGAAGTTAATAGCTTCGCATTTTTTGGAGCAACTGATCATTAATTGCTCCGATATTCGCGCCGAATATCAAGAGGCGGTTTTCTTCATTTAAATGGAGCTTTAAACCCTTTTCTCTTCCTTACTTCATTCAAAGAGATTTTAAGAACTCCGACGACTAGAGCTCATGCGATTCCAGGCGACCAGGCGACCCGATCAATTTCTCCAAGTTTTTCGTCGATTTCTCTCCGCTTTCTTCAAGATCAATGGCACTCAAGACTCGCGCTTCTTCCCGCGCAGCCTCGCCATCAGCGGCCAGCGCAAGCAGCGGCGGCAGCGGTCGAGGCAGCGGGCGCAGCAGCGAACAAGTTCCTGCCGCGCCTATTGGAGGTAAAAATCCTAACTTTTGGTCTTCTTAGAGCCACTTGGGAGTGATTTGGCTTGATTTCGACTGGCCATTTTGCTCTATCACCAGCGAGACCGCCGTTTTCCGGCCATATGGCTTAGAGAAGAAGAAGGCCTCTGGTCTTCTTCTACGCGAAGTTATCGCGTTATCCTCGCGTTGGAAACGCGGGACTATTCTGACTAGCCATTGTTCTTAAACGCGAGGCTATCTTTTTAACTTCGTGCAGAGTTATTTTTAGTCTCGCGCGGTCTAATTTTTAGCTTCGCGCGAAATTATTTTAGCTTCGCGCGGAGTTATTTTAGCTTCGCGCGGTCTAATTTTTAGCTTCGCGCGGAGCTACACTTAGCTTCGCGCGGAGCTATATTTAGCTGCACACGGATTTATATTTAGCTCCGCATACTTAGAAGATTTTCTGAGTTTTGTAAAACTTTTTTCCTAACTCTTGATTTTTCTTTTGTAGTGGGATATCCGGTGGATACCCTCTCCCATAGGCACTACTTTGGTTTTACTGGGGGCGCAGATGCAACGGCTCATTTCCATTTCACAACCATCGTTGCTGCATACAGGCCGGACTCGACGGAGAGCAGGGAGAAGTTGATAAAATATAGCTCCACTACTGCACGGGAGATTGTGACTAACGCAGCCTTCGAGGCCTTGAACAGAGAGGTGTTGGAGAAGCCTGCATTTCTTTTTGGAGATATAATGGAGCAATAAGACCAGATCCTCCTTGAAGAGGAAAGCATGTGGCTCTATAATTCTGGCGAAGCTTTGATATTTCTGCCTAGAATGGAGCGTGGCTATCCTTTGGTCTATCTTCAAAGGCTAGCGATGCATCGTGAGTTAGAGTGGGGATTAACTCAAGAATATGACGGCGTCCCAACGGGCAAGTTGGGCGCACATGGGGCTTATCAAGATGGCCCCATCAGATGTATTACTGGGTTGCTTTCAGGCAGGGTCTCCAAGGAGCACCCAATAGGAGAGGTCCCAACTCGCGCACGTACTTTCCTGAGCGAGTTCATGGCAAAAGGAGGCCAATACCCAGCCAGTGACTTCAGGATGCCTGGTTGGGTTTATTCCTCCGGCAATATGTGGTGGACCCGCCTTGTCCAATATATGTTAGATTCCCATGAACCGGTTCTAAAAGAGATTGGCTTATACAAAGCCATCAGAAACGTGCAGTTTGGGATTCCTCAGAGTGCTTATCACTTTTTTGGTCTCCTGGAGATGTACAACCCCGAGACTAGCACTTTCTTTACACCAGTGAGTGAACTGGGGTTTGCTCTTCATGAAATGTTTGAGGTGTCCAGGCTGTTAATGGGCGAAGTCCCTTATGAAGAGTATATCCCGACTACCGAAGAGCTGAATATGCTAAAGGTGAGGACGAGCGCATCTATGCCACCTACTGGGAGATGATGTGCCATTACCGCATCTGTGCCGACATGGCAGGTGTGCGTAATCAAGGTATCGGCCACAAGAAATGGGCCGATTACCTCTTCGCCAACTTAAACTCCAAGGATAGTTCAACAACAGCCCATGGCTATGCTCCCGTTGCCGTCACGGAGATTGATCACCGCATTACCAAGACCCGTATAATGTATTATACTACTGAATCCAACGAAGGAGAATTTGGTCCTGGCACCTCCTTAAAGAGTTACCACTACCAAGCTCAGTTCCCAGTATCTAATAGGGGTCTTATTGTTGGGTTTTTGATGCTATGGTTTAAGAGATGTGTCGTACCGTCATTGCCAAAAGAGGCCATTGCAATGACCGTGGTATATCCAGCAGTTCTTCTTGCATACGGTCGACCTTTCAGACTTCTTCCTGCCATGGTGTGCAACCTACAGCATGGACTACGAGCACTCTGTAATGACTTTATCCCTGCTGATAAGGGTAAGGGGAAAGGAAAGGGCAAGTCAAAAGAGATTGCCAAGGCGAACACTCCAAACCCTAGGGTGGAGATACCTTACACCTATCTGATGGCGTGGCTCATCATGCACTGCCCATCTCTGATGAATGCGGCTGAACATCGTTCCGGTGACAAGCCTTTCTTTGTGGAGTTATACGAGCGCTCCTCATCGAAAAGTCATTACGTATCGCAAATTCGAAAGACGCTACATCACCATCAGAATTATGAGCTCTTCTGGTGTTTCCCCGACTTTCCTGGTGGAGAATACGGGTCGAAATTCAAAGACATTGCGGGAGCAGATAACTTCACTGTCTTATCTTTAGGAGTGTTCTGGTGGCTCCTTAACATCCATCCCGGGCACTTGGTATATCGTCAAGATGCCAAGTGTTATATTGAACCGTACATCCCGAGCCGCTTTGCTCGTCAGTTTGGATATTCCCAACTTTATATGGATAATCCGAGTAAGAATTTTGCTTATGAGGGGAATTTATACGAGGGTGCCCGTGGCTGGTTCCATTTTGTAGCTGGTAGAACCGGAGCTGAATTCGTCTTGCCACAGAAGTTGCTCGAGCTGGCCATGACTCTTAGCTTCTGCACGTAGTACAGTATAGCAAATGCTGACGTGCCCAACTTCTCCATTAACCAGAGTTGTTGTAAAGAAATAGAAGCGTTTTACTCTAGCCAAAGGGGTGCAACAAGAGTAAGAGTGAAAGGAATGGATGAATTTCTTGGCGCGGCGGCCGACCCATCAGATGTTGGCGATTCTGATGATGATGACAATGATGAGGATGGCACTGATGCTGGCGGTGCTCCTCAAGGCTTGGTCCCCCGTCCCCGGAGTCCGACCGTAAAATGCCGTGGACCTGCAAGAGGCAAACTGGCGAAGAAAAAGCAAAAACTAGCCCCGGGGACTCTCTTAGTCCCTCGAGAGGTGGCAGCTAAATTTGCTTTAGATTTATTAGCTTCAACTCTGCCTCTGGCGCCAACAGAGGAGAGTAGAGCTGCTGAAGCTCCTGGTGCTTCTGATGCCCCGACCCGTTTGCCTATTCAAGAATATGGTGAGCACGCCACGGCGCAGCTCTTAAGTGGGGAAACGGGTGCGCTTCTAGAGACGACCACAGTTCCTCCGTCTAGTCCAACCACAGGACTTGTATCTCCTGGTATGGTTCTCTCAGCTTTTATACTCTATCTTATATTCATTTTTCTGTATTTATATACAACACTCTTTGTTTTGCTTTTCTGAGGTACAGGTGGCCACCCCCTCTCGCCGATGCATTCGACTACCAAGGGGGAGTCCGAGGAGAGAGTGGACTATTCTGGTATGACTGGTTCGGTGGGTGGTTTGGGTAGCTCTGCAAGTAAATTTGCGTTGAATATTTCACACCGGCCACATGCCCAGTTCCCTCATCAATTCCTCCCCTTGATGAACTAGGGAGTGATGATAGAATGGAAGTTGTCATTACGGCCGCCGCAAAAGAGGCTATACCGTCTCCAAGTCTGCCATCTCCAACACCACCGGTTTGCTCTACAGAGACCTTTCCAGTAGTTTCTGGTGCACCTTCTGTTTCTCAACCAGCAATTTTAACATCATCAATAATAATGGCTGTTGAGACATCCGTGACTCCCCTAGCTCCAAGTCTTCCGCCAACGGAGGACGAGGAAAATTTGAAGTTCTCATTTGAAGTCACTTCTACCACAGGAGGAGATTCTGGTGAAAACACTCCATCATCTACTCCTGTTACTACTCAAGTGATCTGTACCGGCGATGCTTCCCCTCGGGTTCCCAGTTCTGCCAGGTCTGCATTGGTTTTACTGGCCCCACATATTATGAACTTGGTACAGGGACGGGCTTCTTCCTCTTCAACCCTAGCGGACACCACTCCTCTGCCAGCGACATCTTCTTTAGCACTGCCTGCTTTAAATGCAGACACTGTGGACCCTCTTGAGGAATTCTTCAACCACAGTGTTAATGACTTTATGCGGTTGCTAAGAAGATGTATCGGGATGATCCTTGATGGAAGAAATTCCCTTAATTTTGGACGTCCAATGTTGTCCAGCTATTTGGACAATATTGAAAGGATTGGGGGACGTGACCGAGCAGCTCCCTATCGAGCCCGCCTTGAAGCCCTAGAAAAGCAGATGAATACGCTAAACACAATTCGCCAAGCGGATGTGGGAGCGATCACCGAAATTGAAGCGGCGCGTCTGCGGGTAGAATTAGTGGCTCATCAAGAGGAGTTAAAGCGCCAAGAGGAAGTCTGGTCTCGGGAGTTAGCAGAACTACGAGCCAGTCAAGAATCAATCTTCAGGGGGCTAGAGATTGTGAATTTTGAAATTGAGGGGAGTCAGGTCGCCATCCTTAGAGCCGGAGAGACTATTGCCAAGGCTCGGGCCATTTTGGATGCCAGTGAGTCTAAACTAGGGGAATTCATTAAGAAACGGGAAAAGTTGCTCCTCCAACAAGGACAACTTGAACAAGAAGGCGCAATAAGAAGTCGCACTATTGAAGACTCTCGTCAGCTGTTGGCCCAGCAACTGGCGATAAGTGATGATGACTTACGCCGGCAGGCTCAACACTCTTTGGAGGAGACTCGTCGTCGAGTAATTGACGAGGCGACAAATAAGTTGAGGCTCCTAGGAGACCCATAATTTTTTTCTTATTCTTTTATTTTTCATTCTTTTTGTAATAAGAACTTGTAATAAAAAAGAGAATTTTTGTAACTTCATTCTTTTGTTGATGAAATAAAGGTAATCTTTTGATTCTTTTACCTGTTGGCTACCAAATTTGTTTGCACAATAGATAACTTGTCATCAAAATGATTTAGTTGTTTTATGTAAAATAGTCCAAGGCTCATCTGCGTAACTTAGACTGATAATACCGAGGTAATCGGGTAAGGATCACCAAATTTCGGCAGAGGCGCCTAATTGCGCATGCCTGGTAAGAAAGAAGTTTGAGTGCTCATCAACGGAGATGGGAATAATCCAAATTATACTGTCAGAGGTAAGAGCTTAACATGACAGGTTTTATGGGATTTTTAGCAAACCCCCAGCTATCAACGGATTTGATTAGCCTTTACCAACTACTGTTTGAGTTGGGCTAGCCATGCTATTCCCCTCAGCATGGTGAGTTGTCGAGAATTTTGTTTGGGCTTAAATGCCAAACTTTTCCTCTTCCCTTTGCCTTAGCAGCTTTGGGCAATTCATACTTTTACCCCCAGCATGAAGGGGTTGACGAGAAACTGGTTATCTTCCTATTGCCTAGTCGGCGTTGGGTAATTCATCAGATTTTGGCAGAGGCGCCTAATTGCGCATGCCTGGTAAGAAAGAAGTTCAAGTGCTCAACTGCGTAACTTGAACAGATGGAGACGGTTCAAGACTGTCATGCGTAACTTGAACAAATAGAGACGGTTCAAGACTCTCATGCGTAACTTGAACTGGGCACACCAAGATGATCGGATTAGGATTCATCAGATTTCGACAGAGGCGCCCAATTGCGCATGCCTAAGTAAGAAGTAGTTTCAAGTACTCATCTGCGTAACTTGAACAAATGGAGGCGGTTCAAGACTCAACTGCGTAACTTGAACTGGGCACACCAAGATGATCGGGTTAGGATTCATCAGATTTCGACAGAGGCGCCCAATTGCGCATGCCTAAGTAAGAAGTAGTTTCAAGTACTCATCTGCGTAACTTGAACAAATGGAGGCGGTTCAAGGCTCAACTGCATAACTTGAACTGGGACACCAAGATGATCGGGTTAGGATTCATCAGATTTTGGCAGAGGCGCCCAATTGCGCATGCCTAAGTAAGAAGTAGTTTCAAGTGCTCATCTACGTAACTTGAACAAATGGAGGCGGTTCAAGGCTCAACTGCGTAACTTGAACTGGGCACACCAAGATGATCGGGTTAGGATTCATCAGATTTCGGCAGAGACGCTCAATTGCACATGCCAAGAATTTTATGAAGAAGTCCAAGTGCTCATATGCGTAACTTGGATAAGTGGAGGCGCGTACTTTCAGGGTTTATGAACTAGATGGGACAGTTACTCTGTTACCATTTTGGTTCGTCAAGCATAGTATTTCTTCCGAAATTTGCAGTTGATCGGCATCATCATCCTTTCGCCATTCTGATTCATTAAGCGGTAGGCTCTACTGGAGTATACAGTCTCCACGATGAACGGTCCCTCCCACTTGGGTTCAAATTTACCCTTAGTCTTGTGGGTTAGCACCATCGGCCTTTTAACAGCCAGAACCAAGTCTCCTTATTTAAAGGTCCTTAGTTTAACGTTCTTATTGAACGTTTGTGAGATTTGGGCTTGATACAACTCAATTTGTTGTTGAGCCCTGAGACGTTTTTCATCTAATGCCTCTAGTTCTTGCAATCTTTGCTGATGGCGCTATTCTGTCATCATCTTTGTAGCTAAAACCACTCTTAATGATGGTATCTGGATTTCAAGAGGCAAGACGGCCTCACTTCCATAAACCAAGGAGAACGGGGTAGCTTTTGTCGGGGTGCGAACGGTGGTGCGATAAGCCCACAAATATTCTCCCAGCTTTTCATCCCAGTCTCGTTTGTTGGAAGAGACAAACTTCCGAAGGAGTTTAATAATCGTTTTGTTGAAGGCTTCGGCCAACCCATTTGCTGCGGGGTTATATGGTGTTGAAGCGATGTCCTTGATTCTGAATTTATTACAGAATCTTGAAAACCTCTCGCTGACGAATTGCGGTCCATTATCATGGATGATCCTCCAAGGGATGCCAAAACGGTAAATAACATGATGTTTAATGAACTTAATCACATCTGTTGTTTTTACCTCTCTCATGGGCACGGCTTCGGCCCATCTTGAAAAATAATCGGTTATCGCAAGAATGAACCGATGTTCTCTGGATGACGGGGGAGTTATAGGCCCCACAATATCCATTCCCCATACCTCAAATGGCCAACTAGCAACGGTATTGTGCAAGTATTCTGGGGGTTGATGAATAAAATTGGCATGTATTTGGCATGCATGACACCGCTTAGCGTATGCCATAGCTTCTGTAATCATGTTCGGCCAGTAGTATCCCAGCCTCTTTATACGGTCTCCAAGTTTTGGACCGGGCTGATGAACTCCACATACTCCATCGTGTGTTTCTCTCAGCACTTCATGTGCTTCTGCTTTCTATAAGCAGTATAGTAGAAGACCATCACTCGACTTTCTATATAAAGTCTGAAGCGTATGATCATAATGGAATTTCGGGGCCTTCCTCCTTATCGAGGCGGCTTCCTTTGGGTCCTTTGGCAGTATCCCATATAAGGCATAGTCCACAAATGGAAATCGTCAATCACGGGGTTCCAGCATTAAGCCTGTCTAACCCACCTCCTTGGTTTGGAATACCATATCTGGGTGGAGGAGTTCTCTGCTACCAATAGTAATGCTTTTAGCTTCACTTAGCGGTATCGCCAATGTTGCAGCTAATGCAGCACGAGCATCTACATAAACATTCTCATTCCGAGATATATGATATATATAAAACTGCTCGAAGTATGCTGCTAGCTCGATGGCTAGCTGATGATAGGGGATGAGGGTTTCATGTCTGACTTCATACTCTCCTGTCATTTGGTTGACGATGAGTTTAGAGTCTCCATATGCCTCTAGATGGTTCACCCCCAGTTACAGAGCCATTTTAAGGCCGATAATGAGTGCGTTATATTTCGCCATATTATTTGTACATGGTTCTGTTAATGAGTAACCATTAGGCAATATATGTTTATGTGGGGATATTAGCACAACCCCCATTCTAGCAGCAGATCGTCTGGCAGCACCATCAAAGAACATTTGCCATGGTTGTTCTTTGCTAACTGTGTTGACCTCTGATGTCTGTTTGGAATTGGACCAAATTGGATAGTCTGCTAGAAAATCGGCGATCGCCTGTCCCTTCATGGCCTTTTGAGGGACGAAGTGTATATCATATGGCGATAGCAATAATGTCCATTTCGCCAATCGGCCGTTTAGGGATCCTGGTTTTGTCATCAGGATTTTTAAGGGATTAACCCGTGAGATGACATGAATTGTTTGCCCTGAAAGATAGTGTCGCATTTTCTGAACAGCGAACACTAGGGCTAAACATTCTTTTTTGATAGGGGTATACCGACGCTCGGCTCCGATCATTGTCCTGCTTAAGTAATACAGGGCGTGTTCATGGTCGTACTTATTATACTGAGCAAGTAATGCTCCTAGAGCATCATGCATGGCCCTTACATATATAAGGAAGAGCTGCCCAGGGACCGGTGCCATAAGAACAGGAGGTTTAGTGAGATATTCTTTGAGATCGTCAAACGCCTGTTGATATGCCTCATTCCATACGAAAGAAACCCCCTTCTTCATGAGTCTAGAGAATGGCTGGCATCGCCCTGATAGGTTAGAAATGAAGCGCCGGATATATACCAATTTCCCTTGTAACCCCCTTAATTCCTTAAGATTGCGGGGCGGTGGCATTTCACTGATTGCTGTCACTTTTTCAGGATCGAGGAAGATTCCTTTCGAAGTTATTATGAACCCAAGGAATTTTCCACTTGACACTCCCAAGAAAGATTTGGCAGGATTCATCTTCAGACGGTGTTTTCGCATAAGATCAAAGACCGTTCTTAAATCATAAAGATTATTTTCTTTGTTCTTACTTTTGACCGCTAAGTCATCCACGTAGCACTCTACTATTTTGAGTAAGTGTTCTTTGAATATGACACTCATCGCTCGTTGGTAGGTGGCACCGGCATTCTTTAATCCGAACGGCATCACCGTATAACAGTATACCCCCAGCGGCGTTCTGAAAACTGTATGCTTTTCATCATCTGGGTGCATTTTAATCTGGTTATATCCTGAGAAGCCGTCCATAAAGGACATCCTCTCATAACCGCAAGTATTATTAATCATCACATCGGTGATGGGGAGTGGAAACTCGTCTTTAGGACATGCAGCGTTCAGATCTCGAAAATCGATGCATATCCGAATTTTGCCATTCTTCTTTCGAACCGGCACTATGTTAGCCACCCAATCAGGATGTTACTCTTCACGGATGAATCCGGATTTTATAAGCTTATTAACCTCGGCAATTATTGCCTCCATCAATTCCGGTCGAAAACGTCGTTGCTGTTGTTTAACTGGCTTGGCTTCTTCTTTGATATTTAACCGGTGCGTGGCAATTTGAGGGTCAAGCCCGGGCATGTCTTCATAACTCCATGCGAACACGTCTATATATTCTTTGATAATAGATATAAGTTCCTCCTTTTCCAAGGGAGTTAGTGTGTCGCTTATGAAGATGGGCTTCAGAGTTTCGTCCGTTCCCATATTAACTTGTACCAATTTGTCTTCTGTGGGCGGGTCACGCTGTTCAAAGCGGACGTCCCAGAAAGTATACATATACTTAGCCCAGGAATCGTCTTGAACATCAATTGGTTCCTCGTCGCTTTCTGGTGCGGCTGAAACCATATTGGCTGTCAAGGATTGAAACCAAGCGCCAGTACTTATATCGGAGTCATGATCAAGTGGATGTGATTCATCATCGGCGAAGAGCTTTCTTCTTGTCCGGATAGTGATGAGGGAGGAGTAGATACATAGCCCAACCCCCTGCGAGTCTTTTGATAATAATCTGGGCTCTTTCCCCTTGGTCTAAATGAGGGTATAAGATTCCGTCGCCCTTTTCCAAAGTTTAATCCCGGTTTCTAAGTAAAATTATAACCCATCTTCTCCATCATTTACTGGGATTTCTGTTCATATAAGTGAAATTGAGGTGATGTTTGTTCATCACTTTCACTGCTTTGTCTTTGTTGAGGTGACGTAATTACTCTACCGAACATGATCGGCTTTTGAGACTTCTGTCGAGGAGGCACTTCAAAGAAGTGACCTTGTCCCTTAATTATTTTAGACCGAGAGAGGAGGGATGACCTGAGGGGTAAATGGTATGCTGCCAAAACTTCAAGTTAGGACAGGTCATCCACTTCAGTAGAAGTACAAGAAGGTTCAGACTCAGTAGCTATAGCAGGCTCGTAGACTAACTTTATGTTTTCATTTATAATTCACTCTTCCTCTATTACATCAGCTACACTATCAAGACTCAGGCTAAAATCTAAGTGAGGGTTGATTTCATAATCACTCCCATCGTCTTCTTCAGGAAGCTCATACTCAGTATCTGCCTCGTTACCGCTTTCATCAGGCTTTTGAGGCTTGCTAGGATTGTCATTGGAGAATTCATGGTCTGGTTTGTAAAGTGCAGCATCTGTGAAGTAATTCTCCAGCCCTTTAAATGGTTGCTTATCCGCAATTAGTGTCCGGACTTCTCCTTCTTCATCGCAATACTTCATGCATTGGTGGAGAGTCGACGGGACTATCATGTAAGCGTGGATCCAAGGTCGTCCCAATAAAATGTTGTAGGTGGTATCTGCATTAATAACGTAGCATGTAGCCTCCGTGCTTAAATCCCCGATTTGACATCGGAGTCGGATTTTTCCGAGGGGATGGCTATTATTGGCATTAAACACATATATTGTTGTATTGGTTGGCGTCAGACAATGGAGGGAAATCCCTAACAGCTGCATCAACCTTCTGGGCACGACACTTAGTGCAGAATCTGGATCAATTTGAATTCGGTCCACCTTTGTGGATCCGACATATCCGGTGAAATATAAAGATCTGTTATGCTTTATATTCCTCATCTGCATGTCTTCTGAAGAGAAGATAATTTGTGGGACCTGCCTCCTTACTTGGTGACAGCGGGGGCAAGAGTCTTGTTCTTCATCTCCGGCTCAACAATCTGAGCTAGAAATGACTCAGAGTCTGCCAAAGCCTCTCTTAATGCTTCACGTGTTGATTTTGATAATCTCAACAATTCGTAAAGCGTTACTCGTGCTGGAATATTAGCCAGCTGAGCTATAATATCGAATTTGAAGGAAGTATCCTTGACTCCTTCATCTTTTCCAGGGTTTTTCTGGAAACGAAGACCTTTCTGCTTTGCAAGATTGACGAGTTCTGCGTATATATCTTTCGGATCTACTCTGGTGTAGTCCTTAAGATATGTTTTTCCAGACCGAGTGCCGGAAGGGCCCGCCCCATCTTGATGAGTGACCATGGTTTCGGGCTCCTCTTCAGAGTCTGTAGAGTAGGTACCCTTGCAATATATTCATCTTTTATTTTTGGGGAGATAGCATTGCTAGTCTGCTTCTTCTTCTGACCCCCTGTGTTTGTCCACTGTTCATCCTGTAGCAAATCAGGGTTGACCCACATGACTTTCCCTTTCTGGATCGTTATGGGGACAAGTCCTTCTTGGGCCTTTTTATGAGGGTCATGGTTCTTCGTAACCAACTTACCCTTTGGAATTGGGGTCACCCCTGCGGGGAACTCATGGGTTCCAACCACTATGGTTGCCATGTTGGCAGTGACCTTCTTTTGCTCCTCTTTAAGCGTCAGAACTCCAGCTTCTATTAATGCTTGGATTCTGTTCTTCAGAGGGTAACAGTCTTTAGTTGGGTGTCCAATATTCAGGTGGTAGAGGCAATAATTGGGATCGTTGGTCTTACCAGCGTCCTCCGGTTTTCTATTCTCCGGAAGTTTCAACATTCCCTTCCTCAGGAGGAGGTAGAAGAGTGTAGGCGTCTGTTCCGCCTTGAAAGTGTAGGTCCTCTCCTGTTGAGGCCTATTTTGCCTTGGGCCCTTTTGATTTTGAGGCTTTGGGCTCGGAGGATTTGCCTTTTGTGGAGCTGCCTCTGATGCCATTACCGGTTTACCTTTATTTTTATTGTTATTTGGGGCATATGGCATGCTACTTCCAGTACTTCTTGATCCACGAGACTCTTCAACTAGACGAATCAAATCTTCGGCTTGCTCTCTCTGTTTGAGCAAATCCTTCCATGTCTTAGACTCTACGGCCCCCATTTTTAGGAGCACGTTAGTTTTAAGATTATGTCGACATGTTTCAACTAGAGTTTCCTAGACCATTCCGTATTTGCAGTGCACGGACTTCTCCCGGAACCTTTCTATGAAGTCCTTTACTGTCTCTTGTTTCCCTTGTTTAGTCGCAAGGAGGGAATGAACCGTAATCTCGGTATCATCCTAGAAGAAACGTGCGAGAAATAATTTCTCAACATCTAACCAAGCATTAATAGTACCTGGGGGCAACTGCATGAACCAAGTAAAAGCAGGCCCTCGCAAAGTACTTGCGAATACTTTAGTCATTATTGGGTCATTGCCGATCAAATGTCCTGCTTGGGACAAGAAATAGTAGATATGTTGACTGGGAGAACCTTTCCCGTCATATGGCTCCAGTTTGAGCGGTTTATATTTCTGAGGGTATGGTACCATATCCCATTCAGGTGGGTATGATCTTGAGACCCCTGACTCTTTCAACCCCTTTTTATGTATCAGTGCTTCGAGTTGACTTTGTAATTTTTCTATTTTCTCTCCATGTGGATCATGAAAAGAAAATCTATCCCCGTCATCGTGCATCGAGTGGGCTTTCTCTTCATTTTCCTCTTCGTTCATTTTATTGAACAGAGTTTCTTTGCCCTTTTTGGCATTATCCTCAACAAATTTTGAGAGTATTATTTTAAGATCTTCAATTGTGTTTTGTTGCTCTCGAATCATTCTTTCTTGAGCTTCAAATCTCTGATTGATGTCGTCAGATTTATCCGCCATATGTGATGCTGACTTTCGAAGCCGAGATGACGCAGAGGAACGAGGTGAAACTATAGCTGAGTTATCGCTGTCATCATCATAAAAACCTCTTATAAGCCTCTTATAGTTTCGAGGCGGGACAGCTCCTGATTTAAGTCGAGTGATATGATGAGGTTCTTCATCACTCGATTCTGAATCATTATCCGTCTCTATAATCTTCTTCCCTTTTCCCACCATATTGGAGGTTACAGCTCTCCATTCTTTCAGGGAAGTGGTTTTTGTCTTCTTAGTATGGTTCTTATCCGACTCGGTTAATCGGTCGAACACCGATACCCTGCTCTTGGTGCAGCCATAATTGTCCATTACAGCGGATATCGCTGTCATAAGCTGCTGGCAGTGACAGACAGGTTCAGCTTGAACTTGTTCTATGCCTCTCTTCTTGGATAGATACTCCCTGAGGTCAGTGACCTTAGCCATGGAGTCATGGGACCCATCCAACTTTTGAGAGGATCTAGGAACCCACTGGAGCTTCTTAGGATCACTGGAATCCAGTTCTGGTACACTGATGCGACAATCAGCCCTGATTCTATAGTCAGGTTGATCTACGCAGAGCTTAGAAACAGCTTCGCGTTTTGGAACGCGAGGCTGAAAATTAGCTTCGCGTTTTATATCGCGGGCCTGAAGAATAGCTCTGCGTTTTGCTACGCTAGCCTCGCGTTTTACGCTGGCTTGGCGTTTCTTTAGAAGTTTATCTTCTGCAATCTTAGCCCCGCGTGAAATAAAATTCTTGTACGCTGGCTTACTCTTGTGATTATCACAAGTCATAGCTTCGCGTCTAGCGCAATTTTTACGATTAACAACAATTTGCCAATCGCCTTCGCGATTTTCGCGGAGCTGAGGCATCTTGTGTTTCTCGCAAGTACTACTGGCTTCGTGTTTATCGCTAAGCTCAGTATTAGCCTCGCGTGGAAGATCACACGCTGGCTGTGAGGAAATTTTATACTCGCGTTTCTCGCGAGTGTCAACAATCTTGCGTTTATCGCAAGTGTTACTGGCTTCGCGTTTATTGCTAGGCTCAGTAATAGCCTAGCGTGGGAAATCACACGCTGGCTTCAAGATTATTTTATACTCGCGTTTCTCATGAGTGTTGGAATTTTTGCGATTATCGCTAGTACTATTGGCTTTGCGTCTATCGCTCAGCCAGTCATAGCCTCGCGTGGAAAATCACACGCTGGCTCAACCTTGCGATCAACGCAGATTGCAACTTCGCGTTTTATGCGATCATAACTGGTCTTGCGATTAACACGAGCCAGTTTGCGAGGGACCATAGCCTCGCGTTCTGTGAAGTTAGCCTCGCGTTCAAAGCGGGCTTTGAGGGCCTTCCGCCTAGCTCTCCGATTTCTATTTCGGAGTTGGGTTCTGGTCAATCCAGTTCTCGAGCTTTCTCCGGCAGTAAAGAGACCATCCTTCGCTAGGATTTCCTGGCCAAATAGCGGCTCTATAGCCGCGGTCTCCAAGGATCCCCGTCTATTGGTGGATTCCTTTTTGCCCGTTGCTCGGGTATTGGAGTGCAGCACGCGACGATAGCGGCATGTCTCAGACAGGTCACCTGATTCGGAGGAGAGATACTCCTCATACTTCTGCTGGTCGATTTCAACAACCAACATTTCTACGTCGGATCCGATCTTATTGACGTCGGATTGCGCCACAATCTCTTCTTCGGTGAAGGAGATGGCTCCCACTGTGGTCGCCAGTTTGTTCTCGGCTGAAATTGTATTCGCCTTTCCTTCCATTGAATAAACTCGAATTACAACGAAAGTGAACAATAAAGAACAAACGAGAGGATTTTATATCTCAATTGCTCTCTTTTATAATATATCATGGGATCTGTAGCGATGGGATCTGTCAAGCAGCTCCTTTGGACGATCTGACGTCAAACTCTTCTCTCTTGAAGGTGACGACCGACTGTAGATGATCTTTTCTTCTCTGCTCTTCACGAATCCAAGGCTCTATGCGTAACTTGAATTCTCCAAGATGCTAAAAAGATGATCCGAAAAGATCCCTAGGGCTTCCTCAAAGGGGTATTTATAGCCTTAGGTTGATGAAAGAGTTTCTATCGAAATAGAATTTGTACTCATCAAGGATTCCAATTAAATATCTTAGTTTTAATTTAAATCTCTTGATTTTGAATTCTGATTGGATTTAATTTGGGTATTTGGATAAGTCCAAATCATAATCTCAATCAATTTGAGATTCTGGTTATCTGCTCACGCGGAGCTAATCGCATCAAAACGCGGAGCTAAGAAACCAGAACGCGGAGATAACGTGGAGCTATTAAATATCTCCACGTTTTACTCAAATGCGAGGCTATTATAGCCAAACGCGGGGCTGCGGAGTTAGCTCCGTATTCTGTTGTGAAAAACTCTATTTACTTAGAAATTTTTACTGCCAACAGACCCCATAGATGAATTTCTTAAGTTTGCAAACTATACGCTTTGAATCTTCTGACACAAAGTTTTCTGGTTGGACTATATATATCGTCCTGTCAATGTCACCATTGAGAAATTCTGTTTTGACATCCATCTGATATAACTCAAGATTGAAATGCGCCACCAATGCCATTATAATCCTGAAAGAGTCCTTTAAAGAAACCAGAGAAAAATGTCTCTTTATAGTTGATGCCTTCTTTCTGCGTTAAGCCATTTGCAACAAGACGAGCATTATACATTTCCACATCGCCTTTCGAATCCCTTTTGGTCTTAAATATCCATTTGCAACAATAGGTTTCGCTCCTTCTGGCAATTGGATAAGATCCCACACGTCATTGTCCTTCATGGACTTTATCTCCTCATTCATAGCAACTATCCACTTTTAAGAGTTAGAACTTTCGATGGCTTGACGGAAGTTGATCGGGTCATCTTCCATCACTCCCTACCTCATGTTCTTGGAAAAATACAGTGTAATCATCTGGCAATGCATTTCTCCTCTCTCGAGTGGATCTCCTTAATGGCATAGGTTCTTGAGGTGCCAGAGTTTGTTTTTCTGGAACAATCTCTTGAACGGGAGATTGTTCGACATTGTCTTGATATATTGTGTCTTGAACAAGGTCAGGAATGGAATCCTGATCAATGCCAATAATACCTGTGGGAATATCAACACATTCCTCTTCAAAGACAAAGTCCATGCCTGTATCTCCTCCCTCAAACTCGACATCCTCAAAGAACCGGGCATTTCCTATCTCGAAAATCGACCTAGTCGTGGGATCATAAAACTTGTACCCCCTGAATCTTTCAAAGTATCCAACGAAGTAGCAACTAACTGTTCTTGAGTCCAGTTTTCTTTAATTTGGCCTATAAGGCCTTGCCTCAGGTAGACATCCCCAAACGTGTAAGTGTTTAAGACTAGGTTTCTTACATGTCCATAGCTCATAAGGAGTTTTGACAGTCGTTTTAGTTGGAACTCTGTTAAGAATATATGCTGCAATCTTAAGTGCTTCTCCTTAGAGTGATTTAGGCAAGATAGAATGACTAATCATACTCCTCACCATGTCCTTGAGTATTCTGTTTCGTCTTTCAGCAACACCATTCATAGTAGGCGAACCCGGCATAGTGTACTGTGGGACGATACCGCATTCTTCTGCATTCTTCTAGAAATTTAGCAAAAGGTTCTGGACGTTGTTCACCTGAACCGTCATATCTGCCATAGTATTCACCATCATGGTCAGACCTGACGCTTTTGATTCTTTTACTGAGTTGGTTCTCAATTTCAGCCTTATAATTTTTGAACACTTCTAGTGATTGTACCTTTTCATGAATGAGATATCTAGAGAAATCTTCTATAAACGAGATAAAGTATTGTTGACGATTCCAAGCAACAGTAGGAAATGGCCCACAAATATCCGTATGAATAAGTTCTAAGACGTCCAGAGTCCTGTTGGTTTCAAATCTCCTTTTGTTGGTTTGTTTTCCCTTTATGCAGTTAACACAAACATCAAAATCTGTGAAATCTAAGGGATCAAGAATTTAGTCTGACACAAGTCTCTTAATCCTCCGTCTGGAGATGTGACATAATCTCTTGTGTCATAACGCAGCCGAATTCTCATTGGTTAATTTTCTCTTTACACCTCGAGTACTTAAATGCAGAGATTCATTAAATGAAGCTATTATGTTAATTGAATATAGATTATCATAACTTGATAAAGAACCGGATCCAACCAAATTTGAATCATGAAACAAACTAAATTTTTCATTTCCAAATAAATAAGAAAAACCAAATTTGTCCAAAGTAGAAACAGAAATCAAATTATGTCTAAAAGACGGTACAACAAATGTCTCATCAAGATCCAAATAAAACCCAGTTTTTAACAATAATCTAAACTTTTCAATTTCTTCAACTTGAACCTTCTTGCCATCTCCCACATAGATGTATCTTTCAACATCATTTGGTTTTCGGTAACTCAGGCAACCCTGCATAGACACACTGATGTGAGTAGTTACACCAGAATCTATCTACCATGTGTGTACAGGTACCGAAATTAAATTAACCTCAGAACAAACCAGATTAATAAGCATACCTTTCTTAGCACGCAAAGCATAATAGTTACTGCAATACTTCTTTATATGCCCTTCAACTCCACAGAAGAAACAACCAGTACCTTCCGATTGAATCGGTTTCTTTTGTTGTTTCTTCTGAGGTACTATATCTGCAACTTCCTTATCCTTTTTACTCTTTTGTTTTCCCTTGTCCTTAGAGCTTGAGACTAAATGAATATTCTCTGTCTTTTCTAACTTCAGCCTATCCTCCTCTTAAACACAGTGTGAGATGAGCTCATTCAGAGACCAAGTCTCTTTATGACAATTATAACTCACCTTAAACTGGTTGAACTGAGTGGGGAAGGATATCAGAACCAGATGCACTAACAAGTCCTCAGAGAGTTCAAGCTTAAGTGTTTTCAGTTTTGAAGTCAGATGAGACATCTCCATGATATACTCCCTAATATTACTTTTGCCTTTATACTTCATTGAAATAAAATTTGTCAAGAGCGTACCAATTTCAGCCTTTTCGTTCTTGACAAACCTTTTTTCAATATCCGCAAGGAACTCCTTAGCCGTAGTAATCTTTTCAGATATTGTGTCCTGAATGCTTCTGGAATGGCTTTCTTTATGATCATTAGACACATGCAATTAGACTTCTCCTACCTCTCAATGTCCCTCTTTTGTTCAGAAGCAGTGAGAGGTGCAGGAGGAGTAAACCTTAAAGCAAGATCGAGATCTATGACTCCAAAAAAAATCAAAAAATTCTCTTGCCATGACTTGAAGTTATAGCCATTTAGCATAAGAATTGAATTGATGTTGGTACTAATATTAGCAGGATTTTGTAAAGCTGAATATAGAGAACAATGAACAAAAATAACAAGTTTATATTACTTCATTAACCAAATAATAATAATAATTTCAAATAAATGTAAACCCCATCTCAAGATATCGGGATTCCATTAATATTTTATCTTTGGACAACAATATAATTTCTGAATGATATCTTGGTGTAGTAATCAAATACTGATGATAAATAACATATCAAATAATAAATCTTTTTTTGGGCCGATTCATTGTTCACATGTAAACTAAATAATCACCACACATTTATTACCACAGATACACATGCAATTCTATTAAATATTAACCTTTTTTTGGGCTGATTAATATTCATATAAGTTACATGCACACAACCTTTTATATTTCAAGATAAAATCAATTTCAACAAGAGAGGTCACTTTGGCGACATGTTTCTTCAATCAATCTATCTCAAAATATATATCCAAAATACAAATATTTGAAATTAAAATTATACCTAATCGATCCTTAAAAATTATCAAAAAATTGACCTTAAGAGAAAATTCTCTAAAAAAAAATATGTATATACATATTTTTAAAACAAGCCCAAATCCAAAATAAAACCTTAATAGCCTTAAAAAAAAAATTAAATACACATATTTAAACAAATAGGCCCAAGCCCACTTAATTTTTTTTTTTGAACAGTAACCCGAAACCTTTTTTTTTAACAGTAATCCGAAAAAAAAATTTAACAGTAATCCAAATTTTTTTTAACATTAATCCGAAATTTTTTTTTTGACGATTCAACATAAAGTGGCTCTGATACCAATTGTTAGATACCATACGAAAATTACATAATAAATCTTTATGTCAAATCACCAAGAAATTATATATAAATATGCAGAAGCGTACCTAAATTTATAACAAATAATCACATTGTAAAGCCGTGCGATGGGCCTTCCAGATCTACATATTTTTTTAAGAGAACCCTTTTAACTTTTCTCTCTAGTTTCTCTCTGTCGATGGGAAATCAAAGTGACATGTGATCTGGGGACCATAACTGCCTTTTTATAGACAAATATGTCTATTGGTATTTCTAATTTAGCCTATCATAAAATCAGAAATTACCCATTAGGTTTCTACACATAAAAGGCCAAAGCCCTATTAGATACATTAAAACCCAACTTAATTAGATCACTTTTAATTGGGTCCAACCATATTAGACAGTTTATAATACATGATTATTTCACATATAGGCCAATGTTGGATAATGATCTAACAAGTCTTAGTCTCAATAGGGCACCTTTTGGGTTTGCTCCAGTCGCGCCATTAGAAATATTCGAATCTGGCGCTGCTGCAGCCATTGATTTTCTCGTTGATTTGTTTCTTATTGGAGCAATCTAAAGTATCGGACTCAAAATTAGTTGCCATTGATCCTCCCGAGCTCAAGAAACCAAAGATCTTGTTGCCATTGAATCTCTAATCGCAAAGAGCCAAAAAGAAAACACTTGCAAGCAACAGGGAGCTCTTCCTATTCCTAGTCGTAATTTAAGTGTTTGTTTTGTAATTGTTGATGTATTTCGAAACTCTAAAAAAAACAGAAAAAGAGTGTTCTCCTTGCAAAAAAAAGAGAGTTCTTTCTATTCCTATCAGAAACTCTAAAAAAAAAAATAGCAAAAGAGCTTTCTCCTTGCAAAAGATTTGTCTGGACACATACAAACATCCTACCTAACCCTCTTATATAGATAAAAGATATTTGGCACAATTCTAAGTTAAATAAGATTAGTCTTGGCTAATTCTGAGACCAAACCATAGAGAAATGCAATCTGCATATTGTACCATTAATGATAGATATATTCCTTCGATGGCCAAAATGGCTGAGCACCAACGTTAGTGCAGGCCTCTAATATGGCCTTCGATGGTAATACCAGCAAACTTGGCCATTAATGGCCACTTGAGCCATATTCAAACAATATGTTACCAATCGCTTGATCTGAATCTTTCCTCGCCTGAAGAATTATGAGGCTCCTCCCACCAATTTTTTCCCTATGTTAGCTAACAAAAAAAATTAAATAAAAAGTCAGAGAGAGAGAGAGAGAGAGAGAGAGAGAGATTATTTATCTTAGTCTTAATCTCAGTAGGGTGCCTTTTGGGCTTGCTCCAGTCGCACCATTGGAAATATTCGAAATTGACGCTGCTACAGCCATTGATTTTCTCGTTGATTTGTTTCTTATTGGAGCAATCTAAAGCATCGGACTCAAAACTAGTCGCCATTGATCCTCCGAGCTTAAGAAACCAAAGATCTTGCTGCCATTGAATCTCTAATCGCAAAGAGCCAACAAGAAAACACCTCCAAGCAACAGAGAGCTCTTCCTATTCCTTGTCATAGTTTAAGTCTTTGTTTTATAATTGTTGATAGATTTAGAAACTCTAAAAAAAAACAGGAAAAGAGTTTTCTCCTTGCAAAAAAACAGGGAGCTCTTCCTATTCCTATTAGAGACTCTAAAAAAAATAGCAAGAGTTTTCTCCTTGTAAAAGATTTATCTGGACACATACAAACATCTGACCTAACCCCCTTATATAGATAAAGGATATTTGGCACAACCCTAAGTTAAATATGGTTAGTCTTGGCTAATTCTGAGATCAAACCACAGAGAAATGCAATCTGCATGTTGTGCCATCAATGATAGATATCTTCCTTCGATGGCCAAACTGGCTGAGCACCACCGTTGGTGCAAGCTTCTAACATGGCCTTCGATGGTAATACCCGCAAACTTGGCCATTGATAGCCACTTCAGCCATATTCAAACAACATGTTACCAATCGCTTGATCTGAATCTTCCCTCACTTGAAGAATTATGAGGTTCCTCCCTCCAATTTTCTTTCCCTATGTTAGCTAACAAAAAAAAATTAAATAAAAAGTCAGAGAGAGAGAGAGAGAGAGAGAGAGAGAGAGAGATTATTATCTTAGTCTTAGTCTCAATAAGAAGCCTTTTGGGTTTGCTCCAGTCGCACCATTAAAAATATTCGAATCTGGCGCTGCCGCAGCCATTAATTTTCTCGTTGATTTGTTTCTTATTGGAGCAATCTAAATCATCGGATTCAAAACTAGTCGCCATTGATCCTACCGAGCTCAAGAAACCAAAGATTTTGTTGTCATTGAATCTTTAATCACAAAGAGCCAACAAGAAAACACCTGCAAGCAATAGGGTGCTCTTCCTATTCCTAGTCGTAATTTTAGTGTTTGTTTTGTAATTGTTGATGGATTTCGAAACTCTAAAAAAAACAGCAAAAGAGTTTTCTCCTTGCAAAAAAATAGGGAGTTATTCCTATTCCTATCAGAAACTCTAAAAAAACAGCAAAAGAGTTTTCTCCTTGCAAAAGATTTATCTGGACACATACAAACATCCGACCTAACCCCTTTATATAGATAAAGAATATTTGGCAAAACCCTAAGTTAAATAAGTTTAGTCTTGGCTAATTCTGAGATCAAATCACAAAGAAATGCAATCTGCATATTGTACCATCAATGACAGATATCTTCCTTCGATGACTAAACAGGCTGAGCACCACTGTTGGTGCAGGCCTCTGATATGGTCTTCGATGGTAATACCCGCAAACTTGGCCATTGATGGCCACTTGAGCCATATTCAAACAACATGTTACCAAGAATCTTCCCTCACCTGAAGAATTATGAGGCTCCTCCCTACAATTTTTTTCCCTAAGTTAGCTAACAAAAAAATTAAACAAAAAGTTAAAGAAAAGAGAGAGAGAGAGAGAGAGAGAGAGAGGGAGAGAGAGAGAGAGAGAAATTATTTATCTTAGTTTTAGTCTCAGTATGGTGCCTTTGGGCTTGCTCCAGTCCTGCCATTAGAAATATTCGAATCTGGCGCTGCCGCAGCCATTGATTTTCTCGTTGATTTGTTTCTTATTGGAGCAATCTAAAGCATCGGACTCAAAACTAGTCGCCATTGATCCTCCCGAGTTCAAGAAACCAAAGATCTTGTTGCCATTGAATCTCTAATCGCAAAGAGCCAACAAGAAAACACCTGCAAGCAACAGGGAATACTTCTTATTCCTAGTAGTAATTAAGTGTTTGTTTTGTAATTGTTGATGGATTTTGAAACTCTAAAAAAAACAAGAAAAGAGTTTTCTCCTTGCAAAAAAATAGGGAGCTCTTCCTATTCCTATCAGAAACTCTAAAAAAACAGCAAAAGAGTTTTCTCCTTATAAAAGATTTATCTGCACACATACAAACATCCTACCTAACCTCTTATCTAGATAAATGATATTTGGCACAACCCTAAGTTAAATAGGTTAGTTTTAGCTAATTCTGAGACCAAATCACAGAGAAATACAATCTGCATGTTGTACCATCAATGACATATATCTTCCTTCGATGGCTAAACTGGCTGAGCACTACCGTTGGTGCAGGCCTCTGACATGGCCTTCGATGGTAATACCTGCAAACTTGGCCATTGATGGCCACTTGAGCCATATTCAAACAACATGTTACCCATCGCTTGATCCGAATCTTCCCTCGCTTGAAGAATTATGAGGCTCCTCCCTCTAATTTTTTCCCCAAGCTAGCTAACAAAAAAATTAAATAAAAAGTCAAAGAAGAGAGAGAGAAAGAGAGAGAAAAATTATTTATCTTAGTTTTAGTCTCAGTAGGGCACTTTTTGGGCTTGCTCTAGTCCCGCCATTAGAAATATTCGAATCTGACGCTACCATAGCCATTGATTTTCTCAATGATTTGTTTCTTATTGGAGCAATCTAAAACATCGGACTCAAAACTAGTCGCCATTGATATTCCTATCGAGCTCAAGAAACCAAAGATATTGTTGCCATTGAATCTCTAAACGCAAAGAGCCAACGAAAAAACACCTGCAAGCAACAGGGAACTCTTCCTATTCCTAGTAGTAATTGAAGTATTTGTTTTGTAATTGTTGATAGATTTCGATAGCCGATCTATGTTATCTTCCAATTAATTTTTATTTTTCTTTAATTTTATTTACTAGTTAGGGTAACAGTAATTAATTTAACCAATGCAATGCAATGTAATAAAAAATAGAACAATATCAAATTTCTATCCCGTAATCACACTTGGACTCGGTTAAGTAGAGTTCTATAAATATATTGAGGCCCAAAAATCTCTGCTCTATCTGTCTGCCCTAAAAAATTATGAGGCTCCTCCCTCCAATTTATTTTCCCTAAGTTAGCTAACAAAAAAATAAATAAATAAAAAGTCAAATAAGAGAGAGGGAGAGAGAGAGAGAGAGAAATTATTTATCTTAGTTTTAGTCTCAGTAGGGTGCCTTTTGGGCTTGCTCCAGTCCCGTCATTAGTAATATTCGAATCTGGCGCTACCACAACCATTGATTTTCTCGTTGATTTGTTTCTTATTGGAGCAATCTAAAGCATCGGACTCAAAATTAGTCGCCATTGATATTCCTACCGAGCTCAAGAAACCAAAGATCTTGTTGCCATTGAATCTCTAATCGCAAAGAGCTACTAAGAAAACACTTACAAGCAATAGGGAACTCTTTCTATTCCTAGTAGTAATTGAAGTGTTTGTTTTGTAATTGTTGATGAATTTCAATACCCGATCTATGTTATCTTCCAATTGATTTTTATTTTTCTTTAATTTTATTTACTAGCTGGGGTATCAGTAATTAATTTAACCAATGCAATGCAATATAATAAAAAATAGAACAATATCAAATTTCTACCCTTAATCACACTCGAACTCGGTTCAGTAAAGTTCTATAAAAACATTGCGTCCCAAAAATCTCTGCTCTATCTCTCTCGTTTTCTTCTTCATTTAATTTTTTTAAGCAATGGCTGGCTGCTTCCCCGTCGGCGAGCCAGTTCTCAACGATATTGTTGAGGCTTTAGCCTTCATGAAACACAGCAACAGCATCGAAACTCCGACGGGCCGCCATATCTTGCACTCAACTTTGAGTTCCCTGCTTCGACTGCCGCCGCTGCCGGCTGCTGTTAGAGGAAAGCCATCGCGCTGCGCTAGCCTACTGCGGATCATAGAAGCAAGGAGAGAGGAGGAGGAAGAGCAAGCGAGGGCTGCTGCTGCCACCACAGCGGCCAATTTGCAGCCCGCTGATGCCAAGACCGAGAGGAAGAAGGAGAAGAAGAGGAGGAAGAAGAAGATGGCGCAGGAACATGCAAGCAACCAAAGGTAGGTATTTATGTTGTTTTTTAAAGCGTAAAATTTATAATTCTTTATTTAATTAAGCTTTTCTATAATTCTAAAGTTTTATTTTATTTGGCTGTTCCAATTTAGTTTACGTAGTAGCTATATAATTCTATATTTAAATTCGTGTAACAATGCGAAGAGAGAAGTTAGGGTCTAATGTAACAATTGTCTAATTAATATAAATATTATTTTTACTGGAGATTTTATCTGATTCTTCTAATATTTTGAGCTGCAAAACTAATTATTAAAGAAAGGCATACTACAGACGTGTCCTCATCGATTTCTAGGACCGGAAGCAACTGATGGACGAAACTGGTTCCAATCGGTACGAAACTAGTTCCAATCAGTGCAAAATCGCTGTCGCTAGACTTTTTGGATTAGTTAGGTTAGAAAGTGTTGGTGCTCATTGAGAAGTAGCCAAGTCCTTTTCGTCAAAAAAAAAAAAAAAGAGAGGCAAGTTTGAATTTTAAATTTAATAATAAAATACAATTTTATATTAAATTTAAAATTATATTTTATTATTAATCTTTAGATGTGACACCAGAGTTTTTTTTTTCATAAAAAATCCATAAATGCAGCAATAATCATTATGAATAGAAAAGTTAAAAAGAAAATAGCACAACTTTAAAGAGCAAACGCAGGTGGAACTATTGTCAAATATAATTTACATGTGTAAACCATAATTCTTTGATTTAGTTTTCAATTCATAATAATTAATAAAGAAAAAATCATATTTATAGTTCGTAATCGTCCCCAAAACTTATTGCAAGCTAAAACATGATGTATTCGAACTTTTGCACTCCGTTCTTTTAACAACAATTAATTTAACCTAGAACAAAAAAGATTTCAAGTCGCATTAAAATCTGTAATTAAATATTTATTAATTGGGATTCGAAATCTAGATTATATTCTGATATTATTTTAATAAATATACAAGAAGCTGTTGGACTGGTTATCTTTTATCATTAAATATATAATAAAATCCTAAAAATTAGAACCAAGAAAATAAATGGTGTTTAATAAAAGAAACGATTTAAAATATTAAAGAAAAATAAAAATAATTATGTATCCATTGGAAGAACAGTTTATTTTATAAATATTAAGGGTTTTTAGTTATATGTCCCTTTAAAAATTAGAATTTAGTTCCCCAAATCTTCATATTTATAATTTAGTTCGTCAAATCCTTAAAGTTGTCTCACTTTAGTCCCCAGCCATATTTTTGGCATGAATTTCCTGTTATATTCCTGAGTTAATTCACTTTAGTTATCCATTCTCTCTTCCTTTTCTTTTCCTCTTCTTATTGGGTTCCCCTCTCTATTCTTCTCCTCTCTCTCTTTCCTTTTCTTATTGGATTCCCCTGAGTTAAAGTAAAATAACTCAGAGATATAACGGAAATTTCGGACAAAAAATATGGCTGAGGACTAAAGTGAGATAAGTTAAAAAATTTGGGGGACTAAATTTTAATTTTTAAAGATGTAAGGGGCAGATAGCATAAAAGCCCCTAAATATTATCATGCGACCGACACTCATTTCAGCAAACATGATCACTGTACTTAAATTTGTTACGTTTATTTGCAGTTAGCGTCGGAAGCACAAGCTGAGCCTGCAATGAGCGTACTGCGTGACCAGCCTGAATTCGAAGCTGTCGACGTCTTGGCAACAACTGATCAGTCTCCGGTAGGAGAGCTTCCTCTGAACCAACGGTTTCAACAAGTCGACCTCAACCAACCCACGGTTGAACATGACACGACCAGCTGATCAATTCGGGGAGGAGATACTCCAGCGGTACGATTTGCTAGGAGTTGTTGCTAAATATATATTGATGTTATGTAGACATAATATATATATATATATACATATATATATATATATATATATATATATATATATATACACACACTTCACTTACATCTTTTTATCTTTTGTCGAAAATTGATGTTGAACGTATCTTGAAAATTTGTACATGCTAATTCTTTTACTTTGGTATTTTTTGAACTGATGGAACTGTCGAGTACTTGGCCAAAGCTCTACCTTTTTTGATGCTTCAACAGTTTCTTCATCTTAACTACTCGATCCTCTGCAGCTTGATGGTACATCTCTCTTTACTATTTGCCAACTTGACGATGATCAGTTATTAAATTTGCGTATTTTCTATGATAGAAGTGTAATTATCTAACAAAGTATACATCTAATTGATATCGAGTTATTTTCATAATTTTTTTATCATGCATTTGTAGGTAAATAAAACTATGGAAAGACCCTCCGATCGATGCTCCATTGATCGAGAGTTTAGTAAAACAAAGTAGTTCAAAAATACAAACAAAGAGTACATTGAAGCAACCTGAACCAAACTAAGGATGACTTTTCTCACTCTCACGTTTTGATTTGTGTTCTGCCCATGAGAAGGATGAGAATTTTCTCTTCTTTTTTTTGTTTTTCCTTTAATTCCTAATGAGTTTTCTTTATTATATTTTGGGTTAATTATAGTGAGATTTCATATACTATATCAGTAGTGCAACTTATAATTCCTTAGTAAAACTCTCGATTTAATTTTTGCACTCCTAACGTCGTCAATGAACAGTTTGCTATTCATATCCATATTTAACTTAAATTTCACTTTTTAATAAAATATCAAAATTACTCTCCTCTCCCTTTCAGAGAAGTATAATTTGAAGATTTTCTAAAAATATATATAATTTAAATTAAATAAGTATGAGAATAACAAACTATTGACTAACTTATTACAACTTAAGTTTTAAACTTACATTACCCTTATGGTATGAGAGATCTCATTATAATTAATCCTTGTATTTTAGGCAACAACTTAACTCTGAAAAATAAGTTTTCAAGCACCAATAGTGCACTTTGTAAATAACATCTAAAAAGACCACTCTCTGCATATTGGTGCTTATAGTTTGCCCTTAGAGACCATGGTTACTTACGCAATATTGATCATAGCTCTAAAGGTACTTATTACTATAGCTATTCATTTATCTTTTCAACTTCACCATTATAACAATGATGAACGTTCTGTAAACTTAGAGTGTGTTTGGCTATTGGAAGTAGTGGAAATAGAAAAGAAATTAAGAAGTAACTTTCAAGATAGAAGTAGACTTACATCCACTACTTCTAGTGCATTTCTATACAAACAAATGCACCCTTAGTAAAGTTGATCAAGCCCTAGTCCAGTCCCTTTTGGCCTTCCTACATCCTCCATCTTTCGATGTCCATATCGTTATTCCCAACTATGATGATGCCCTCAATCTAATCGTCTTTCTCCGTCGAAATTCATGGTGATATGCTAAAACGTGAGACTTGTTGTTAAACATTATGAGTACCATATTGCCATGGTCGCCAACCTTTATCTTCTTCATATATATATATATATATATATATATGTGTGTGTGTGTGTGTGTGTGTGTGTGTGATATGAGAGAGATAATTAAGCAATGAATGAGAGAGATGGTTTTCATGAGAAATGAGAGAGGTAGAGTGATAATTGAATCTTTTCTTGTAACATTTTTCCTCATAATAAATCTTTCTCCTGGTTTTTCTATGGATGTAGATCGAGCATGATCGATCGAACCACGTAATTCTTTGTGTTATTCTTATGTTAATTGTTTTTTATTTCAATGATCTCGATGTGATGATCTTGTAGAGTTTTGAGGTTTGATTGGAAGAATTGATCCCCAGCAATAATGAATTTTGACACCATCCTTTTTATGTTCTTGTGCTAGAAATTTAATGTTTGTTGAAAGTTACTTGTTTCTAACTTTTTGTTTTGATTTTGTTGTGAGAGATCTTTTATTTTTATTTTGTTGTGAGAGATCTAATGTATCTAGAGAATTGCTCTCAGCAATATTTTTGGGTTAATTGCACTAAGGCTACTTGTAGTATGGAATAGTATAATTTATTACCTTTTAAATTTAAAACTCTCAATTTAGTGTATGGACTCCTAACATCATTAATTAACAATGTGCTATTCCCATTCCTATTTAACTTAAATAGCACAAATTTTATGAGATTTCCAAATTACCCTCATCTTCCTCAGTAACTCATTCAAAATATGTCCAGACAAGGGTAATTTGAGGATTTCATACTGTTGAGTAATGACGTTAGGAGTCCAGAGACTAAATTGATAGTTTTAAATTTAAGAGATAATAAGTTACACTATCGCTATAGTGTAAGGGGTCTCACTGCAATTAATCCTATATTTTTAAATTATAGTCTTATTAAGAATTCTATTTACTTTTTATCCAAAAGATAATGATTATTCTCTGATAGAAATGTGAGAACAAAACATACATAAATTTCTAACACATCATTATCTATTTATAACTTTAACAAGAGGAGTTGCCCAAAAATCTTTTTTATTTGCTTCAAAATTCTTCTGGAGGTGGCAAATTCAAATCAAAATGCAAAGCCAACAGAGCTTGTTTTGCATTTGAAGAAGCTAGAGCACAATTCTCTGTTTCATTGGATACGTGCTCAGCGTTCACTATCGGGTCTATGGCAGCTCCGTGGCCAGACGAAGAAGTTGATACATAAATCTCAGTTGATACTGATGAACTCTGATTTGCTTTAAGAATACATGGAACTGGAGTTCTCGTGATGTGAACTTTCTTTGTTTTATAGATGTTGGCGTCGTCATCTTTGTCGAGCTTTCTCTTGCCCTCTCCGATCTGCTTACTATTATCTGCTTTGGATGTTGATGACTCTTTTGATACCATAACATACTGCATTGTAAAGAGCAGATGTTAGATTTAAGTACTCTAGTTAAGAGGATGTTAGGAAAATAGAGGACACACACTGGATCTGAATCGACAATCAAATATAAGAACCTAAGTTATCGAGAAGATAACAATACACAAATAAGAAAATATAAACGTAACTTGGTTCCACCAACCTAATTGAACGATGTACTTCAACTAGCAAATAAGGACAGATTCACTAAATCTCGAAGGAGTGCTAAATTCCATATTACAATCTTAACCCTCAAAAGAAAAGTAGAGAAGCAAATCCTAAATGGTGTACAAGATACTTCTCCCTAGAATCACTACATGGTTGCCTTGCAATTTTCTCACCTTTGAGTGTTACACACACATGTATGTATGTATTTGTGTGTATGAGAAAATAGAAATGAGTTGTCACCTCACATAAGTTACCTGAGTTGTGGTCCATTTCTACTATTTCTTATAATTTTTTGAAAAATTTTCTTTTGGATTATGATCTCGACCCCCCTAAGGTTCACTCATATTTAATTTTTTGGGTTTTAATTTTTATTTAGTCTTCCATCAAGTAGATCCAAAATTAACAGTTTTGTTGAATATAACATTTTTTTTTATCTACTTGATTAAAAGGTAAATAAACTTTAAAATCCATAAATTTTGATCATAAAAAAGCTAAGAAGGTTGAGACCATGATCCTAAAAAAATTTTGAAAAAAAATAATTGGATCATTATTTTTTTGCCGCTAACTCACATAACTTACCTGAGCTTGCGGCTCATGTACAGTATATATATATATATATATATATATATATATATATATATATATATATATATATATATATATATATATATATATATATATATATATATATATATATATATATATATATATATATATATATATATAGGGATTAGTGTAGGTGAGCCGTCAGCTCAGGAAAAATTATGTAAGTTAGCAACAAAACTATAATGATACAATGATTTTTCTTCAATTTTTTTTATAATTACTATGTCTACCTCCTTAACTTCTTTCGGACTAAATTACATATATTTTGGTGTCCATTTACCTTTTCATCAAATGCATACAAAATGTTTTATTTATTGAAAACCGTTAATTTTGTATTAACTTGATGGAAAACCAAATCAAGACTAAAACTCAAGAAATTGGATATAAGTGAACCCTAAGGGGTCGAGATCATAAATTTATCTAGTCTAAATCCAATTAGAATTTCTAGATGTAATATGAATTCTGAAATAACTTGAATTGGAGTATTCCAATCAAACTCCACGTACAAGCAAACTCAACAGTAAGGAGGATTAACTAACATTGAAGAGATAAAGACCAGAAAACCAGAAATTTATTATATTGTGATTCTTTAAATTGTTGTTCCTCATCCAGAAAATATAAAATGAATAGCAAAGAGAAATACTGAACGAGCTAATAAAATTTTAAAAACATAATTAAAATAGTCAGAATAAGATTTTTCAGCAAGATCAATTGATACAAATTTTAAATATAATTAGCTATTACATGGAGCAGCTAGTTAACCAAGAACCGCCCGTTTGTTCACTAATCAAAACCAAGCTGTTCTCTCTCCACTAGGGCTAACCACAAATCCGAAAAAAACCGATCCGACCCGTAAAACCGAACCAGTTTTCGGATTAGTTTGGTTGAAAAACCGATCAAATTTCAGTGGCCAGACGCCAAAACCGAATCCGACCAAAAAAAACTGAATTACTTTTAAACCCATTTATTCGAATTACCTAACCGAACCGCTTTGTTGTAAATGGGGTGATGTTGGGAATGAGCTATTTCTTTGAACTTTTTTCTTAAGTGGGATTCGGTCCAGGCCCAAAAAATCGATAATCGAACTGAATTAAACTGAACCGAACCGAAATTTTGGTTTAGATTTTCACTTGAAGTCGATCGGTTTCGATTTTGATTTTGTCTTGAAGTCGATCGGTTTCGATTTCAGTTATTGCAATTTGGTTCGATTGTCGATTGTAATTTCTTTTGTAAAAAACCAAACCGAACCGACCGATGTACACCCCTTACTCTCCCCTCTCGATGTGATGAGCATTGGGCAAGTAAATAGAATTCAAGATAACAGTAGTAATTACAAAAATAAATAAATAAATAAATAAAAATAAAGCAACATTAACAAAACAAACTAATAATAGTAATTGTAGTAAAATAAGGTTTCATAACAAATAAATAAATAAATAAAAAGAAGTACCTCATCATCATTGGTCTCAATAACATCCTCAGGCTCTGCTGCTACTGTTGCTGCTGCATCCTTTGCTAGAGTCGACGGTCTCACCTTGTTCTTTGGTTGCCGAAGTGGCACGGCTGCAGGATGGTTGGACCTTGGACCTGATGCCATCGACTTGAGATGATCGATGATTTTATCGAAGAAGAGTACAGGGTTGGACATACGGTCCGAAGGGAGCTTATCTTCTCCTGCCATTGCTATCAAGACGAGTTACAGACAGCAATGAGAGAGAGAGAGAGGGTGAGTCTATATATGTACACAAATTCATACGAATTCTAATACTAATGCTAGTACGGACACTAGTATTTGTTTTCCTATTGGTAACGAACTAGTTGTTTGTTTAATGAGTAGTTTGTTTGAATCGGTAATTGTAATCAGAAAAGGTTTGGGCGAGCCAAGGATAAAAAAAGGGGTTTTTAC
Organism: Dracaena cambodiana; assembly: GCA_036321105.1. Taxonomy (NCBI): domain Eukaryota; kingdom Viridiplantae; phylum Streptophyta; class Magnoliopsida; order Asparagales; family Asparagaceae; genus Dracaena; species Dracaena cambodiana. Next base: position 43,007,870 of record JAYEPQ010000011.1, read on the forward strand.
TAAAAATTAGAATTTAATCTCCTAAATCTTCATATTTATAATTTAGTCACCAAATCCTTTAACTTACCACAATTTAGTCTCACAGCCATATTTTTAGCCCGAATTTTCCGTTATACCCCTGAGTTAGTTCACTTTATTCCTCCCTTCTCTCTTCCTCTTCATATTGGGTTTCCCTCTCCATTCTTCTCCTCTCTCTCTTCCCTCTTCTTATTGGATTCCCCCGAGTTACTTCACTTTAGAGATTAACTGGGAAGGAGGAGAGAGAGAGAGGAGAAGAATTGAGAAGGGAACCCAATAATAAGAGGAAGAGAGGAGTAAGAGGAAAGAGACAACTAAAGTGAAATAACTTAGAAATATAACGGGAAATTCCGGGCAAAAATATGGCTAGGGACTAAATTGTGATAATTTAAAGGATTTGGAAACTAAATTATAAATATGAAGATTTAGGGGATTAAATTATAATTTTTGATGATGTAAGGGACATATATGTAAAAACTCCTATTAAAATATAAGATAAGTATAGTCTGATTACATCATTTAAAAAAAAAAAGTTCAAGTTACTTTTCACCCATAACATATAGACCAACATAAAGGTCTATCAAGATATGTACATAATAATATCAACTTATAACAAAATTTTCAACACTCTTTTTTTAAGTATTAATCAAGATCCTACATCAGGTTAGAAGAAACAATAACACCCTGCACTCCTCTTTGCAGATAGCCACTAGTTTCTTGATCTCTATTATGAATAGCATCAGCAATATTTCCAACAATATGATCATTCTTTCGACTGGCTTCATCAGAATCAGCAACAAAACACTGAGCTAGCTAGCGAAATAGCAATAGAGTCTCTCTCTTGAATATGCATCTTTTCAGCAACTCCTATAGGGTTAGAGTTACTAATAAAACTGCTCCAAATTTTGTCTGGAAAATTTCTGAAAAAAATCTTCTATTCCTTTCCTTCTATATCATCCATAAAAATACTATCAAGAAAACATCTCATTCAAGTCTAACACTTTTCTTCACTCGTACATCCCTTCAAATAGTACAAACCTCCATCAAGTCTTCTGACATATGAGGGACCTGCAAATTGTATCTAATATTGGTCCAAATTGAAAAACAAAATTGATATTTAATAAATAAATTATTTAGATCTTCTATCTCTTTCTTTAGTATGTAATTTATTCCAAAAAAAAAAAAAAAAAAAAATCTCAACTTTGAGAGGAAATGACAAAGACCAAATATATCTATAAGGAACAATTTCCTCATTTCTAAGGAAATCCTCATAGCATGATTTCATAGCAAAACTCCATTATTAGTTAACAAATCCTTTTATCATGATCTATAGTCGAAGAAATCTGAGCAATATCAGTCAACAAATTATCCCATTGGCATATTAAACAACTAGATAAATTCCTTCTGAACAAACTCCCGACTTGTATTATGTCAAAATTCAGAAAATTATAATTAATTATTTACATGTATAATTATTGATGAGAAAAAGTATACTATGAAAATTAATAGCAATTGAAGTAGTTTCTAAAAAAATTCTTAACACGCTTCTATGATTTAATTATCCTTTTTCAATATCAAGCTAGCAATTCAACGTTATGGATATGTTGCGGGCTCGTCAAAAATCTAAAATAGTTTTGTACAAAGGAAAATTTTGGGCCATTGATATAATTTATCTTATAGATTAAATAAGGGCAAAAAAAAATGGATTAAGTAAGGGCAAAATAGACCAAAATAAGAAAAAGGTTAAGAGGTTTAGAAAGGGAACTTCTGTTTACACACAGCAATTTACTTTTGATGTTTCTTTACACCAAACTCCCATTTTGAAATGGCATCAATTTACTCTCTGCATCCAATTTTAACCATCCTCCTTCTCTCTAACTCCTTATGTCGTCTGATCCCAAATTTTTCCAAAATTTTCCGAGTCGGATATTAATTTCCAAGTTAAAAATATGTTGGTTAAGTATTAATACCCGATCAAAAAAATATTTGGTTGGGTATTAAAACCCGACCAACAGCTGATGTCTCCCTCACAAAAGAATCATAAGTAATAATAAATTGCAAATAAATACACATAAAAAACTAAGAATAATTTTAAATTATACCTTAGATTTGTTCTCCGATACCAATTGCATATTGAAATTTTCCATTTGAATAAAAAAAAACTCAAACTCAAACTTCAAACACTAATTTCACTTGTCACAGTGAATTCGAAGAAGTTAAAATTCTTCCAAATCTTTTTAGGAACGTGAATGTAAAAAATTTAAGAGGTTAAGAATCATTGTGAGAGATGCATTTTTTTTTTAAAATTAAATTCTACTAAAAAAATATTTTTTAGGGTTTTAGAGAAAAAACAGAGGAGGAAAACGATGGGTTGTAGTTTTAAATTTTAAAAAGTCTTAATTTGGAATTTAAAAGGGTAAGTTAAGCAAAAAATAAATGGTAAACCTGTAATTATTTACAATTTTTAAAACCGTACGTGAAAAGTAAATTTCCATTTGTAAATAGAATTTCCCGTCTAGAAAACATCCAAAAAAGTAGAAAAAGTTAACATTTGATGAGCATTTTGAACTTTCAAGTTGTTTTGCTGACTTTGTAATTAGTATCTCAAGATGAAAATGAGCTTTGTTTCTAGATGACTGTGAGAAAATTTCAAGTTTAACTTTTTATTAGTGTTGTGAGAAACGTCCTTCGGATATAAAATAAAATTTAAAAAAAAAAAATCAGTTCGGATGGTCAATTTTATCGAATTTGATAATTTAGGGGGCTAATTATATATAGATATTAGTTTTTAGGTCTATTTAGATATAAAATAACGAAGACTTGGAGACGTAGATAGGGAGAAAAAAAAAGAAAAAAAAAAAAGGAATCGGGTCGGGTAGATTGGTGTTAAAACAGACCCGATCCAACAGCAGCTTAGGATCCACGCACCGCGCACCTATGAGAGTAAATAAAACCCCTCGTTCTCTCTCTTCCCTTGTTCCCTCTCATCATTCTCTCGTCTCCCTCTCTCTCTCTCTCTCTCTCTCGAAATCAAATCAAATATCCAAAACCCCAATTAAGTAAAAAGACTTCTCTCTCTCTCTCTCTCTCTCTCTCTCTATTGGCTTATTTGATCAATGGCAATGGCGAGCTCCTATCCTTTTAAGGAGGGAATCCTCAACGAGATCGTTGAGGCCCTGCTCGACTTAAAGCACGGCAGAGCCCCAGGCGGCAGCGGCGGTGCCACAACCCCACCGCACTCGCTGTCTCTTCCTCCGCTGCCGGCGAACGCTCGGAGGAAGCGCTCGACAACGAAGATCATCCTCGAGAGGGCAAAAAGATGGCATTTCGCTTCAATGCCCGCCATTGAAGCGGCAGATCATCGCTCGACCAAAAAGATCCCTCCGATTAGGGTTTCGGCGCCAGCGATCGGAAGAAAGATGGCGCCTAATAATGTGGAACCCTCTCAGGTTGATCATCGCTCCACCAAAATCAACCTTCCGATTAGGGTTCCGGGGCCGCGGATGAAGAAGGCAGCGGAAAATATGACGCCTTTGAAGAATGTTGAACCCTCTTGTTCTCGGGTGGGTTTTCTTTTTTTCATATTATCTCCCTATGTAATTTGTATTGATTGATAGTCTATTTTGTTGATTTATTTCATGAAAAAAAACCTTTCTTGAGTTTTTTTTTTTTTTTTTGAATTTTCCTCAAAAAGAGTGTTTTCTTCTTGAAAGAGAGAGAGAAATAAAAAAACCCCCTCTTTTCTGAAATGCTAAAATTTCTTAACTAAATTTATTGACGATTTTGCTAGCAATGTGGTTTTGAGTTGATTTTATTGTGTTCCTTCTGTATAGGGAAAAAAAAGAAAATACCCTTTTTGAAATTTCCCAATTTCTGCTCTGTCTACATTTCTTGTAAATTAGTCCAATTATTAAACAGATAAAATATCTCTAGGTACTTTATGCAATTTTTAACTATTTTTGCTTTTTTTGTAAGTCATTGTTGGTAATTAACAAACAATATATAGTCGAGTCTTTAGTGATTGAATTACCAATTATTATTCCCAATTACTATTATGTTACCTCTGAGCAACAACTTATTTCCCTGTATTGCAGGTTGTGCCCTATGAGTTGCATAAAGCTGCACACTTGAATCTGCTCATCAGAATTCCGCTTTCAAACACAAAAATGACAACTTTCGGCAAGGAAGATCACACAAAAGGAAAGAGAAAGATTGCTGATGCTGGCTTAGAAGGGGATTACATCTGCAACAGCAAGAAGGCTAAGGTAAAATCAGCAAGTTATATTTGAAAATTGTTTATGGTTTCACTGGTTTGCTGCGTATATATCTTCCTATAACAGTTTCTTACTGCTTATGCTTTTATTATGCAGTTAAGTGCCAAGTTTGAAGCTGATGTGAAACCCATATTCTGCACATAGAGCTTCCTTCAGTCCAGCTTTCACCCACTCGGAGCAGGTGGGGGATTGTGCTATGTGCATTGAGCTCTCTTCAAGTGAACGTGGGGAATGTAATTCATTATACTGATGGTCCGTGTCAATTGTAAATATTTATAGTGCATTTTTTTGCACCTCTTGAAATTGACATAAATGCAAATAGTTTTATTTACTTTACAATCTTTTCAAGGATTTATATTTTTTTGCAGTGTCATAGTTCACACCTTCGAAACTTTGCATCAGATTGTGGGCATCTTCTCATGTTATGAACTTACCCACTGCAATCTGATGTAAGTTCTTATTTGAGTGAGATTATGGGAAAAAGAATAATCCCGTGGTTGCTATGATGTCACATAATTCATCTGTTTCCAAATATTAATTTGCATGTCTCAATCTTGCATTTATAGATAGGTTTTGCTAGCAACTCCATTCAAATCATTGAAAATTTTGCTTCTTGTCAATGCTTTTAAATTTTGTTATTATTTATTAAAGCTTGAGCTTGAATTGGACTAGGAATGCTAAAGCTACGCCTGCCTTAAATAGTTCAACTTGTGAGGCTGAAGTGGATCCTCAATGGAAGTTTCTGATTAATACCTTATAGTTTATCTTAACCTAAGAACAGTGGTTATAACATTTTGGCCTCGTGTTTGAAGATTGAAGAAACTTTACTTGCTATATTTAGCGAATACACAAGTCCTATTAAGTTCTTTATTTTTCTTCCATAACACTGTAACTTATTTTGTTGTTTCTTTATTTTATTTCAGTATTGTTTTGAAAATTTTAGAACGCTCTTTGTTTGCCAAAATTAAATTTCTTATTTGATAGTTATATTCCAACTTAAGATTGGACCATTCCGTTAGTAGAGTGCATACCTGTATCTTAAGAAACTAAACATTAAATTTGGTTGCTTATAGGGTCAGCATGCAAAAGCATAAGAAGGGAAATGAAAGAAAGATTAAGATTGAAAATGAATGAGAAAAATGAAACTAGGATCATTAATTTATTGAAAACAAAAAATAGTGCAGTGAAAATGAAAGAAAGAAAAGGAAAGAAAAGAAAAGAGAGTAGAGGGAGAGAAAGAGAGAGAGGGAATCAACAAGAAAAAGGGCAAACAGCAAAGAGGAAGTGTGATACTTGGGCCTGTATGAGTTTTAGAGTAGGCAATTTGATTCTTTCATTTTTAGTTCATATATACGACAAAAATACTTGCCATTAAGTTGTTAATCTAATGTGGAGAAAGTAATTCACTATTCTGTATTTTCATGGTATGTGTCAAGTGGACACTCCTGGTAGCTCTTGAAATTGATGTAACTGAATTATTTTGTTAATTTTACAATATTCTCAAGGATTATATACTTTTACAGTGTTTCGTTTCATGACTTTGAATTTTTGCATCAGATTTCAAGCAACTTCTCATATTGTAAACCTACCCACTATGATCTTATGTAAGTTCTGGTCTGAGTGAAATTTTGGGGGGAAAAAATTGCTCCGCTTGCTATGATGTCACATAAGTCAACTCCTTCCAAACAGTTAATTATATTTCTGAATCCTGTATTTATAGATAGGTTTTCTATTTTCTACATGCAAAGCAGTGAAAACTTTGCTTTGCTTCTTGACGGCGCTTATGTTTAGTTATTGTCTATTGAAGCTTGAGCTTGAATAGACTAGCCAAACTAAAGTTACACTTAACTTTAGGTATTTTAACTTGTGAAGCTGAACTAGTTCCTCATTGGAAGATTCCAGTTATTACCTTATTGTTTATCATAGCCTAACAACTTTACTGGTCATAACATTTAGCTTCATGCTTGAAGGGTGAAGAAAAGTTATTATATTTAACCAATACATAAGTCCTATTAAGTACGTTATATTTATTTATTTTTTAGAAATATTTTTAACTTATTTTGTGTTAGTTTATTCTGTATCGTGAGTATTGTTTCGAAAATTTGAGCACTCTTTGTTTCCTATGTCTATGTTTCTTATTTGATACATGTACTGTGAAATTAAGTTAAGATTGGTCCATTCTGTATGCAGCCTGCAGACCAATATTTTAGGAAGCTCAAAGTTAACCTTTTGACTGACTGCTTAAAAATCAGCAGGAAAAAGCATAATATAGAAACAAAATGAAAGAAAGATTAGAAGGAGGAAGAGAAATGAAAATGAATGAGAAAAATTGAAACTAAAATCAGTGATCCATTGAAAACAAAAGTACATATTGAAAGAAAGAAAAAGGAAGGAAAGAAAAGAGAAAAAAGAAAAAGAAAGATAAAGAATTAGCAAGAAAGAACGGGAAAGTAGCAAAGAGGTGTGATGCTTGGGCCTATAATGGGTCTTACACATTGGATCCTTACATTTTAGTTCATATATATGAAAAATTGTCAGTGCATTGTGGAGAATGTAACTCATTATTTTGTATTATGTCGACTGTTGTTGATAGCACATATTTATTGTGCACACTTTTTGTACCTCTTGAAATTTATATAAACTGCAATTATTTTGTCAAATTTGCAGTCTTCTAATGTATTTGTGTACTTTTTCAGTGTTAAAGTTCATGGTGTGGAATCTTTGCATTAGATTTTGAGTATCTTTTATTATAAACCTACTCACTGTGATCTTGTGTGAGTTCTGGTTTGAGTGAAATTTCAAAATAAATAAAATAAAATTCTTCATAGTCCAGTCGCCAAACCATCAAAAAATTTTGTTTCTTTGCAATGTTTTGTTATGTTGTACCAATGGCCCTGCCATCGTAGGCCACTAAGACCATCAATTTGAGCAAGGGGAGAAAATAACAGAATATAATGATCTCAGTAAGTTATGTTATTAAATCAAGTAAATCTGAAAGTTCCCTTGCCTACTTAAAAAAATTTATAAAGGTATGCCTCTATTTGTTGTGCTATCTGTTTGTGCAAATGGTCATTCCATCATTCCGGGACCACTATGGTCATGGATACGAGGGAAGGGGGAAAGAGAATATGATGGTTCGGTAGGTAATGTTACTAAATCAAACAAATTTGAAGGTAAAATGTAGACATTAAAGCTCTAGAAGATGACCTTTTTGTCAAAATAAGGAAAAAGAAAAACTAAAAGGATACAACAATCGGAGGTGAAACTAAGCTTTCGCATAATCCATGTATCTTATAATTGCTAAATGACCTTTCTTTGCTTCTCATGTACTAAACCAATAACCAATATCACTTTCTAAATTCCCTATATTGTGAAAGTTTCATTAGACAGAGAGTTAAGTTGACAAGAGTTGTTAAATGAGATTTTACACATCTATAATTGCATTCATAAAGCCACTTGAGAAAAATTGATCATAATATCTTTGTTTGCATTGGTTTATTTATCTACAATATTTGAATAAGGAACCCCAGGAAATTTAAGTCGCAAACTGATCTTGTAGCCTATGCAACTATGTAAAGAAAATCTTAGCATGGTCGACTGATCTTGTAGCCTATGCAACTATGCAAAGAAAATCTTAGCATGGTCGACATGTATAGTCTACCAGCTTGAGTTTTCAAACCAAGCCTGCTCAAATTTTGGTAATTGGATTATGCCTAAAATTAAGTCCAGGCCTTCATATTATTTATATATATTTGTTGCTCTTGTTTTTTTATTTCTTCTATTTAATTATTTAGGTTGAGCCTAAAGGTAATGAAATTGAATGATAGTTACTACCTATTTGAATGTTGAATCAAAGTTCGAATTGTCCTACTGTGTTGAAAGATAATGATAGTTTTAGATTTTAGGGAAAATGATCAACTAAAACCCTGTGCCATCTACAGTTTTCTATGTTACCGCAATAGCATCAAGCAGATCATCATGCTGTATTAAGATATACTTTACCACTCTTTATGGCATATTTGTTCCTTGTCGTCTTTGTCATATGCGTAATCTTTGTCATATGCATATGCAACAAAAAAGGGTCGTGAAATGGTAGACTTACTGGTCAAAAGACAGATTTCTTGATTAGTAGACTACTGGATGACTCAGTCATCTAGATTATATAGCTGTCCTTAATTGTATGGCTCATTAATGAGGAAACTAAATCCTTATCTTTTGTGCTGGAGCACAAATTACGCAACTGAAATTTTTTACTATCTGATATAGTGATCCGCATGAAATACATGGTAGAATATTTATATGCTTTTATCTTAGTTAATTAAGTTAAAGATGCATCATAATAGGTTCAGTTCAACTCCATATGAATATTGCTTATATCAAATGTTGAGGAAGTACTAGAATATGTGTGGTGGGTATTGTTTTAATTTATTTTTTTTGGGGTGATCTAATGTTATAGTGGTTGCAGGTTGTTATATCTATATTTTGAACATTCTAGTCCAACCAAAATTGATCTCTTATTTTTCCCTTCTTTGGCATGATGATTTTATTCAATTGATCTGGTAAGAGCAAAGAATTTTTTTTTTTTTTTCTTCTTCTATGATTTAAGATATATGGAGTGAGGTAGCAGATTTTGGAGAAACATGCTCTTAGGGCCATATATGCTCAACCGCTTGTTGAGACTAAATTGCAGAGACACAAAAATGCCGACTCAGGTGCTATATGAGTATATGACACAGCAGAACGACACATCGTAATTCTTAAACAACTCATGCGAAACCATAACATGGCAAGAATTGTCTAACATGGTCTTAGACATGCACAACTTCCAAATAGAAGTGTTAATTCTTCCAAAAGTTGGGATAAGGGTCAGTGGTACTTCATTAAATCATATTTACATTCCATGAGTTTCTGCTCATATTTGCCAGGAAACTCTTTTTAAGTCGGAACCTGCTTATACAAATTTACAGGGAAGTGTGAGGTAGCTAGGAAAGCATCTCTCCAAGAACATGGATGGGAAAAATATTATGCAGTGATTCAAATTTGTAGGAAACTGGATACTCTTCGAGATGCATGGTTTCAAGTGCTATAAGATATGTATACATGCACATTCTCAATGTGAAAAGTATTGTCATGAGAAAAAGAACATGTATGCAATAAGTAGAAAATAGGATTCATCCTGTAGCCTAGGCGAGGAAATTTTTTATTCAATTCAACATGTATAGTCTGCCCTGCTTGAGGGGTTGTGTTTTGGAGCCAAGCATACACAAACTTGATTATTGGCTTAGGCCTAAAGGTCAGTCCCATCCTGCACATTGTAACATTGTGTGTGTGTGTGTGTGTACATATATGTACAGATATACATACATATATACATACATATACATGTATATAGATATGTACATATGTATACATACGTACAGGTGTGTGTGTGTGTGTGTGTGTGTGTGTGTGTGTGTGTGTGTGTGTATGATTGTACTTTACCAAAGCAGTTAATCATGTTCTATTTGAATACTCATTGCGTTTTTCTTCAGCATATTTGCTCCCTATTGTCTCCGTCACATTGGTATGTGGCATTTGTGACCTCTAATCACAGTAGCTCATACAAACAAAGTTCACAATAGCCTTTGCTACAATCAGTAACTAATGTTAGATACTACTTATCTAATGCTAACCGTATTATAGCTTTTTTAAATCTGACTGCAGTTCTATAAGTTGCAGTTAATCATGTATCAGGATGTGGGTGGTTGAGTGGAGGAGGCTCCTATAACTCCGAAGTGTGGGAGTAAGCTATCTTAAGATTTTTAACCATGCTGTGCAGGCGGACTGTTTCCATGTCTCAAATCTCTGTCCCGGACTCACTGTGGAGCAACCTTACTGCTGTGCTTAGACTTGTCCTCTAGTAATGCTTGGGAATGGGCCCATAAAGCTGATAATGGCTGTATGTTAAACTTCTTGATTCCCTGCTTATGTGTGCATGCTCATTACAGTTACTGTCTTAGATTACAGTCTGAACTTTGCTGGTTTCTTCAAGCCAATTTTTTCAGAATGACTAACAGGTAAGAAATTGGGTTGTTCCTACTATTTTCTATGAAATGTTTATAATTTTACTAATTTTATTGCAATTATAAGGTTGGTTTCTCTATGTCAAAAAATAAAAAATAAAAACTGCACGACTAATCAACTAAGTCTTTTTGCACCTTAGATATTGATGCAACTGCCTTTTATTACTTTGTTAATCATATTTTGTTGTCATTAAATTACTGCAATTCCATCTCTCTTTTCTTGGAGAAGTTCTATTAACTCTAAGACCTACGGATTCGTGATTTGTTCTTTCTTCAGAGTTTTGTGAAAGATCTATCCTCCAATATAGCAGTTAGTTATTATAAAATTCTTAATGGCAACAATTGCACGTCTCTTATTATTAATGCATTGAGTCATGTATTTTTCAATCAGTTTAATTTGGATAACTTCACTTGTGCATTGAGAATTTATTGTTTACTATATGCAGTAGCAGGAGTTCCTAAGTTATAAATTAATCGATAACTTAAAACTGCTTATTCCAAAACTGCTATGCTTTGGATGCTGCAACTGGACTGTTTTGTCATTTTTATGACATTTGGATTTCAAAAAAAAGTTCGACGCAGACCATATATAAGCTGCTCATAATAGTGAAGATGGGGAAAATATGATGTTGGAAATTGGGAAGTGTCCAAAAATGTGGATAGGAACAGTAGTTAGGGATTTGCCAAACAGTATGTTGTTCAACTCCGAGGTAACCTTCCAATTGATGGGGTAAACATGGAGTCCTATTCTGTTGAGTTTGGATCCTGTACTGTATTTTGTCGATCACTTGCGTAACCTCATATATTGATGCTAAAGATGTTAGTAGACGGAGGTTTTGATATCATCGAGTTGGTGACCACATGGATGAGAAATTAAAGTCGTGTTACATTCAAATTAGCAACATTTGACATCCTATAAAATGCTAAAAGTAACCATTGAAAAATGTAGCAGTTTTTCTGCAACAGTTTGGTTGTATGACTGATATTGCTTTGAAGGAATATCTTGCTTCGATATTTATATTTCGAGTATATGATTTTTCCTACTATGATCACAACACCAAATGCTATTGCTAGCACCTTTGATGAAGCATCGTGCACTTCAAATTGTCATGTCTGTATTGGGTACCAACCTTTGCAAGATACTAGCCCGTTGTGTATTGGATACTTTGGAGTTGTATCATAATGGAAGAATCCAAAAACTTGTATATTAGAGATGTGTCTATTTCTGAATAGTTTCAAGGATTGCTTAGTTACTGTGACATATGACAAACATTAAGTTAATAGAATCAAAAGTAACAATCCTTTTTTTTTTCAATTTTTTAAAGGATAATGATATCTACATCGTCAAAAATTCTGTTGATTTCGAAGTTTATATGCTCTTTCATCAAGTGCCTATAAAGTGTTGTATTTATCGAAAATACTTAATTTTGTGTCTATTTGATGGAAAACCAAATCAAAACTAAAATCCAAGATATTGGATATGAGTGAATCCTATGGAGTCCAGATTATTATCCAATGGAATTTTAAAAAAATATATATTAGAGATAGTGGAAGTGGCCTGCAGCTCAGATAAGTTACATGAGGCAACAATTCATTTACATTATTCTCACACACGCACACATATGGATATTAGGTACGTGTCTCCATAAATAGTTCCTTATGGAAGCGTCCCTAAATCTCAATATGGAGGGTTTATGTAGATAATTTGAACCGTTAATTATGATCTCCATGTTCTAAAATTGTGGTTTACAAAAGATTATGCAATTTCGATAAAATTTTGACCATATATTGGGTCGGTACAAAATGAACGGTTTTTCAACAATAAAACAAATGAGACATCTTAATCGATGATGAAGAAGTATCAAAATCACATGATTTTTTATGCACCACCTATTTAGATTATGAAATCATAAGTAACGGTTTGAATCGTTCATATAAACCATTTATGTTGAGATTAAGGGGCGCCTCTATAGGCTCCTCCCTATGAAAACACCTTTCGTACACCATAATTATATATTGTTGAAAACAAATCAATACAGAAGAGAGAAAATGACATTTTTTTTTTTTTTTTAGCAAAAAACATAAGAGAAAATAAGGATTTTTTTTTTTTTTTGAAAAAAGATTTAACCACAAGAGAGATTGAAAGAAGAAAAAGAATTAATCAAGGAACGATATCAGATCTGATCTTGATCTGATCAAGGATTAGTTTTGCTGTGGAGGGTCAACTACAAAGCATTGGACTTCTAACCAAGTTCTCAATCTTTAATTAAAGTCCACCTTATTTCTGACAATAAAAAAACTAAAAATAAAATTAAAAAGTATGGAAAGATGTTAATGTTTCCATGTCCATATCTGGGTATGTCAAAATGTTTGTGCTGTTGCATTTTGACTTGAATTTACTTTATGCAAACACTATCACTATAATTTTCTTTGCTCCTGGATTATTTCCTAGATAGTTTTGTAAGTATTTCCAAGTAACAGTTAACAAGTTGCTCTCAAGCTCACGATTGTGTTGAAATCTCTATATAAATTATGAATGGTGATGACATGAACGATGGATATTATATTATCTAACTTTAGGTATTTTTCTGAGGAAGATATTCTTAATTTTACTATGTATGTCTACATTCTGCTTATTTCGGTTATTCTTAACTTGACTAGTACATGCTTATCAATTTTCTAATGACACTATCGTCCCAACTTTCGTTCTTAATTGGTGCAACATGAGGTGGCCAATTCTTTCGCTTTTATTTCGATTAATGTAGGAGGTCTGAGGTCAATGCAATCGGCGCAAAGACTATGTCTTCAGAACCTGTGGCAGTCGTGGAACTTCCAGCCAGAGTTCCATATGGATTCCATGCTTTCTTTGTGACTGAGGTGAGTAGAAACGATTCTACCACAATAAAGTAACCAACTAACTGTAATATTATTGGCAATACATACCAACATCTCTAATATCATTCCTGTAAATTAATCTCTCTCTCTCTCTAAAAGTGGATTCATTCCCTTGCATCATTGCAGGAGCAACTCCCAAAACCAGCATGCAGTTGTGTAATAAATCATCAAGAATGAATCTTGATGATAAAGAGAGAGATATAATCGTAGTCCAGACCATCTTCTTGAATCTCTACGGCTGTAATTGTCAGTATAACTGTTGCAGTATGTATGTATGCAGCCAGTGTCAATAATAATAATTTACTCATATGGGTTGCAATGTTTGGAAATGAAATGAAAGTGTCATGTTGCAATGTATGACCCATATCTTACATAGATTATGTGTTGGCTAACCCTGATGTGTCATTTTCCTTTATCAGGAATGAGAAATGTTTGATTCCTCACTGTTTCCTTGTATCTATGAGGCTGATAAAAACATGTTTATTTCTTTATGGTATGTTTGTTTGTAAGAAATGAAATATTCACTTGATTTTATTAATCAAACATAATGATATGGTTTACAGCTACTGTTCTAAAATGGTTTTGTGCATGCCAGGAATTATATGTACATTTCATATCATCTTTTATCTTTATAAGGTGAAAAGAATTCGGATTCAGTGTGAAATTGATCCTGATCTGCAATCTCTGTAATCTTGTGCAAAATAAAAAAGAGAATCTAAATTTGCTATTTTCATATGGATTTCATGAAATTAACCTTTAATTAAATCACGTTCCTCATCAGCCCCGATTAGGAACCAATGAATTGTCTGCAGCAACATAAATGTCCCAATCAGTGCATTAATATAGGCGACAATCAATCAATTACAGGAATGAATTGATAAAAAAAGGAATTAGAATCCAAATGGCATAGTAAATTATAGAAGGGTTAGCGCACCCCCAACATACAATTCAATGATCAAAAGAATAATCAACAACAACGAGATCTAATAAAGAGAGATAAAAGATCAGTTATATATATAGAGAGAGAGAGTGTGAGAGAGAATAATAGAAATGAGTTGACAGCTCGCGAAAGTTATTTAAGCAGTATTTAATTTCTATTATCTCCAATAAAATTTTTTTTAAAAAATCTCGTGGATTGTGATCTTGACTGTTTAGAGTTCACTCATATTCAATTTCTTGGATTTTAGTTTTGATTTAGTCATCCATCAAGTTGATACAAAATTAACGGTTTTTAATAAATAAAATATTTTATATTTACTTGATGAAAGGGTAAATGAATTCCGAAATTTATGAAATTTGATCTGAAAGAAGTTAAGAATATAGATATACTAATTCTAGAAAAAATTGAAAAAAAAATAATTGCATCAATATATTTTTGTCTCTAATTTACGTAACTTTTGCTAAGCTGGCGGCTCGCCTACAGGAATCTCATATATATATATATATATATATATATATATATATATATATATATATATATATATATATATATATATATATATATATATATATATATATATATATATATATATATATATATATATATATATATATCATACCATACCATATATATATAGAGAGAGAGAGAGATGCTGCCACAGAGCCCATCTAGGACTACATATATAAATTTGAAAAAAAAACTGCATAAAGCACAGAACTAGAGAGGCGGCAGGAAAAAGAGAGATGAGGACTGTGTTTGGATTGAGAGAAAATGAAGGAAAAGAACAGAAAAGGAAAGGGAAAGAGAAAATAAAAGAAAAGAATATAGAAATTGGTTTTCTTTTTTATGTTTGGTTAGAAAGAAAGTGAAGAAGAAAATCTCAAAGAAATTTTAGAAGAAAACAGTTTCATATGTTTGGTTGCTCAATAGAAAATTAAGAGGAAAATATAATTCTATTTAAATTATAGAAAATTTTAATATTAATTTACATATTATTGATATAATTTTTAATTTTTAATTAATTAAGCATATAATAATCAAAGCGTACAAACTTCACAAAAGTTAAAAATATCTTTAGACTAAAATTATAAGGAAATTTCTGTAAAAATTTCTCTCCCTTTTTCTTTTTTCTCTCAACTTTACTTTTCTTTTATTTTTTTCCTGGGTTTGAGAAAAAAAAGAAAAAAAAAATTTAATACATTTTCTCTCACTTTCTTTCCTTTTTATTTTCTCTCTAATTTTCCTTCTAACCAAACAGTGGAAAGCAACTTTTCCTTTTCTTTTCTTTTTTTTTTTTTCCTTCATACTGAGTATCTCATTGTAATGTGGATTTTGTTAAATCCTGGAGTATGTGGGAGATTATATTTTTCTCAGAAAATTAATATTGTTGATTTTCAATTTGCTTAAACTTAAGTTTTGAATATAAACTTGAGTATTGTAAACTCTATTTTATTATAGTGGATCTATCTCGGAGTTGCCTTATGGTTTTTCCCCTTTATATTAAAAGGTTTTCCACATAATTTTTGCATGTTCTCTTATTTGCTCTCTTGATACTTGATTTATTTTCCCGCATGGTTTATGGCTTTGCTTAAAGTTGTTATTTAATCTGCATATTGACGATAGTTTTGCCCAACAAAGTATCATTGTTTCAATTATCTGTAACTTGAAATACATTAGTACATACTCGACTAACATTTATTTATGTACAAAAATTAGATAAATGCGGGATATAGATATGCAAAATATGATACTCATCATACTCCACACCTATCTTTTGTTAGTTATCCAGCAAAACCTAAATCTAAAAGAAAAAGTAAAACTTCTAATTCACTTTTGTATGAATTGCGATTTCACTTAGAATGCGCTACAAGCCATTATAGCCTAGGTTATCCTAGTGTACAAGTAGTGTCTCGTGAGGGTTTTCAATGAATATACCCATAAAATTTATAAAGATAAAAAGAATTAGGTAAGAAATAAAAAGAAAATAAGGAAACTATAAAACAAGAAATAGGGAAAATCCTAAAAACTAAGAAAAAGAAAAATATAAATACAAAATGAAATAAAATATAAAAATCTTTTTGGTTTTTTTTTTTCCAATCAATCACTAATAAACAAAAACAAAAGTTACATCTAAATAGTTAATTCTCAAATTTAGTTTTATCTCCAACACACTGATACTTTAATTTAACACATCAAATCCTATTTTCCAATACTGATAATCCATAGCTTTTGGTTTCCATACATCTATGTGTGCGTATTATGGTTTATTTCAGTTTTAGACTCAACTTCAGACTCTTGTTTTGTCCTTTTTTCTAATTCTTTTTACATACTTGTTTCATCTTTTATGCAAATACCTATGTTTACCGAGACGCAAATACCCGACTACTCGGATCATAAATAATTTTTTCAAAAATCGTTTGCGTGAATATATATGCTTTGCAAGACACATACCCAACTATTAAAACATTTTAATAATTTATTTATATACACAAAGTATCATTGCCTTAATAGTAGGCTCACCTTTAAGAAAAGATTTCCTCAATTATTATTGTTCTTTTAGCCTTAACATAATAAATCATTATGAAGTAAATAATAAATATATATATATCTAGAACTAAGATCAAGGGTGTAGTTTTAGGTTTTTTAATGTTCTTCATAGAACTTCTAAACATCAGTTTGGTTAGTTCGGTTTCAAAATCCAAAAATAAAAACCGATCGACTTATTTCGGTTATGTTCTATTTTGCTTAATCAGATCGGTTCATATTGATTATTTCGGTTTTAACCAAAATTTATTTTGCACTATCTCTTATGTAGATGATCACACAAGTTGTAGGACTTGACACTCGATTATATAGGAACAAAATTAATAGTTTTCTGATACTAAACATATACTTTGGATTGATAAATAAATCTTGGAATACATAATTTTAGTCTACATAAACCTTGGAATTTGGTGATCAACATGAGGAGGTTGAGCCGAGAAAAGAAAGAAAATGGTGGTAAGAAAATGGTGGTGTTTTATATGAGTGAGCAAAATTCGGTTAAAACCAAAATAATCGATCGAAACTTATTCGAATAAGTAAAAAAAATTAAGCCGAATGAAAATAATTCGATCAGTTTTCGGTTTCGAGCTTTGAAATTCGAAACTGAATTGAATGGATAGAGTTATTTAAAAATTATTTATATCCATAAACATATATGTGTGTATGTTTGTACATACACAAATATATAAACATACACGTAGACATATATTAATACATACATATAAACATTATATTTGTTATGTACAATAATCAATACTAGTTGGATACCTTGAATATATATGCATCTTAAAACGATTAAAATTATAACTTTTGAAAAAGTTTTATTAAAAGTAACCAAAATATTTTTTTCCATTCCTATTCGGTTCGATGCGATTATGTCAAAATTGATCAAAACCGAATAATGGTCACATCTAATGCTTTAGACATTGAAGTGATTTTTGCTATATGGTTTATTTTGCTCTCCATTTAATATGGTTTATCATTTATCTCTTATTATTTTTTGTGAGATTTAAAATAGTTTTAATTTATATTTTTATTAATAAGAGGGGAGAGATTTTCTTCTAAATTTCCAAAGAGTTTTAATTATTCTTTAATGAAAATATGAGTATGATTAGTTTTTCTAATATCTTGATGATGGGCAAAGTCCTGAAGATGAAGATATAATATGAGTCTAATAGTCCACTATTTCCCATATTAACTATAAGGAGTCGGGTCAATTCGAGTGTCAACACGGAAATTTGAACAGAGACAAACTCAAGGCGATGGAGAGATAGGAAAAGCACAAACTAAAAAAACTAGTTAACAAAAAAAAAAAAAAAAAAAAGAATCAGGGAAGAAGATATCCGCCAATATAATAAGATTTGATTTGGTGGGGGTGCAAAGTCTTCATCCTCAGGAGAATGTTAATGGATCAACAAAATCTTTATATTAATGAATAAGTACAAGATATCATTTATAAAGCTCTCTATCTCTCATATTACAATATCTCAAGCAATGATTAATTAGAATCTTGTCCCTCTCCTTGTGAAAGAGATATAAATTTATAGTTTTATAAGTCAGTAATCAATTACCATCCCGATAATTTGGGAAATCTTGTGTATTCCTTATGCACGCTAAAAGAAGAGTCTTGAATTAGGAAAAATAGAGTTCTGATTGAACTCAGATTATAACCTTTAAGATGTCACATACAAGAGTTGTAATATTCTATTATTTAAGATTGGGTTAGATCATCTCTAATGATCTTCGTGGGCTTGCACTTCTTTGTGAACTCCATTATTTAATATGAGGCATTTGTAACTCAAGTTAACACCGACGAAACAGAAAATAATTAAATAGGAAAATAAGAATTACAATAAAATTGGATTGAGACATAGTACAATTTGATGAAAAGTGAAATGCACATTACATTCTTGGGATATAAAAAAATCAGTTCGGAGGGTTAATTCTATCGAATTTGATGATTTAGGAGTGTAATTATATGTAGATGTAAGTTTTGAGGTCTATTTAGATATGAAATTAAGAAGATTTGAATACATATATAGGGGAGAAAAAAGAAAGAAAGAAGAAGGAATCGGGTCGGGTAGATTGGTGTTAAAACAGACCCGATCCATCAGCAGCTTAGGATCCACGCCAAGGGAGTTTCTAAAGGAGCACACAATTTTCATAATGAGCCCACTTTACAACTTCCAAGCTGAAAGCCCGAAAACTATCTAGTGGGCTCACTAGGAAAAGTGGTGTGCTCCTTTGGAAACTCCCCACGCCGCGCGCACCCATGTAAGGAAATAAAACCCCTCTCTACCCCCACCTTCTCCCCTTTCATCATTCTCGCGTCTCTCTCTCTCTCTCTCAATTCAAATCTTCAAAACCCTAATTAAGTAAAAAGACCTCTCTCTCTCTCTCTCTCTCTCTCTCTCTCTCTGTTGGCTTATTTGATCAATGGCAATGGCGAGCTCCTATCCTTTTAAGGAGGGAGTCCTCAACGAGATTGTTGAGGCCCTGCTCGACTTGAAGCACTGCAGAGCTCCAGGCGGCAGCGGCGGTGCCGCAACGCCACCGCACTCGCTGTCTCTTCCGTCGCTGCCGGCGAACGCTCGGAGGAAGCGCTCGACAACGAAGATCATCCTCGAGAGGGCAAAAAGATGGCATTTCGCTTCAATGCCCGCCATTGAAGCGGCAGATCATCGCTCGACCAAAAAGATCCCTCCGATTAGGGTTTCGGCGCCAGCGATCGGAAGAAAGATGGCGCCTAATAATGTGGAACCCTCTCAGGTTGATCATCGCTCCACCAAAATCAACCTTCCGATTAGGGTTCCGGGGCCGCGGATGAAGAAGGCAGCGGAAAATATGACGCCTGTGAAGAATGTTGAACCCTCTTGTTCTCGGGTGGGTTTTCTTTTTTCATATTATCTCCCTACGTAATTTGTATTGATTGATCCACTATTTTGTCAATTTATTTCATGAAAAAAACCCATTCTTGAGATTTCTTTTTTGAATTTTCCTCAAAAAGAGTGTTTTCTTCTTGAAAGAGAGAGAAAAAAAAACACCCCACTTTTCTGAAATTCTAAAGTTTCTTAACTAAATTTATTGCCGATTTTGCTAGCAATGTGGGTATGAGTTGGTTTTATTGTGTTCCTTCTGTATAGGGGAAAAAAAAAGAAAATACCCTTTTTGAAATTTCCCAATTTCTGCTGTCTGTCTACATTTCTTGTAAATTAGTCCAATTATTAGACAGATAAAACATCTCGAGGTACTTTATGCAATTTTTAACTATTTTTGCTTTTTTTGTAAGTCATTGTTGGTAATTAACAAACAATATATTGTCGGGTCTTTAGTGATTGAATTACCAATTATTATTCCCAATTACTATTATGTTACCTCTGAGCAACAACTTATTTCTCTGTATTGCAGGTTGTGCCCTATGAGTTGAATAGAGCTGCACACTTGAATCTGCTCACCAGAATTCCACTTTCAAACACAAAAATGGCAACTTTCGGCAAGGAAGATCACACAAAAAGAAAGCGAAAGATTGCTGATGCTGGCTTAGAAGGGGATTACATCTGCAACAGCAAGAAAGCTAAGGTAAAATCAGCAAGCTATATTTGAAAATTGTTTATGGTTTTGCTGGTTTGCTCCGAATATATATCTTCCTATAACAGTTTCTTACTGCTTATGCTTTTATTATGCAGCTAAGTGCCAAGTTTGAAGCTGATGTGAAACCTATATTCTGCACATAGAACTTCCTTCAGTCCAGCTTTATCCCACTCGGAGCAGGTGGGGGATTGTGCTATGTGCATTGAGCTCTCTTCAAGTGAATGTGGGGAATGTAATTCATTATACTGATGGTCCGTGTCAATTGTAAATATTTATAGTGCATTTTTTTTCACCTCTTGAAATTAACATAATGCAAATAGTTTTATTTACTTTACAATCTTTTCAAGGATTTATATTCTTTTGCAGTGTCATAGTTCACACCTTCGAATCTTTGCATCAGATTGTGAGCATCTTCTCATGTTATGAACTTACCCACTGCAATCTGATGTAAGTTCTTATTTGAGTGAGATTTTGGAAAAAAGAATAATCCTGTGGTTGCTATGATGTCACATAATTCATCTGTTTCCAAATATTAATTTGTATGTCTCAATCTTGCATTTATAGATAGGTTTTGCTAGCAACTGCATGCAAATCAATGAAAATTTTGCTTCTTGACAATGCTTTTAAATTTTGTTATTATTTATTAAAGCTTGAGCTTGAATTGGACTAGGAATGCTAAAGCTACGCCTGCCTTAAATAGTTCAACTTGTGAGGCTGAAGTGGATCCTTAATGGAAGTTTCTGATTAATACCTTATAGTTAATCTTAACCTAAGAACAGTGGTTATAACATTTTGGCCTCGTGTTTGAAGATTGAAGAAACTTTACTTGCTATATTTAGCGAATACACAAGTCCCATTAAGTTCTTTATATTTTTTTTTCTTCCATAACACTGTAACTTATTTTGTTGTTTCTTTATTTTATTTCAGTATTGGTTTGAAAATTTGAGAATGCTCTTTGTTTGCCAAAGTTAAATTTCTTATTTGATAGTTATATTCCAACTTAAGGTTGGACCATTCCGTTAGTAGAGTGCATACCTGTGTCTTAAGAAACTAAACATTAAATTTGGTTGCTTATAGGGTCAGCATGCAAAAGCATAAGAAGGGAAATGAAAGAAAGATTAAGATTGAAAATGAATGAGAAAAATGAAACTAGGATCATTAATTTATTGAAAACAAAAAATAGTGCAGTGAAAATGAAAGAAAGAAAAGGAAAGAAAAGAAAAGAGAATAGAAAGAGAGAAAGAGAGAGGGAATCAACAAGAAAAAGGGCAAATGGCAAAGAGGAAGTGTGATACTTGGGCCTGTATGAGTTTTAGAGTAAGCAACTTGATTCTTTCATTCTTAGTTCATATATATGACAAAAATACTTGCCATTAAGTTGTTAATCTAATGTGGAGAAAGTAATTCACTATTCTGTATTTTCATGGTCTGTGTCAAGTGGACACTCTTAATAGCTCTTGAAATTGAAATAACTGAATTATTTGTTAATTTAACAATATTCTCAAGGATTATATACTTTTACAGTGTTTCGTTTCATGACTTTGAATCTTTGCATCAGATTTCAATCAACTTCTCATATTGTAAACCTACCCACTATGATCTTATGTAAGTTCTGGTCTGAGTGAAATTTTTTTTTTGTGGTGTCACATAAGTCAACTGCTTCCAAACAGTTAATTATATTTCTGAATCCTGTATTTGTAGATAGGTTTTCTATTTACTACATGCAAAGCAGTGAAAACTTTGCTTCTTGACAGCGCTTATGTTTAGTTATTGTCTATTGAAGCTTGAGCTTGAATAGACTAGACAAACTAAAGTTACACTTAACTTTAGGTATTTTAACTTGTGAAGCTGAACTAGTTCCTCATTGGAAGTTTCCGGTTATTATCTTATTGTTTGTCATGGCCTAACAACTTTATTGGTCATGACATTTAGCTTCATGTTTGAAGGGTGAAGAAAAGTTATTATATTTAACAAATACATAAGTCCTATTAAGTACGTTATATTTATTTATTTTTTAGAAATATTTTTAACTTATTTTGTATTAGTTTATTATGTATCACGAGTATTGTTTCGAAAACTTGAGCACTCTTTGTTTCCTATGTCCATGTTTCTTATTTGATACATGTACTGTGAAATTAAGATTGGTCCATTCTGTATGCAGCCTGCAGACCATTATTTTAGGAAGCTCAAAGTTAACCTTTTGACTGACGGCTTAAAAATCAGCAGGAAAAAGCATAATATAGAAACAAAATGAAAGAAAGATTAGAAGGAGGAAGAGAAATGAAAATGAATGAGAAAAATTGAAACTAAAATCAGTGATCCATTGAAAACAAAAGTGCATGTGAAAAGAAAGAAAGAGGAAGGAAAGAAAAGAGAAAAAAGAAAAAGAAAGATAAAGAATTAGCAAGAAAGAATGGGAAAGTAGCAAAGAGGTGTGATGCTTAGGCCTATAAATGGGTCTTACACATTGGATCCTTACATTTTAGTTCATATATATGAAAAATTGTTAGTGCATTGTGGAGAAAGTAACTCATTATTTTGTATTATGTCGATCGTTGTTGATAGCTCATATTTATTGTGCACACTTTTTGTACCTCTTGAAATTTATTTTAACTGCAATTATTTTTTCAAATTTGCACTCTTCTAATGTGTTTGTGTGCTTTTTCAGTGTTAAAGTTCATGGTGTCGAATCTTTGCATTAGATTTTGAGTATCTTTTATTATAAACCTACTCACTGTGATCTTGTGTGAGTTCTGGTTTGAGTGAAATTTCAAAATAAATAAAATAAAATTCTTCATAGTCCAGTGGCCAAACCATCAAAAAATTTTGTTTCTTTGCAATGTTTTGTTATGTTGTACCAATGGCCCTGCCATCGTCGGCCACTGAGACCATCAATTTGAGCAAGGGGAGAAAATAACAGAATATAATGATCTCAGTAAGTTATGGTATTAAATCAAGTAAATCTGAAAGTTCCCTTGCCTACTTAGAAAATTTTATAAAGGTTTATGCCTCTATTTGTTGTGCTATCTGTTTGTGCAAATGGTCATTCCATCTTTCCGGGACCACTATGGTCATGGATACGAGGGAAGGGGGAAAGAGAATATGGTGGTTCGGTAGGTAATGTTACTAAATCAAACAAATTTGAAGGTAAAATGTAGACATTAAAGCTCTAGAAGATGACCTTTTTGTCAAAATAAGGAAAATGAAAAACTGAAAGGATACAAAAATCAGAGGTGGAACTAAGCTTTCGCATAATCCATGTATCTTATAATTGCTAAATGACCTTTCTTTGCTTCTCATGTACTAACCAATAACCAATATCATTTTCTAAATTCCCTATACTGTGAAAGCTTCATTAGACAGAGAGTTAAGTTGACAAGAGTTGTTATATGAGATTTTACACATCCATAATTACATTCATAAAGCCACTTGAGAAAAATTGATCAGAATATCTTTGTTTGCATTGGTTTATTTATCTACAATATTTGAATAAGGAACCCCAGGAAATTTAAGTCGCAAACTGATCTTGTAGCCTATGCAACTATGCAAAGAAAATCTTAGCATGGTCGACGTGTATGGTCTGCACAGCTTGAGTTTCCAAACCAAGCCTGCTCAAATTTTGGTAATTGGATTATGCCTAAAATTCAGTCCAGGCCTTCATATTATTTATATATATTTGTTGCTCTTATTTTTTTATTTCTTCTATTTAATTATTTAGGTTGAGCCTAAAGGTAACGAAATTGAATGATAGTTACTACCTATTTGAATGTTGAATCAAAGTTCGAATTGTCCTATTGTGTTGAAAGATAACGATAGTTTTAGATTTTAGGGAAAATGATCAACTAAATCCCTGTGTCATCGACAGTTTTCTATGTTACCGCAATAGCATCAAGCAGATCATCATGCTGTATTAAGATATACTTTACCACTCTTTATGGCATATTTTTTCCATGTCGTCTTTGTCTGTCATATGCATATGCAACAAAAAAGGGTCGCGAAATGGTAGACTTACTGGTCAAAAGACGGATTTCTTGATTAGTAGACTATTGGATGACTCAGTCATCTTGATTATATAGCTGTCCTTAATTGTATGGCTCGTTAATGAGGAAACTAAATCCTTATCTTTGGTGCTGGAGCACAAATTACGCAACTGAAATTTTTTACTATCTGATATATTGATCCGCATGAAATACATGGTAGAATATTTATATGCTTTTATCTTAGTTAATTAAGTTAAACATGCATCATAATAGGTTCAGTTCAACTCCATATGAATATTGCTTATATCAAATGTCGAGGAAGTACTAGAATATGTGTGGTGGGTATTGTTTTAATTTATTTTTTTTGGGGTGATCTAATGTTATAGTGGTTGCAGGTTGTTATATCTATATTTTGAAGATTGTAGTCCAACCTAAATTGATCTCTTATTTTTCCCTTCTTTGGCATGATGATTTTATTCAATTGATCTGGTAAGAGCAAAGAATTTTTTTTTTTTTTCCTTCTATGATTTAAGATATATGGAGTGAGGTAGCAGATTGGAGAAACATGCTCTTAGGGCCATATATGCTCAACCACTTGTTGAGACTAAATTGCAGAGACACAAAAATGCCGACTCAGGTGCTATATGAGTATATGACACAGCAGAACGACACATCGTAATTCTTAAACAACTCATGCGAAACCATAACATGGCAAGAATTGTCTAACATGGTCTTAGACATGCACAACTTCCAAATAGAAGTGTTAATTCTTCCTAAAGGTTGGATAAGGGTCAGTGGTACTTCATTAAATCATATTTACATTCAACGAATTTCTGCTCAGATTTGCTAGGAAACTCTTTTTAAGTCAGAACCTGCTTATACAAATTTACAGGGAAGTGTGAGGTAACTAGGAAAGCATTTCTCTCCAAGAACATGGATGGGGAAAATATTATGCTGTGATTCAAACTTGTAGGAAACTGGACACTCTTCGAGATGCATGGTTTCAAGTGCTATAAGATTATTTATACATGGACATTCTCAATGTGAAAAATTTTGCCATGAGAAAAAGAACATGTATGCAATCAGTAGAGAATAGCATTCATCCTGTGGCCTAGGCGAGGAAATTTTTGATTCAATTCAACATGTATAGTCTGCCCAGCTTGAGGGGTTGTGTTTCGGAACCAAGCATGCACAAACTTGATTATTGGCCAGGCCTAAAGGTCAGTCCCATCCTGCACATTGTAACTTTGTGTGTGTGTGTGTGTGTGTACATATATATACATATATATATAGATGTATCATTGTACTTTACCAAAGAAGTTAATCATGTTCTATTTGAATACTCATTGCGTTTTTCTTCAGCATAGTTGCTCCCTATTGTCTCCGTCACATGGGCATGTGGCATTTGTGACCTCTGATCACTGTAGCTCATACAAACCAATTTCACATTAGCCTTTGCTACAATCAGTAACTAATGTTAGATACTACTTATCTAATGCTAACCATGTTATAGCTTTTTTAAATCTGACCGCAGTTCTATAAGTTGCAGTTAATCATGTATCAGGATGAGGGTGGTTGAGTGGAGAAGGCTCCTATAACTCCGAAGTGTGGGAGTAAGCTATCTTAAGATTTTTAACCATGCTGTGCAGGCAGACTGTTTCCGTGTCTCAAATCTCTGTCCCGGACTCACTGTGGAGCAACCTTACTGCTGTGCTTAGACTTGTCCTCTAGCAATGCTTGAGAATGGGCCCATAAAGCTGATAATGGCTGTATGTTTAACTTCTTGATTCCCAGCTTGTGTGTGCATGCAGTTACTGTCTTAGATTACAGTCTGAACTTTGGTATTTTCTTCAAGCCAATTTTTTCAGAATGACTAACAGGAAGAAATTGGGTTGTTTCTAGTATTTTGTATGAAATGTTTATAATTTTACTAATTTTATTGCAATTATAAGGTTGGTTTCTCTATGTCAAAAAATAAAAACTGTACGACTAATCAACCAAGTCCTTTTGCACCTTAGAAATTGATGCAACTGCCTTTTATTACTTTGTTAAGCATATTTTGTTGTCATTAAATTACTGCAATTCCATCTCTCTTTTCTTGGAGAAGTTCTATTAACTCTAAGACCTACGGGTTTGTGATTTGTTCTTTCTTCAGAGTTTTGTGAAAGATCTATCCTCCAATATAGCAGTTAGTTATTATAAAATTCTTCATGGCTACAATTGCATCGTCTCTTATTATTAATGAATTGTACTCATTTTTTTTCAGATATGCATTTTCAATCAGTTTAATTTGGATAACTTCACTTGTGCATTGAGAATTTATTGTTTACTATATGCAGTAGCAGGAGTTCCTAAGTTATAAATTAATCGATAACTTAAAACTGCTTATTCCAAAACTGCTATGCTTTGGATGCTGCAACTGGACTGTTTTGTCATTTTTATGACATTTGGATTTAGAAAATTGTTCGACACAGGCCATATATAAGCTGCTCATAATAGTGAAGAGGGGGAGAATATGATGTTGGAAATTGAGAAGTGTCCAAAAATGTGGATAGGAACAGTAGTTAGGGATTTGCCGAACAGTGTATTGTTCAATTCCGGGGTAACCTTCCAATTGATGGGGTCAGGAGTAACATGGAATCCTATTCTGTTGAGTTTGGATCCTGTACTGTATTTTGTCGATCACTTGCGTAACCTCAGATATTGATGCTAAAGATGTTAGTAGACGGAGGTTTTGATATCATCGAGTTGGTGACCACATGGATGAGAAATCAAAGTCGTGTTACATTCAAATTAGCAACATTTGACTTCCTATAAAATGCTAAAAGTAACCATTGAAAAATGTAGCAGTTATCCAGCAAGAGTTTGGTTGTATGACTGATATTGCTGTGAAGGAATACCTTGCTTCGATATTTATATTTGGAGTATATGTTTTTTCATACTATGATCACAACAGCAAATGCTATTTCTAGCACCTATGAAGCATCGTGCACTTCAAATTGTCATGTCTGTATTGGATACCAACCTTTGCAAGATACTAGCCCATTGTGTATTGGATACTTTGGAGTTGTATCAAAATGGAAGAATCCAAAAACTTGTATATTAGAGGTGTCTATTTCTGAATAGTTTCAAGGATAGCTTAGTTAATGTGACATAAGACAAACATTAAGTTAATAGAATCAAAAGTAACAATTCTTTTTTTTTTTTCAATTCAGTCTAAATCAGGCCATCCTTTCTGACAAACCAATTCTTGTTGGTGAGCCTTCTGTAGCTTTCGAAATTATTTCGTCCTATAACATGTCAACTATTTTGTTTAATGCCTTTGTAATGGTTCTAGTGGCAGTGGTAGAAGAACTGAAATGCACTGTGTATCTGTTGATTTAAAAAATAACAGGCCTAGAACTGTAATTATCTTGTCTCGAACTGAAAATTTATGCTTTCTCGTGTAAATTTGTAATTGATTTTTAAGTATCATAACATGACAAATTTTCTAACGGAAATTAGTGGATGAGATGTGCAAGTGAATTTACGCGTCTTACAGGAATAGGAAGCACATCCATATGTTCATGGACATGTCACTCATAACTAACTTACATGGGCTCACACTGATGAAACGGACTCTTGCGCACAAGGTGAGGTGGTTGGGAATCACATGCTACATAGAAAATGGGATTTTCTATTTCGATCTTACTGGTAAGGTCTTCATCATTATCCTGATGCTTATTTCTTCTCTCATTGTCATTGATTCGACGAGCTTGCGATTGAGTTGTGTATTTTTATCCTGCCTAACTGTAAATTGACTTTTCGCCACTGCTTGAGAATAAGGTTATGCTTCGCTCTTATACCGATTTATCTAAGATTACCATTAATTGTTGGTGATGAGCTTGCACTATCCTCATGGAAGATTATTCTACTTCAAAGTTGCAACTTCAACAATAAGAGATCATGAATAATTTGGTTAATGCTACACCTCTAATTTGGCTCAAAACAGGCTATGAAATTACTAGATAATAATGTCAAAATGACTTGGGGTTAGTTGCTTATGGCCAGTGCTTGAATGAATCGAGTTTGGATAGGGTTGAAGTTGTAGGGGGTCTACGGCCTGCTCACTAGACCCAGGTTCAAAATCGAGCTTGGATCTGTTTAGCAGCAGGTTTCTGGTTTACACCTACAGAACTGGATTTGAGATGACTATCTAATCAGTCTCGAGGTTTGAGAGCTGGCAATTGAGATCCATGTAGCCTCGAAGACGTGGGGAACTTG
The DNA here is from genome assembly GCA_036321105.1 of Dracaena cambodiana. NCBI lineage: Eukaryota > Viridiplantae > Streptophyta > Magnoliopsida > Asparagales > Asparagaceae > Dracaena > Dracaena cambodiana. Next base: position 43,036,437 of record JAYEPQ010000011.1, read on the forward strand.
TGGGAGCTACTAGTGAAAGTTGCGGAAGTGCTAGGTGAGGACAACGAATAATGACGATGAATAGAAGACGTGAGAGTGTGGGGGGATGATCATGCATGTGATCGTGATCTTAGGAGTGGATGCTAATGGATACTCGAGGCAGACGAGATGATAATCCCAAAGGGGGAAGATGTTGTCGTCGCTGGCATATTGATGTGATCACTTATTTTGGAGGTTTTTGGCTTTACTTAAGTTAAAATTGGTGATCGAAGTTGAACGATGAAATGTCATGCTTGTCGGAGAGTCTCAAGTTCAATGGTAGTCGAGAACACATTTTGATCGAGATGATAGCAATGGAGACGACTAACTACAATGATGAACAGAGATGGAGGGTGGCGAAGGGGCAATTGTCGTTGCTATTGTTGCCGACGACGATGATCGAGGAATGGTGCTAGCTCATCAGGAACTTTGATAGTCGAGAACGTTCGTTGGCAACAACATCAATGTCTGTCGTTGGCAACAATAGCAATGTTTTGTCGTTGCGGTTATTGGAGTTGGATTGTCAAGTTGGGTTGCCGACTTGGCGTTCTAAGATGTTCTCTTCTTTTTTTCTTTTTTGTGTTTTCTTTTCTTTTACGTCCTTTTCCTTTTTTCTCTATTCTTCTCAAAAAATTTCATCACTTTTTTTTATTGTTTTAACTAAAATAAAAGTAAAAGGAGATATATTAAGATTAGGGTTTTGACGAAGAATATAAACAGGATCTTTTTAGCTCTAATTTCAAAATTGACACATCATGGAAGCCAATTTATGGTTTTGTATTGGAATTTGATGAATTTGGGTATCCACTAGGGTTTGACACAATGAAGATAATATTTCAACATTGTATGCAGGTGAATTGTTTCCCCATGAGTCGTTCGGGGAAAGATTTGATCCTAATAAGCAAACAGGCATTGCCAAGAACTAGCTGTTTAGCACTAACTTCTCCTTAAGAATTTTATTATCAAGGAGACCACCAAAAACTGGATAAGAAGTTGTAAATACTACTCAATCAGGAAGTCTCTTTGGTAAAATTCTTTAGGAGGTATTAATGCTACACAACTAATAATACATTGGTAGTTTTTGTAATTAACCCTTAAAGAAATAAGTATACAAACATATATATAGAAGACAAATTGCATGCACAATATATGCAAACAAACCAAAAACATAATAAAATTACAATTCTAATCAATTTCTAACTAAGAGTCTTAATTAAAATAAAAGATTAAAACTAAATAAAGTAATTCTAATCCCTTATTATCCTATTTGCTCATTGTTCCCATCATCCTCCCTAGGTTATCCCCAGCTGGAGATTCAAACCTAGAGTGGCATAGGAAGCATCTTAAGATGCTCTCACTAACCACTAGTACAGCCTTTGGAGCTTTTTTGTATTGTATCTGATACGTGTGCCACTCTCTGTGCAACATAGGTTATTTGAGAAAGCAAAGGATGGATTCTTATTTGCACACTTGGATAGTCAAAGACATTTTGAAATAGTCAAAGACACATTTCATCATTTCTTTACTTACATTATGAGCATCGTTGCCATACTTCCTTTAGTTTATATCTTGAGGATTAAGACAATGGTTTGGTTTAGTTCGAATTACTTGCATTGTATTTGCCTTTCTGCAGTTTTTGGAATTTTCATATGAGACTATTCATGCATAACTCTTGGTTGTCCGCATTAATTTTCTATCAATAATTTTTTTCTGTCTATTCTCGACAAATAAATTTTTTTCATCTGGGCTATAAAGAAATGTCATTCATAAAAGATAAGTGTAATAGAGATGCATATGCTTTGTTGAATATGCGGCAATATTATAAGAGATAAAGTGAGAAATGAAGATATGCTAAAATAGGTGTAGCTCTCATCGATGAGATTCGAGAAAATTACTTACGATAGTTTAGTCATGTGCAACGTAGACCTATAAATGCATTAGTTCGATGATGGGAGATTATCAACGTAGGGCAAGTTAAAAGAGCAAAAGGAAGACCGAAGAAAATATGGATGGAGGTGATACGAAAAGATATGGATTTTAGAGGTTTAAATAAGAAGATATTACTTGATAGGAATGAATGGTGAAGGATTTTTTACGTGATTCGATCCAATGTGATTCTCTTTTGGTTCATGTAACCTACTCCAAGTACTTGGGATAAAAGCTTAGTTGTTGTAGTATTCTCGACAACCTCTTTTTGAAGTAGTACATATATACTTCTCTTCTTTTCTACGTGTATTTCTTAAATACTCAAAAATGTTTTTATGTGGCTTTGTTTGGTTTAGAGTTAAATTTAATTCCTTTTTGCAAGCCCAATGTTTTTTTTATTCTTTTCGCCAGCCCTTAGTGAAGTAAATTTTTTATGGGCTTATTGGTTACACAAGCTTAAGCTACATGAGTCGAGTGGAGTAATATGGGTTTTTTGTATATGGCTTGCAAGGATGTGGTTGCCTGGTTACAGAATCCATGGGTCAAGATAAGAGCAATAGGATTCTGCAGCTAGTGAAGTTTTCCAAATGGATGTTAGGGTTATTTTAAATGTTACATTCATTATGTGGTCCTTTGAAAAGTTCTAGATGTGCTTCGTGCTATATATCACAAAAAATTCAAGGATTGCATATATAATTCTCAAACATGTGGTAAGTTTGACCACAAAATGGAAATAGACCTAAGAGATGCATAATTAACTCTTCATCGATAACTAAATTGCCTGAATATCCAGATTGCATGCATTTCTCAAGCAATATGGGAACAAATTGGAAGATTTGAGGTACAGAGTGAAGAAAGAGGATTAGCAAGCACTTTGTGGGACTCCAAACAACTTTTTGCTATTTTGTATATTCTACTATCCATGCTGATCAAAATAAGTTGAATTATGATTTGGAGTAAACTGAAGAGCGAATAGGTACTGGTACAGAAACTGATGGATAAAGTTGGCCCCAAACCGGAGAGTATAATTAGCAATACGAAAAATTTAATGTTTGTGAATGTGTGTTTTTGAGGATTCATGATAAAGTTGGTCCTACACTGCAAAGTAAAGAAGCAGAAACGTGCCAAGAAATCAATCTGATTGTCCTAATCTTAATTGTTGTGCTCCAAATCTTATTTTCAGCATAATCATGTAATTAATCCAAAACCTGGGCAGACAATGGCCTTTATTGCCTTTCGACATTAGCAAGGCCATGTTACTTAAAATAATACAATTACACACCAATTGCATTTATCCTTTCTATTTCACTCACTAGTAATTTCCAATTACTCAATCTTCCCTATCTCAAAGGATATTCTGATTGGCCCTCATAACAGGTTTTTTATTCACTAGAAGCCTTACCAAGGTCACATAGCTAACGACCCATGCTTAACATGGTATATGGTATCATAATATGTGGCTGGAAGCAACCCCTTATCATGCACTTCAGGCTTAGTCAAAACAAATTCTTTGTTTATACATCCCTGTTCACTGTTCCATGTGCTCATGTGTGGCATGCAGTTTGACTAATGGACCTAGGTGTCTAAATCCTTTGCTGGGATACTACTTAATCGCCATGCACCAAATCTTACTCTCTACCAAGTAATTTTTTTCAAAACCTGGATGGACAATGACCATTGTTACCTCTGGACATTAACAAGGCCTGATGACATAATGTTACTTAAAATAACACAATTACACCCCATTGCATTGATCCTCTTTATTTTACTTAAACTAGTAATTTCCAATTACTTCACCCAACCTTCCCATAATCACTAAATATTTTGATCAGCACCCATACCGGCGACCCCACACGTTTCACACTATATGGTTGCTGTAATATGATGCCTGGAACCGACCCCATATTGTGCACTGCAGGTTAGCTACAGCGTGAGATCCATAACAGGCAACTGGTGAACTTGAGTTCCAAAAGTACTATAATGGAATTTGACTTTGAAGAACTTGTGGGAAATCTTTTAACTAGTGTTGTTGCTAGAACTTGTGGATCATGATAATCAGACGTTACCTCTCAATCTAGTTTTTAGCTGTGTGCATTCTGGGATTGTATACCACCCCACTCCTCCCACCGACCCATCCCAAACAACAAAATCTCCTTGGGGTCAGTCTACCTCTTTACCTATAAAAGAGAAAAACCAATAGCTTGTCCAAAAGTAAAAGACGTTTCTCATTAAGTTGTGTGTTACTATGAACTTGGCCTACTTTCTTTTGTACTTAATCAAACCACTGTTAACCAGTACCATGTGTACGATATAATTGTCTCCCATGCAGCTTAGTTTCTTTTGTGCTTTTAGTCTCTTACTTCATTATCTACTTTTGAAGCCATCTATTTAGCATAGGGCTAATTTGCAAGAACAAAGTTATTTTCATCTTTCCAGTCAAGAAACATTAACTGCTTATTTTTATAACAAGTGAAACTAGATCACTCTGAACTGAAAACTATAAGAAGAACAAGCCAGGGGTTTAGCTTCACTCGAGCCTTAACTGAACTGGGAATTATTCCAGGAGTAGATATAGAGTAGTGTTGCATATCAAATTGACCAACCTGGTGCCTATGGTTTGTAAAATCTGAAAATTTCCCATATCTGAAATTTTCGTTAAAGAATAAAATATTTAGGATATCAACAGCCCATAGCGAAAACAGATTGATAAAGATTGTATTGGTTTCTAAGAAACTCGGTGGGTCCAATGCGATGAGTCTGAAACCAAGTTTATACATAAATTAAAATTGTTAGAGAATTAAATTCCTAATTTTATGAGAATAATTTTAGCTTGTATTAGTTTAGGTCCCTCTACTTTCTTTTCCTTTCTGAATGTTGGTCATTTTGATGTATTTTGATCACACATTACTTTCGTTCTCAACCTTTTGCTTAGCTATGTTCCATTTTCCATATTTATTGCCTTAATACTCCATTTTACCATTATTTCTATGGGTGTTATTTGAATTCTTATTCAACGATAGTTGTGCTGGTGACTGTGATGTTGTGTTAGCAATAAATCCCAAGAGAAGCCACATATTTCACTGTCTTCCACTGGCAAATATCAAAATTGTCTCAATGTAGTAATTGAAGTCATATTTTTGAATTCTTATTCAACGATAGTTGTGCTGATATTATTTCTATGGGTGTTATTTGAATTCTTATTCAACGATAGTTGTGCTGGTGACTGTGATGTTGTGTTAGCAATAAATCCCAAGAGAAGCCACATATTTCACTGTCTTCCACTGGCAAATATCAAAATTGTCTCAATGTAGTAATTGAAGTCTTATTTTTACCTCCATTCTAAACACTTTGGGAATTTTCGTTGAACTCTTTATCTGTCGTACATGTTAGGTTGTGCCTATTTTTTCCTTAGCTTGAGATGCAATTCTTGTTTTATTTTTCCAGGTAAAAACTGTCTTATATTGGTGCAATACTTCTTTTGTCAGTTTTATGGGAAATCCATCTGAAATTAGCTGTAACCTGTTGCAAATAACTTGGCTGTGAACGTGTTCTCTGTGTGAGCTGTCTCAGCTTAAATTTTAGATCTAGGATCAGTGTTGGCAATATTGGTAATGTTGCCAAAATATATAATCTTGGTCTCAACATGTAGATTATAAGTATTGCTTATTACTAATGCAATGCCAATAGTTGATTTAGTTATGGAATTAGGGCCATATATAGCATAATGCAATCTTATTAGAAATTGAACTCCAAAGAAATTACGCCATATGTATTTGTCAATGCCAATAGTTGATTTAGTTATGGAATTAGGGCCATATATAGCATAATGCAATCTTATTAGAAATTGAACTCCAAAGAAATTACGCCATATGCATTTGTCCAATAGTTCTTGCAACAATTTTCTGAAAATCCATCCATGCATGTATGCATGTGTAGTTTGGTGAAGACCGCAATGTTCATCAACATCTAAATGCTACTATAGATTTATGGTTCTCAGTTTATTTTAGTTCTTAGGAACTATTTGTGCTGTCAATAGGGTTTTAGAGTCAATCCTTTTCTACATCTTTTGTTTTTTTTTTCTTTTCTTTCAATGTTTGTACAATGTTGCTACATTGTTTACATTTTTGTGACGTAAGTTTTAATCAGCTTGCTCTTTCCCTTCATTTGTCTTCTTAAATTGTGGTACCACATTCAATATAATTGAGGAATTCTCTCTTAATTATGCAGCTGCGCAACTAACAGCCAAAATTAAGCATCTGTGTTCTTTTCTACATAAGAATGTATGTACTCGTGTTCCATTTCGCAGAGAATTTGCTATAGGGTTGTATTCATGCTGAAGCGCTTCTGGTTTTTGTTAAAGGACAAAAATTCACAGAAGGGACTTAGTGAGATCGTTCAGAGAAGGAAGAAGCTTCTCAAGTACAAAGCTGGGCCTAAGGGACCTTCCCGAGTAGAAGGTTCACAATTTACAAGTCCTGAGATTTCTTCCCATACTCGATCTGAAGCTCTGTGATTTCTGGAACTGTACAGCAAATGGGCTGCCATCGGAGTTTTACCTTGTGTATCACAAAGCAGAATGGCAACAGAGACCGAAGGTTCTACTTCTATCTCTCAAAATGTTCAAGCATGGCTGAATGCTTTCAAACAGGAACTTTGCTGACAGTGTTTTTGTTGAGTCCGAGCAATATACATTTTAAATTTAAGAACGACGCTAAAAACTTTATGTGATAATTTACTGTAAGCGTACAGTGTCGGTTGTAGCGCTTAACAGGTCGTCCTACAGAGATCTTAGGTGTTTGTGATTCTTATTATTTTTTTAGTTCTAGTGGATTAACTAAGAGTTTCTAAATTGAGGGAAGATTGGTTCTAAGTTCTAAAGATTAGTTTAGAATTTCGAATTTATTAGAATAATAGCCTAACAATGAAGTATCTCTTTCTTCCTAAATTTTTAAATATGCACGGTTAAATAACATATTAAAAAATTTATCTTTTTAATTTGATTTTAATTAAGTGTTCCTAAGTATGAACTATTAAGTGATCTGTAAGTATAGACCATAAAAAATAATGCTTTTCTTAAAAATAAATTATGTCAAGTAGAAAATCTTATAAATAAAACTAAAGAAATAAACTTCAAATGCTAATCTAAGTATAGGCTATCAAAAGATCGAACTTAAATATAACCAATCAAAGAAATCAGATTTACAAGTTTATTCAATTCAATTTATTTATAGGAAGTTCTTGTTAATAATTTTAGAAATAAATAAAGAATATGAATTCCAAATCTCATCTAAGCATAAATTATCAAAATATTAATTAAGCATAATCTATCAAAAAAAATTATGGTTTACGAACTTTATATTTTATTTAGGGTTAATTACAGTCAGACCCCCTGTAGTATTAGAGGTGTATCACTTAACACCCCTGAAATTTGAAACTCTAAAAAAAAACTTCTAGACTTTTAACACTGTTAATTAGAGTTTGTTATTGTCACTCTCTTTTAACACTAAAGTGCACTCATGACCCTAAATTTCCTATTCTACCCTCACAACTTCTTACACACTCCCTCTATCTTTCTCTCTCCATATCGCACTCCTTGCTAGCAGCTGCTTGCAACTGCTGCAGCTGTGTTGCTGCAGCAGCAGCAGATGTGCTTGCTGCTGCTGCTACAGCTGCTAGCACCTAAGAGGACCGGGAGGGAGCCGGGGGGGGGGGGGGGCGGGGGGGAGAAGGAGGCGAGTGAGAGAGAGATGGATCGCGCTGGGGGAGGGAGGTGGGTGAGAGAAAAATTAGGCGCTGCTTTATACCCTAACTTTGGTTAATTAGGGACATTTTGGACTTTTTAAAACACGTGCACATCACGTAGCCTACTTATTTACAGTCAATTAACGCCGTTAGGAAGTCCAGGGGGTTTTCTGAGAGTTTCAAACTTCAGGAGTATTAAGTGATATACCTCCAATACTACAGATGGTCTGACTGTAATTAATCCTTTTTTTTATTTATAGAAAAATCATAAATTTATTTCTTTTTAGGAAGAAGATGAAATAAATACATATTAGATCTATTAAATTAACTTTATCACATCCTAGAGTTAAAGAAAATTAGTTACACATAATTCTAATAAGCAAAATCAAGTTTTTATTCATGAATATGGTTAATCCTAATCTAAAATGCAATAAAACCTAAACTAGAAAGCAATTAACTCTATCTAGAAAGCAAGTAAAGATAGCAATAAAACCTAAACTAGAAAGCAATTAATTCTATTTAGAAAGCAAGTAAAGATAGCAATAAAAGCTAAATTAGAAAGCAATTAACTCTATTTAGAAAGCAAGTAAAGATAGTAATAAAACCTAAACTAGAAAGCAAGTAAAGATAGCAATAAAACCTAAACTAGAAAGCAATTAACTCTATCTAGAAAGCAAGTAAAGATCTAAAAACAATAACTTACCTCTGGAGCACGGTACTGTGGCCGCTACCCCTTCAACAAAACCCTAATTTTGTTAATGAAAAACGAGTATAAAACTTTAGGGATTACCTTAGAATATAAGGATACGGGCAATATATCGGTTTCGGAAATCAAACCTTAATTCTAGCAGAATTAAAAAACTACAAAATTACAACGAGAAGAAATCTCGTCTGGACCGGCCACCTTTGGGCCGCCAATTGGCGGTAATATTATGTGAAAAATTCTTGATTTTTTCCCACGTGAAACTCTTGTCTTGTACGTTTACTTTTCCTGACTGTATTCGACTTTGAGTCTCTGCAATATTTTAATCTTGTAGCTTTATTCTCTTTGAACTCTTTTCTGAATTTGATTTCCTAATCCGAGATTATCGTGCAGAATGAATAAGTGCTGGCTATCGGGCCTTGCGCCCCGCTGGCACGTGCATGTTCAGCCTGGCATGGGCCGTGCCGTGCCTGGCACATGCTCCTAGCCATGTGCCATGTCCTGCTGGCTCCTAGCCATGTGCCATGTCCTGCTGGCTTGGCAGCCCGCCCGTGCTCAGTAGGGGTAAATATCGGTCTCAGTTGAGGTAAATATTGGTCAGTTTTGATTCGGTTTTTATTAATTTGGCAAAACCAATCTGAATTAATTAATTTGGTTCGGTTAGAACCGAACTAATTCGGTTCTAGAACCGAATTTAAATACACACACACACATATATATATATATATATATATATATATATATATATATATATATATATATATATATATATATATATATATATATATATATAATTTTCAAAAAACATTTTAAAATTATATTATTTTTCGAAGTATCCAATTTGTATAATTTATTATCTATGATGTATAATGATTCGATTTTGCTTATTCGGATCAGCATCAATAGGTTATTTCGGTTTTAATCAAACTTTGCTCACTCCTAGTGCCCAGTATGTAGTGGCACAGCATGGCTGGTGCTGCACAAAGCAACGGTTTTTAGAGCTGTTGCTTGTTTATTCTCGGGGCATCAACCTTTTTTTATTGGCAAAAAATCCCCCCAATTGCGCAAAGCAGCGGCTGTTAGAGCCGTTGGTGTTGCAGTCGGGCCATGCCGAGCAAGGCTCAGTAGCCACCCTTAGAATGAATTTGAAGGAAATTAATCTGCCTCCTTGCATTTTTCGTTTATTGGTTACGTGAGATAGTGATAAAAAATTATTTTGATAATAGTAATCTCACGATTTTTTTTTTCCAAATTATTTGTTAAATCATGGTATCTATAGATCTGACATTTTTCTTAGGATTAAATATCATTGATTTTGGAGTCTTTTAGCATTTCCAAAAATGGATACAAAATATTGTATTCATATAAATTTTATATATAATTGATAAAATGTCAATTTTGTATATAATTGATAGAATGTCAGATCAAAACTAAAATCCAAAAAATTGGATATAAGTAAATCCGAACGGATTGATATCATAATCCAAAAATTTAATGGTAATGGACGCAATCATAAGTTAATTTTTAATCCGTCCTATATAAAATTTTGAATTAAAAATAATTTTTTTATTTTTCTAATTTAAAATTTTTTATAGAATGAGTCAAAATTTGGCTCGTTTACAGCTCATGAGGAGGTTTTTTCCCTAAATACTGGATTAATTTCTTGTTCTTTTATGGGAAAGAGTTTCCTTTTTTGGTGGAAGAGAACTCGAATTATTGTTTAGTCTTCAATACCAAGCAGTTGCCTTTCACTGTTCTTTTTTTATTTCCATTACTATTCCAACAACCCAAACTATGAATACCCGGAAATTCTAAATGCGCACCACACTTGACTTAGTGAGCACCATTTTTCACTATAGGATGTGCTGCTCACTAAGTAAAATGTGGTGTGCATTTAGGATTTCCCAAGAATACCTCTTCGCTTGTCTGCATTCAAGGGGAAGGTTGGCTTGTGCTAATGCTATGATCACCATCTGTATGAATTTTTCCCATTAAAAGGTGCTATTTATTTTTAGAATTAATTACGTTCAGACCCCTTGTAGTATAGAGCTATATAACTTATCACTCCTAAAGTTTTAAACTCTCACTTTGACCTCCTACACCGCAAAAATTTTTTTTCGTCTGAACTTCAATGTCAATTTTTTTATGCGGTTCAGGGGGTCTAAATAAGAGTTTTAAACTTTTAGGGTGATAATTTTTACACTTCTCATATATACTACAGGTACTCTGAGTATAATTAATCCTTATTTTTATGTTTATGAAGTATTGTTGGGTTTTCTTCTTTGCATTAAGGCAATCTTTGGTTGAGTATAAATTGTTTATAATTGCAACAACTTTGGTGCTTTATGTTATTTGCTTGATGTTGTAGCTATAAAAGTTTGTATCTATAATTATGTTACTGATAGGCATTTGCAGTAATTATAGTTGTGGGGAAAAAATTGCATAAGATATTTTTGTTCTTCCTTTTGCAAACAATGATTGTATACAGGTGATGCTTTCTGTTATTTGCTTGCTATTATAGCAGTAAAAAATGCGTACCTATAATTACGTTATTGCTTAGCACTTGTAGTAATTATAATTGCGAAAAAAAATTACATAAGATATTTTTATTCTCCCTATGCAAACGGTGATTGTATTATAGCTACTTAGGCCTGTTAAAAGTAAAAAAAATTAATATTTAAATATTTTTGTAACTCTATCTATTACTTTGCTACTCCAAAGCCAAACACAGTAAAATTATTACTTCTTCTAATCCCCCTATTGAGAAATGTGGGCGTCTTGAGCAAACATTGTGTGCGGGAATTGAATTTCCCATCTCATCTCCTCCACCAAAAGCCTCAACTCCGGAAATTCTATTCATGCACACCACTTTGCTCAATCCCCGGCCCATTTTCACCAATACACTCACTATTAATTTTGAATCATTTCATATTCAGCACTTGATTGGTTATTTAATATGCAATCGGTATTTCAATTTAGGTCGGATATTAATATCCCGATCAGTGGGGTGTGAAAAAACAACTTAGTCCAAAATAATAATTACAAACTTGTAAATTTTTGAAAGTGTCAAAGGTGGGTGTATGAGCAAAGTCCATGTGCCGTGAATAGAATATCCCTCCCAAAATCAACCTCCTGCCATTGCTGCGAGAGCTCCCATCTCCCATGAGCTCTCAGTGCTGCTGTAATGTCAGTTCTCTCTCTTACTCCATTTTATCATCCTTCTTTCTTCAATTTCATTCCCAAAAGACCATCACCAAGAAACAATTCTTCTCAGAACTGCTATCTCTGTTGGATCGGATAAACGACATAATGCCTGTAATTGGACTAGTTGAACAAGAAAAGCAAAGAAAGAAGAAGTATTAGAGGAAGGAGATGAAGAAGGATCGGGGAAGAAACAAGAAGATTAGATGAATTTTTAGAGGAGAATTGGATTTCACTCAATGTAAGAGGCGGAGTTTTTAAATGAGCACACCCACTTTTCCTGTGAGCTAGTCCGAGGGAGTTTCTAAAGGGCACACCATATTTCCTAGTGAGCCCCACTTCTTAGTGTTTTCTTTGTTCGGGCTCAGTTATTAAGTGGGCTCACTAGGAAAAATGGTGCGCTTCTTTGGAAACTCCCCTAGTCCGAACAGTTTTTTAAATGGGCTTACTAGGAAAAAATAAAGGGTGTGCTCCTTTGGAAACTCCTTTACAATTCACCCTCAATTTTTATTACTACTATGGGATCTAACTGATCCCAACAAATCACAGGGGAAATTCTAAGTGTGCACCACATTTTTACTAGTGGTGCACGTTTAGAATTTCCCCATCTATTTTCATTGTTCGAATGTTTGACAATATGAAAAAAAACTTAAAAGCTAATATCCTTCCCTGTGAATCCAAGGAAGGAAAGGATAGAGGCCTTTCGTGTCACTAACAAATTTGCTTTCTCTGATAACAATTTTTTGGGGGTCCCAGACATAGAGGAACTATATCAATTCATCCCAAAATTGATAGCTAAACTTTACTACAGTGACATATATTGTAAGTCTACAGAAAAATAGCTCGATGTCAGGATGATAAAAGCATAAAACCTCTTATTTTACTTTTAAAATGTAAAATAGAGAAAAATCAAAGCCCCAATTAGATGGAGACGCTGTTAAGCCCATCAGGAAAGGTCGATGGGGGCAAGTTAAAGGTAGGTCAAAGCGGGGTCGACAACTTTCCTTTTCAATAAAACGAAGATTAAAGTAAAAGAATATTATTTTTTCTAAGTAGAAAATTTTGGGATTAAATGTTGAAGTCTGTTATAATATGCTTTGGAATAACAAAATATCTTTTCTAAATCAATTGAGGTGATGATATTTCTTTTTCTGAACATAGCGTGATGTGTGTGTATATATTTCAGAATTTCAAATATCTTCTAAATATATTATTCCTTACTTACAAATTAATCAAATCTTACCTAAAAAAACAAACTTGGCAAATCTAATTTCCCATCCGCTACGAGAATGGAATTCTACAATAATTGCAAAACTTACATGCGTGAGAGAGAGAGAGAGAGAGATAATATAGAATGACCTAGATCGTCCTCATGAATCAAGTTGCTAAAATGGACTACATTATAATTTTTTTCTATACAAACATATATATATATATTATAATATATATATATATATATATATATATATATATATATATATTATATATATATATGAGGAAAAATGGGAAAATGAGCTGACAGCTCACGCAAGTTACCTGA